>OZ026519.1:73145902-73745902 GCA_964019695.1 Loripinus fragilis | reverse complement strand
ACCGTATTTTCATCCTAGTCTAGGGGAATCCCTATATCGCCAATATAGTTATTATGACAATAAAAGAGTGCGGAATTGGCGAAACTAATCTTCAAACGGCCGTGTAATGAAGTTTCAAACGTCAACAGAGCGACATCTATGTATTTGCCTTTATTTATACAGCATCAGCTCTTTGCCTACCAGTGTCGTCTGCTGGTAACTTTTGCAAACAGTTTGGACCCAGATTTGGTCCGACGAAACGTCGGACCTAATCCGGATCCAAACTGTTTGACACACTGATTGGTATTCCTGAAATATTTTTCGAAAAAGTTCAATATGGCAAAAAGGCACGCACAATTACTCAGTAGGCAAAGTGCTCAGTAGGCAAAGTGCTGAAGCATTATATTGATTTGAGCTCTATAGAGACTTGACACTAGGGTTGAGACACAACTACGTAATGATTTGGCAAAGGGATAGGGAATTGTTTTGAATACAGTGTGAGCTAGTCGTATGTGTTATGTGTCCATAATATTTGTCTGTTAGCCCAAAAAATGAATAGCTACAATGTATACGTATACATTGTGGCCCAAACTCTAATAGTTGCATAGTATTCAACGTGATATAGCCCAAAACAGTATAGTTGCATAGTATTCAACGTGATATAGCCTAAAACAGTATATTTGCATATTATTCAACGTGATATAGCCTAAAACCATAGTTGCATAGTATTCAACGTGATATAGCCTAAAACAGTATAGTTGCATAGTATTCAACGTGATATAGCCTAAAACAGTATAGTTGCATAGTATTCAACGTGATATAGCCTAAAAAAGTATAGTTGCATAGTATTCAACGTGATATAGCCTAAAACAGTATAGTTGCATAGTATTCAACGTGCTATAGCCTAAAACAGTATAGTTGCATAGTATTCAACGTGATATAGCCTAAACGGTATAGTTGCATACATGAAGTATCCAACGTGATATAGCCTAAAACAGTATAGTTGCATAGAGTTCAACATGCTATAGCCTAAAACCATAGTTGCATATTTTTCAACGTTATAAGGCTGTAAACTGTACATGCAGTTGCAACGTGATTTAGCCATGATCTAAAGTTGAAGTATATTTAACGTGATATAGCCTAAAATTAAAGTTGCATATAGCCGTAACATGTCTACTGTTGCTTAAAATGCAAACAGCAAGTGTGTGTGTGTGACTAGGAAATGTCATAACCACACACCGCAGACCAAACATCGACACAGTGAGGAAAAGACAGATTGAAAATTGAAAACTAGAAAGGACGCATATAGTACTGCATAACAAAACAAGGACCAAAGCCAAAATCCCCACAAACTATGGGAGCAACAGTAAATAATGAGTCCACAACAACAGAACTACCGCCTTAGGAAAGAACAGCAGTAGTAGTCACTGGGGCTTAAATTCATATTACATGTACTGGCCAAATCTTCGCCCTAGATTATGTTGTTGATAAAACACAAAAATGTTTAGCTCTCAAGAAGGCTTCCTACCCTATGCAGTGCATCACAACAGCATCAGGTTAACAGACTATGATGAAATAAAGGGAAGGACTCATCACTCACAGAGTAAACAATAGCTATAACCCGTGCAGGCATACAGACTGTCGCTTGATATTCATGTTATATCTCACTTTTTTATAACGCTTGATATTTTTAATTGATCAGTAAAATTATGCTTTCCAGCGATTATTTTAAATCTATAAAATATGTAAACATAAATACTGGCTCTGATATGCCCTGTAGCAGAAGAGTTTTTAAACCAACATTTGTAGTGATTAACTCCATGGTAGAATTTAAAACATGCTTTACAAAGTTTATATTTATCGATAGCATTGTTTTAGTGTTTAAGCAGTCAAAATGGTTTCTTTTAATGAAGTCTCTAACATTAGAACATACTATTTCAAAACAAATAAGCTGCGAAATATAAACATGTACATCATAGGACGGGATACCGAAGCAAAACATCCTAATAAAAATGGGGAATTAACTATTCCAAAGTAATATCATAAATATAAGATGAAACTGTGCTGTTTATTATGAAGCAGTCCAATTCCAAAAAGGGACATCAGTGTAAAAATTGCATTATTTCACTGAAGTTCTGTAAGATGTATCTGACGTAATAAGTATGGCCAGTATTAAATAAGTCATCCAGATATCTTGATATAGAGGTTACCATAGTTGGATAGAATGCAACATGATACAGTCGTTAACATAGTTGCATAGTATGCAACATGATACACCCGTTTACATAGGTGAATAGCATGCAACATTATGTAGCCGTTGAAATAGTTGCATATTATGCGGCTTATATCGCCGTTAACACAATAATTGATGCATTCTTTTGAGGTTAACATCAGGATTTGTCAACCCGAAAGCAGTGAAGTTCACCGAGGCAAAGCCGTTAAGATGGTTAAATAGTATGCAACATGATATAGCTGTTAACATAGTTGCATAGTTTGCAACATGAAAAAGCCGTTAACATAGTTGCATAGTATGCAACATGATATAGCCGTTAACATAGTTGCATAGTATGCAGCATGGTATAGCCACAGTATGCAATATGATATAGCCGTTAATATAGCTGCACAGTATGCAATAAGATATAGCCGTTAACATAGTTGCATATTATGCACTATGATATAGCCGTTAACATATTTGCACAGTATGCAATGAGATATAGCCGTTAACATAGTTGCATAGTATGCAACATGATACAGCCGTAAACATGCAAGATAATGTACTCTTAGCTGACATACATAGTTCATAGTATACAAGATGATGTAGCAGAAAACTATAGCTCCATAGTATGCAAGGTGACATAGCCGTTTACATGGGTACATGAGTCGATACATGTATGAAAGTCATAAATGGATATTGCAGCAACCAGGAAAGACGGATCGGAAGTTAGCATAAATGGAAAGGACGATAGTTTGAGGGATATGGAATGACATATAAGAGGAACATCATTTAGAATTTAATTTTCAAATCATCGGATTTTGTAGAAACAGTCCGGCTATTGTTTCGGCTATAATGTCTCATCAATTCGGGTTTGTCTTAGCCTCATGTTCCTCCCAATAGCAGCATTCTAAACCTTTTGTATACTTGAAACCCCTAAACGAGTTCTTTGGTGAAAAAAACACAGTGCAGAACCAGATGAAATGCCACAGAACGCGGCATTTCACCGGGTCTGCACTGTTTTCTAAGATAAGAACGATCAATGGAGACTGAAGTACAACATAATTTGGACATTTTACCTGTGACCCCTTAAAATATATCATGGATATTTCCATCCTTATTGCATTTATATGCTTTGGATAATCCAAAGGTTTAAGAAGGTGTAGTATTCAAAACGACCAGAAAGCCAAAGCATTTTAGCTTTTGGTGTATTCAGTAGTCGTAGTGCACATAGACGTTTGAATAAGACAAGACGAGCACATTGCATCTGAGGCTACAATTCAGTTGTTGTCTTTCTCGACTCATACCAAAAGCAACAACAACCAGGGCTGATTCTCAATCAGGAAAAACAAACCTGGCGAATCCTTAATCAAGCCAAATAATCCTTAAACTCAAAAATAAATAGCAAAATAAACCCCCTAAAATTCAATAGATATCAATCAGTTTTTTGCTTACTTTATGGTAACGTACTGATTAAAATGTGTTAAAATTCCTATTACAGCAGTAATAAAATATAACCATATGCAAGTCAGGAAACCCTGATCAATCCCGAACTTTATCATCCATGAACAACACTTTCAGGAGCTCTTAAAAGAAATATAATGAAGCCATAACATTTGAACAAATATCAGCCTTTTGACTCATTTTCCCTTAGTTTAACGTTAATAATGCAACATATAATGACAGTTAATGTGCTTTTTAGACACTACTTGTCCTCTGTTGATAATTTTCGCAAATACATGTAGTTTGGACCCAGATCAGGCCCGACAATATGTCGGGCCTGATCTGGATCCAAACTATTTGACACTCTGGTGGTTTTCGTGAAAGAATTATTCGAAAATGTTGACTTTGAAAATAATCAGCAGACGACCAAAAATCATGTAAAATAAAACCCAGCATGCAAAGAGTTTTAATGTGCTCTATTTCCTAAAAGAATGCAGCGTGCAAAGAGTCATTGTGCTCCGGAATTTATTTTTTCGAAAACGTTAATTTAAAAAAAACAGCAGACGACAAAAACGTGTAAAACTCCCCAGCATGCAAGAAGTTAATGTGCTCTTTAGAGAGAACCGCTCAGTTGGTGCCAGCTCCACAGAGACTACTTTCACAGTCAGCCTCCAGAAAAAGTCGATACTCGCATTGTTTGCTTTGCCGCTCTTTGATTGGTTGAAAAGACATACTGTCAATACACATGCTGATATAATTATCGTCTGCCACATGGCACACTGTCATAGAAACAGTATCTTGCCATCAGAAATGTTTCATGCTCTGTATGTAATGTTACATGGATTTTATATCGTATGGAAATAACGTTAAACCTTGTAAGCTTTAATCAGACCAAGCAAACGATAAATGTGAGACATAATTCTTCGTGATCAGAGCAAATTGTGTCCATAAACAGACATTTCTGTTTTGCTTTTTTGAGATTGTTATAAATATCGTCTGCTGTAAACTTAAAGTGTTGAAATGCGACAAGTTTTGGATGCTTTATTATCATTTTCTTATTTTATCAAAACATTTATCTCTATTATACCTGGATTTGACACTTAACATAGCATTGAGATCCGTGTAAAACTGTTTCACATCATCTTAAGTGTCTCTTTTTCCACTTTTAACCCTTAAAGCGTCAATAAAAATGCATCTAAAATACCGTCTGCTATAGTTGTCTGCTGCAAAAAAAAATCCTAACATTACTGACGAATTTAGAAGCAAACAGCGTGGGTCCAGAGCAGACGGCTCCTATAGGAGCTGTCTGATCTGGGTCCACACTGTTTGTCATACTGGGTAATAAAACATTTCAGCAGACGACAAATGCAGACGAATTTTGTTGTAAGTTAATAATTCAATGTGAGAATGGATTTAACATTTGTTCGAATAATGCGTACCCTTTAGAAATTAAATGATACTTTTTCTTCTTCGTTTTATGTTGATTTTTGTCTAATTTTCAATCTGTCAGATTTTCCCCCCTCATTTCATATTTGGACCTTTTCATGATGGGTAACCTCGGACAGCGTGAACATTCGGGCATACCATTCAAAACTGTGAAGTTCCAGATGAGAAAACTCACCGTGGACACTAGTATCACGGTAGTCTTATTTATACAGAGATAACTGACGTTCAAACCCGCATGCAACGGCAAAAATTTACCAGTTGTCTGATTTCCCGAACTTGACCTTGCAAATTCCGAAAACCACATCTATTTTAAACAGGCCTGCATCGGTCCACTAAATGCTAGGTTAACCTTAGTTTAATTGTGGGAGATTGAACACGTACGATTTTGTTTGTGAGACAAGATGTCGTTGCATATGTCAGTTAATCCCTCTCAGATGACTTTTGAGTGACATTATAGCTGTGGTTAAGGAAACGTCTAACATCCAGAGCTTATTTGTCTAGCTTTTAGTCTTTATATGTAGCTACTAACACAAATCATGTGTTGATACAGCTCAGGCACGTGGGAAACAGTATGGATATGCAGACTCGTCTAATCCTTACGTTTATGTCGGTTTTATGTTTTCAATAGAACTATTTTTCTCCATTCCATAATCAGGTTCATGCTTTTCTGCATTGTTTTCTAGGCGTCGACCCATCTGCAAAACAGTCATTAAGCCTGTATCAAATAGATCGCATTACTTAATGAATTGGCGTACAGCACATTTTCAAAAAAGAGTTCTTGCTTTGCATTTCTACGTTCTTCAATTCTTTTTTAACTCCTTGTCCCCTGCTGGGAAATTTTTCATGCGTTTGTCGTCTGCTGATTTTTTTTCATAATCAACATTTTCGAGAAAAAAAAACATTTCAGAAATACCATCTGAGTGTCAAACAGATTGGATCCATATTAGGCCCGACATTTTGGCCTGATCTGGGTCCAAACTGTTTACAAAAGTTATCAGCAGACGACACTAGTAGATAACGATTTATTTAAAACATTCGTCATTTAGGAAATGCAAATGAAACTAAAGATTCTCAATGACTTCTGAACATTCATCCAAGTGTTTACATTAGACAGTAGTAACGTGAACAATGCAATAGCTGAGTTGAAGTGAAACTTTGAAGTGTTTACTTAATCCAATTAAAATTCTATCGTGAGAAACAGACCTAGTTCCTGGCATGTCTGGAACAATGCAGGATATAATCGTGTGTATAGTTACCACGACAACGTTTCTGGTAATTCTGGTGGATAGTTTTCAAACACGTGTTCATGACAGATGGGAAAGTGTTTCAGGTATGGATTATTTCATTTCATTTTCATATTGTCCCATATTCGCCCCTTCAACGGGAATAGTTTAGAAAAATGGACAATTTGTGGGCTGCAAGTCATAATCATGGATAAAAATTATCAAAATTAGGCCTGTTCCTGAATTCAGGATTTTGAGGCTGAATTGAATGGGCAGCCAGCGTCAAAATACTGATTAAGGCAGAGGAGTATAGCCTCTCTGATTTATATTCAGATTGTCTTTAGACAACTGACAAAAGCATGTGTGATGAAAAAGAAACATTTTGAACTGAATGCACATCAAATGTCATTTCAATATTAAGAGTGTTTTATCGAATATGTATATATCACTTATAGAAAATGCTTTTAAATGCTTGAATAATATTTATCTTTCTGACAGTCACATATATACATGAAAACAATATATGCAATACATTTTGTACTCACTGTCTACAGCTCAAATCAGATGAGACAATATATTAAGCATGCAGCAGTTTAGTTAGATCTATTGGCCTTTGTCATTGTGTTTGTGTTCGCCAACAAAACATATATAGCTTATTAGCTAATGATAAAGTAGCTTAGTAACATGTATTGACCATATTGTGTATATAAGCCAACATAATACATGTACATCATTTCAGCTATTGATATAGTAACTTAGTAAGATCTATGTACTATTGTGTATTTATATGAGCCAACATAATACATATACAGCATATCAGCTATTGATATAGTAACTTAGTAAGATCTATTGACCATTGTGTAAGCCAACAAAATGCATATACAGTTATCAGCTATTGATATAGTAGCTTAGTAAGATCTATTGACCATTGTGTATTTATATAAGCCAACATAATACATAAACAGCATACCAGCTATTGATATAGTACCTTAGTAAGCTGTATTGACCATATTGTGTATTTATATAAGCCAACATAATACATATACAGCATATCAGCTATTGATATAGTAGTTTAGTAAGATCTATTGACCATTGTGTATTTATATAAGCCAACATAATACATAAACAGCATACCAGCTATTGATGTAGTACCTTAGTAAGCTGTATTGACCATATTGTGTATTTATATAAGCCAACATAATACATATACAGCATATCATCTATTGATATAGTACCTTAGTAAGATATATTGATCATTATGTATAAAAGCCAACATAATACATAAACAGCATACCAGCTATTGATATAGTACCTTAGTAAGCTGTATTGACCATATTGTGTATTTATTTAAGCCAACATAGTACATATACAGCATATCATCTATTGATATAGTACCTTAGTAAGATATATTGATCATTGTGTATTTATATAAGCCAACATAGTACATATACAGCATATCAGCTATTGATATAGTAGCTTAGTAAAATCTATTGACCATTGTGTAAGCGACAAAAAGCATTTAAACTTATCAGATATTGATAGAGTAGCTAAGTAAGAAATATCGACCATTGTGTAAGCCAACCAAATACATATACAGCTTATCAGCTATTAGTTACAGCAGCAAAACACAAGGAGAAAATGTAAGTAGCAGCTCGGCAAATGCAAGGGTAAACTTTAGACTACAATTTCCCTACATTTGAAAAGTTATTTAATTCAACCGTTTTTTTAAATCAGAATCTGTACATATTACCCAAGGTTGCTTCTGCGTGAAAATGACGTAGAATTAGCTACACTTGTGGCGGGCAGAAGCCATCTTGAGTACAGAAAATTGTATCTGATTTTAGGACCTCATTGATACATTCGGGAAAGTCCCACACAATTCGAGAATCGAATCAAGCCTCGGGTGTACGTAAGGCGCATTACGCGTAGTACCATATACCAAAAAGCTCCATTTTATTCGCCGGAACTGACGTAAGGTAAAATAGCACTTTAGCGTCTGGGTCCAGTAAGATTAAATTCCATTATTCTGATCACCGCAAACGTTTTATCATCAGAAAAATGAAGCTAATGATTTTTCAATAAAATATCGCTGTTTTGCTGCAATCACACATATATTGTGTTGGCCTGGTTTCTGTGACGTCAGCGTCACGTTATATAAAGTCAGCGTCACGTTATCGTCCGCGCTATCAAAAAATATGTCTGGTTCCACGGAATTTCGCGGAACTGGCCGAGGCAGTTCGATTGCATTGATATCCCTGACATGAGATTTTGTTTCATGCTGAAGTTTAACGCTGATGTCAACATCAACAGTCTGACAAACTGTGAGCACCATTAATTTGTTAACTGAACTTCTGTCGGTGGTAGGGGAATACTTTATCAATGATAGGTTTCCAAGCTACATTACCTTAAATGTCTATACATTTTGAAGGGTGTAAAATTTTGGCCAAAGATTGAACCTGACATTTAAAGACTTTCATAACACACGGTCTGGCAATAGAGTCACAGTAGAATTATCCATTTAGGTTTGGGATATTTCATGTGAACCAAGCATCTATGTGTCTTGATTAACATCAGAAATAAGGGTGAAGCTTGTATCTTCAAACATGTTTAAGCCCTCCAGTAAATTTCTTACTGACCGTTCCAAGGCGGTGCTTATGGTGTGGATCATTTTTGTTGTTTGTATTTCGTGTTTGTCTTTGTTGTGCTGTCCTGTCTGTTCCTTGTACAAGAATCATAACTCTCTTTTGCATAATTAAGGAGTTATTGCCCATTGTTATTTTTCATGCTTATATTTTGTCCAGAACATAACAATAAAAACTATAAGAGGTATCAACTTGAAACTTCATTGGTAGAAAGAGCTTGAAAAGAAAAAGTGCAGTGTACAAGACCCATAACTCTCTTTTGCATAATTTAGGAGTTATTGTCCTTTGATATTTTCATGCTTGTATTCTGTCCCGAGCATAACACAAAAACTGTAAGTGGTATCAGCTTGAAACTTCCAGGGGTTTCATTATCTCTTTTGGCATCCAGGCATCAAGGCAGCGTAGGCGGGTGATTTGACAGTATTTGCCTATAACCTCAATGTATATATCAAAAATAGCAGGGGAAACATGCCCTAGTAGAAGGGGAAATACCCGCCTCCCTCCTCTTAAAGAAACCCCTGAACTTCATTGGTAGAAAGAGCTTGAAAAGGAAAAGTGCAGTGTACAAGAGCAATAACTCTCTTTTGCATAATTTAGGAGTTATTGCCCTTTGTTATTTTCATGCTTGTATTTTGTCCGGACATAACACAAAAACTATAAGACGTATCAACTTAAAACTTCATTGGTAGAAAGATCTTGATAAGGAGAAGTGCATTGTACACAAACAATAACTCTCTTTTGCATAATTTAGGAGTTATTGTCCTTTGATATTTTTCTTACTTGTATTTTGTCCGGAGCATAACACCAAAAATATGAGATCTCGATGAGGGAAGATGCAGTTAATAAGAACTATAACTATTTTGTTAATGCCTTTTTTAAGAGGTATCAACCTGAAACTTCATTATTAGATAGATCTCTACAAGGAGAGGGGCCGTGTACAAGTTCCATAACTTTCTTTTGTATAATATAGGAGTAATTGCTCTTTGTTATACTTATTTTTCATGTCCAGAGCATAACATTAACATTATAAGAGATATCAACTTGCAACCCTTTTCGAACAAGCATTTATTTTGGGAGCATTCACCGGAGTTACCGACTCTCTTGTTTATTTACTACACTCCTCTCTGAGTTTTACCAAATTTCTGTCGTGCCAACCAAGAGTGACGGTGACGTAATACTTTGTTTACAACTGTTAAGTAAAACATTAACTTGTACACACCAATTGAGCTAATGCGAATAGATAGATCACTTTTTTTGTATTAATCCTATCCTGTGGATAGGATTAATACACAAGTGATCTATCGATGCTAAGTCCTTGTTAACGTTGTAAACAAAACACGAAGTCACTGTCACTCTTGGCTGGCAGGACAGTAAATGCATGATTCCAGGCATAACTAACATTTAAAGTGTTAAAGAGCGAAGATCCTTACCACATAAGCCAGCTGATCTTGATCTACACTTTTTCAAAACATGACAGATCTGGGTTAAGTATGGTAAGGATTACGAATGAAAATCGAATTAGTTTTTCACATGCTTCTATCTGACGCTTTGATAGTATTGTTCACAGTTAAAAGATATCATTTTAAGCCAATTTCCCAGTGTATTGATTGAACGTCTCGCCGGATTTGAGACAAAAACCGTAATGGATTTGCTTTGTATTTCTTCTTCAGACAGTCTAGTGTTAATTTCAGTTGAACTCCGAGAACGAGGAACCGTCGAAATGTCATTTCTGAAAAAGAGATACTTCTAAAGTTCTGAGGCTGTCTGTTAAACTACAATAGCAGAAATAATATATTGAAAGAATAAAACCGTTTACTGTCGCTAGGATATAGATTAAAATTTGGACACGTCGAGAGAAAACCTGAATTTGTTCCGATGCGAATATCAAAGGAGCAGATCAGCCTACGAATCCGCGCAGTCTGCTCAGCGCCTTTGTTTTCCATTTTCTTGAAAGCGTAACAGCTGAACTGACTTCCTGCAAAATTTTAATATTCTAACTCGTCTCTGTAGCTGAGTAGGCTGGTTTGAGCTTACATGGTCTCAAACTCCGAATGCAGATGCTTGCGAAACAGTAATACACAAATTAGTCTGTTCAGATGTCACATATTACATTGGCAGTGGAATCAGTAGTCGCACATGCTGATATGCACTTTTGGATGTTTGCGTATGACATGGACTTGGTACTGAAAGTCGGTTTGGAGCTTGGGGTCAAAAGATATTCTTTAATGATAGATTTGTTTACAAAGAGTCCCCACAACCATTGTTGATGATAAAATTGTTTTGATATAAATCCAATGAAGCATATTCCAATTACGTATCCGAGAAAACAAACATTTGTTTCGTTTAAGATAGGAATATTCCTAGTGATAGTCCAACATTTTTTGTGTGTGTTTTGGCCGGTTAATGCGTCAACGCAGCTATCGTTACGGGCTAGATGGCTGTATTTGTCAAATTGACCACCAATGAAAAACAATTTGACTTATTTCCTGTGCCCAACTTGACCATTTATGTCATTAGTTTTCGATCGAAAAACAGGAATAATAGGTAAGCTTTTTCGTGCCCAAAGACATATTTTGAAAATCAGAGTGTCACGCATTTAGTTTTTAGCCGTTGTATGTCTGCCCGAAATGGTATTGAAAAGTTAAGCCGTGTCTTTGTAATCGCTTGTGTGTGGGGAAACGAAAGTAGAAACTCAGCAAATAAAGGTAGTTCATGCGCGGATCCAGGAATTTTCGTCGGGGGGGGGGGGGGGGGGGGGTCCAGGTCAGTCTGACAAAAAAAAAAGCTCTGACAACGTTTTTTTTTTCCTTAGTCTTCAGCTTTTTTTTACAGAAGTCAAATGGTCAATTTCGATGAAATCTATCATTTTTTCAAGGTTCCAGAGGGGGTCCAACATTTTCCAGGGGGGTCCAACTTTTTCCAGGGGGGGGGTCCAATTATTCCCTATAGAAACCATATAGCTTGTGATTTTCCAGGGGGGGTCCGGACCCCTGCCCCCCCCCCCCCCTGTGGATCCGCACTTGTAGTTTAGCTGCGCGTGTGCTTCCAGTGACCCGTTGTTGCAGTCAATTTTCGCTTTTAAAACGTATTTTTTTACAAAATAAATGTTTTCCTTTCAGTGCGCAGATACGTTTAAATCTTACTGACATGTGCCTGTTATCCCTTTCCTTCCCTCGAAATCTAATGACAACAAATAGTTGACCACAGAATTAAGTCAAATTGTTTGTAATTGACCAGGCTGACGTGTGAACAGGCATATAGTTTATGGACACTGTGTACGAATGGCATATTACAAATAACTTCCATTTTTAAATCTTTTGCCTGCTGTGTGTCAATCTGCTCCTCAGATCTGCATTCCTGAGTACAAAGGACAAGCACATGAGGTAGTGTAAGTTATCGAATATGCGCAATAACATCCTTTAAAAGTCCATGCTGACGTATTTAGCGGCGCTAGATGTCATTATTTTGTTTTGCGTCACCATCTACATCCATACTTTGTTTATGCAAGCAGCAAAGGCTCTGGCGAGTCTGTGCATCTGCGCAGACTCGCCTGAGCCTGCGTTGCTCGCAATACAATCCGATAAGAACCAAACTCTCATGTTCCGGCTCTGATTTCTATAGCTCCCAGTTTCTATCTGATAATAGGCCGTTCCTGGAAGTTCTATGCCCATCAGATTTCCAATGCCTGTACGTCATGTGATAATACGCTGTCTCTGTTTGATATTATGGAAATATATCAAATATATCAAACCATCTACTAGTTGTCAGTTTCATTATGATAAATGGCGCAATGAGAAGCGAGAAAGAGGACTTTTTGTCATTCATATAAGCAAATTAGTGAAACAAAAGTTAAATCAAATAACAACTTCGATTGGCTTAAATGGTGCAAAGAACTCAACGTAATATTTGTGGTTCATCAGTCAAGTAGGCAACTTGGCTGCTGTCTGTTGTTGTTTATTCATTGTTTGTTGTTGCTCCAATTGTGTGTGTGTGTGTGTGTGTGTGTGTGTGTGTGTGTGTGTGTGTGTGTGTGTGTGTGTGTGTGTGTGTGTGTGTGTGTGTGTGGCTTTGTTTTGTGTTGTGGTTCTTGGTGGCCTTTCTGGCTTTTGCAATAACATTGCTGAAGAAGAGAGAGCTGGTTGCTCTACTTTAAATGTGTTGTGGCGTCCTATGTTCTGTGTCTCTTCCTCACGGTGCCGTGCGTTGGTCTGCGATCTGTAATTGTGATTGTAGAATTACCCAGTATACATCTAAAAGCGGACCACCAACGGCCCGCCAGGGAAACGCCATTGTGCTTGCTTGGTATCTGGTCAAACTCACTGCGCTCATTGCTATATTTTTATCACTTTTTAAAGTCTGTTTTAGGGATATATATAAATATGGAAACGAAATTTTCAAAGCCGGTGGGGGTAGTGGAATATAGTTGGTCGAGATTTAAAAAGTTGCAACCATTTTTTTCACAGCAGCATAACATACAATAAACAGTTTTCTTGTTGTTGTGGTGTTGTTTTTCACTTCTGCAGAAACAGCCATGAACCAGCCATGAACAACCACTGAATATTACCATTGGCCATTAAAGATGTCGTTATTAATGGGCATGAAATAGTCAGCTTGGCATTAATTATGCCATGTACTCACCAATTAATTCCATCAACATCAACTTTATGCCCAATATTACTTCAAATTCCCATTAGTTAATTTTCAAATAAATGGGCATTAATTTTTAGGTATCTTTTATTAATCATATATATTGGCAGGCATAAAAGTCAAAGTTGAATTATTAATGGTCATATTTCTAGATAATAGCCATTAAAGGCGACATTACAAATTGGCCATTAAAATTGTGTGCTATTTTTCATGGGAAAATAATGGCCCTTCTTTTCTCCTCTTCAAGTTAATGGGCAAAAACTACTGATCATTAAGAAAATTAATGCCAATTAAAGGAAATATTTTTCAGGGGCCATTAATTTTCTTTCTTTATATACACTGAATTTATAATGCCCATAAATTCCTGACTTATTAATAGACATTATAACCTTATATCTTTTTCAATGACCATGACTTTCTTTTTTAAGGGTGTGTTCGTATGGCCATGGGGTATTGTAAATATATTTTAATGGACCTGACTTATGTTATGGCTTTAATGGTGTTTATGGCAATGACTTGACAACAACTGGTTTAAATGGCCATGACTTTCACAACTGCTTTATGGCCATGGTTTTTGTATGGGCTGGTTTAATGGCCACGAATATGCCAATGTTTAAATTGTGGTTTAAGATTCATTATTTGAATATTTGCTTACGACAGTCATGAACTACAGCAACTGATTTCATAGCCATGTTTTTGTAGTTTTTGTAGTTGTAATTGCCATGCTTTGAACCTATTGTTTTAATTGCCATGACTTTCATTTTCATAGTTTACATGGAGGATAACAATGACCATTACTTAATCGTGTATTATGGCCATAACTTGTATCCTTGGTAATCGTTTCAGTAGGTCATATTGAAAAGTAAAACCTGTAAGAGGAGGTGATTTCACTAAATATGCGCTCTGCTCAAAATCTATATTATTGGTGTTGCACAATAGTGCATCTGGCTGAGAACTCTGAGTGTTTTTAACTATTTGAAGAATAGAGCGGATTATATGGCACATATAGATTTTGCCTAAATGCTTTTTCTGTTTGAAAACTTGTCATCAAAATAATGTCTTGAAGTTAATAATTAAGGTATGGTTTGGACCAAGTGTGTTACTTGATTGTATCGATTCCTGATCTTTGCATCCTTACTTTCTTCAATATATTAGGCTATAAATTGTAAAAAAATTGTTCGCTTACCTTGCAAATTATCTTTCCATAAATATAAATGTCATAATCCTGGAAATAAACTTCGCTTGATTGCACAATCACATGTTAACCAATGTTTAGATCTATCATTTTTGAACTTTGTGTAAGAGTATTTTGTTTCTCACGAAAGCATAACCAAGTAAAATGAGCCCAAATATATATTGAAATACATTTACAAAAAGAATTTAGCAAAAATAATGAAACAAACTATTGCATGGCTTCTTTAATGTTTACTGTTTCTTTTACAACAATGAATTTTTAACTTCAAAGTGGGAACTATTTTAGTGTGCCAAAACAATAGTGGTGATTCGGTATATTTAGCTCATGGCCATGAATTGAATTAAATTATCTTTTAATGGCACTTAAAGCAACAGCTTAATCAATAATAACCATTAACCGAAAGTATTCTTTTAATGTATATGATTAATAGGTATTAATTTCTATTCATTTATCGCCATTAATGTGCACGTTTTTCTATTTCTAACACACTTTTTGTTGACCCTACAATAAAATACTGATCACAGTGGTTTTTCTATTTGTTTTATGAACGATTTTAAAATTTGTGTCAATATTTTAAAATGGGCATGAATGTAAATACTGTCTATAAATTCAAAGATGATGTACATTAAATCAAATATTTTTGTCGTTGCTTCTAATGCCAATGAAATTAAATGTTGATGGCAATATTACTTTTCTTATTTTTTATGGTGCCTGCTCTTTAGCGAGTATTTATTAATAATCTGTATTGATGATATAAATGGGCATAAATTAAGTGTCTTAAATACATTAATTATAACCTTTCTATTACTAATGTCCACGACAAAAAAAATGCTGGCAATGATTTTTCATTTTAATTTTAATGGTACTTTTATACCAGCTAGTATTTGTAATTGGTATTACAATATATAAATAGCCACGAGTTCTGAGATCTATGGGCATTAAATGTATCTTTTTTATCTTATGCCCATTATAAGAAAAGTGATGGTAATGGGTTTATGTAAATGCTATTGATGGGCATAAACCTTATCCACACCCATGTGTCCAATGCCCTATTCTTTTGTGACTATTAGTTTACATTTTGGTTAGCATATCATGGGTATTAGTTTTACATTTTTGTCATCATAATGGTAATATAAACACAAGATAAGAGTAATGGTCCCATTAATATTATAATTGGCATATATACAGTATAGTGTAGTACCCATGAATGTTATGCTCTTTCCTGTTTAATCTTTAGTTATCAATTTGTTCATTATATTATGGGCGTTACTTACACATTTTTGATGATTATGATGGCCATTGAAAATTGTAAAACAAGGATTAATGACCTTATTATTTTAAGTATGACATGCTTTATAATTAAAGCCATTTTATGGTCTTTTCATTGAATGTTGTTATTTTTATATGGGTTTCAATTGGTTATTAATGGGTTCAAGTATGTACCATTAATTTTTTATACAAGGATCAATCCCTAAATTTAATGGCTTCAAGAGAATTGATGGTAATATCAGAGTAATTGAATGGGAATTTAATGGTTATGTTCTGCAGTAGTGTTTGTTGTTGTTGTATGTTTGTTTTTATTGGGGTTTTTATTGTTGCTTTTCATTATCCTTTTTAGTTTAAGTTTTTCCGACATAAATGCAATTTCATTTAATTAATTGCACATTGTATGGCCCGTTCATCAAAATACGCTTCGGGGGTACCATTGTAGCCTCGCTGAACGGAACGTGTCAATTGCCATTTGCTAGTGGGTGGCTCTTTATTTGCTGACTTAAGCCGAATCGAACACCGCATGGAAAAACATTATCAGACACCGAGTTGTTGTGGAATGTGATCTTGGTCTGCACTGTTTGCCCATGTCCAACAAAAAGGACTAAAATAGACTGTTATGTTCATTGAGGATAAAATACATTCGAATATGTGTCCAGTTTCAAAGTTGTTGCACATTGTTTTTGTTTTTACACGAGTTGATTATTCACTTAACCAGTCATCTGTTCTGTTAACAAATTGCTTATTGTCTCTTCCTGATGGTGCCATGGGTTGGTTGTGGCATTTCCTGGTCATAATCGATTTCTTTTGGGTTTTAACACCCAGTCTCTGAGCAGACGATCAAATCCAAAAATAATTTGGCATTGTTAATAGCTAGGTTATATGAGTGCATTTGCCAAATTTCGTCAAAATCGGTCGAAATTGCTTGTAGACTCTTACTAGAGTCCATTGCATGGTTTTATCAGAAACTGTGTGTTAATTATAGTTCCATGGTGATGTCGAAGGAGCAATCGTCATTTGCATAAACTCATCCTTATATAGGACTAGATAAAAGCGTCCCCCGTTGCATCAATAAATTAGAAGAAGAAGAAGAAGACGAAGAATTAACGATTCGTTTTTACAACAACAACAGCAATAATAATACTAATGATTATAATAATGATAAGTGTTTTCCGTACAATATGCCATGCTATATGTATAAAACAATGTGTTACAATGCTCGTAAACTAGCCGTCAAGTGGTGACCCAAAAAGTAAGTGAGTATGTACAGGATGTCTCACTTGCTATTGTGTATGATGATGGACCGCCAAGACACAGACCTACTCCGTGCGAATCCATGTATAACATAATACCGCACGCCCTCAGACCGTCTCAATGCAAGTGTGAATGGTTGACCTGAGACTAAGCAAAGTTTCTATTCAAAACCCACCACCCATGGTCAGCACATGATACACTGCTAAAAAATATGACGGTGTTGTGGTGTTTGATTGAAAAATCCCCTTAAAACTTGTTTTTGAAAAAAGGGGTATTTTTAACAAAATTCCATTTTTACATAAAACGTTCCATGGAGATTTCTGGAAAAGGCTTACTTCATTTTGATCAAGAAACATCGTCCTTGATCGGTAACCAAACTTATCACAGGACAAACATGTTTTCGCCTTATTAACCCAACTCTTGCTATGAGTCAGACTATGAGTGCATTTGTATTATGATCAATGGCAAAACATGCAGTGTTCCTTTAAATATTTTGAGCAGTGTATAAAACTCTGGTATACATCTTAGGATATCACCAATGTGATTGATAATTTAGGCGGCACATTTTAAAATCTTCTTAAATAGCCACTCAACTGCACAGTGGGAATTGAATTGTATCAGAGGCCACATATTTAGGCAATAAATGCGAGTTGCAAAATTGCTTAAGCGAAACGCGGAGACAATGGACGGCCTGTGCAAATTTTGCAGGTTGATCATTGTATTAGCTTAAAGCTGCATAGTCTGTAACTTTTGATCTTCTAATTTTAAAAATAATGTTTTTATTTTTCAAGAACACAGTAAAAATACTCAAATTCAGGTAAACATTTTACCATTTTCGTAAATCTTAACAAGTTATCACTATCAAAACAACTGCATTTATGTTAAAATTCAACGGTCTAGAATTATTGGAGGGACGCAAATAATTACCAACAAGAGAAAAATACACCTATTTGATAAGATAATTCACTTTTCCATGCAGTTTTCAGCTGTACTGAACATTTTTATTGTGAAAACATAGCTGAATTCTACTTTAACAAATGATTTAAAAGGAAAATATTTTTTTTCGAAAAATGTTCATAGTTACAGAGTATGCAGCTTTAAGAGGATATTGTTCGTCAACGCTATATTCTTGCTTATAGCCCGTTGATCGAAGTAAAAAGCACGGCTGATGATGATTATATGGCTTACCCTTGTTTGCTAGCATTTATTGTATTAACTTTCCTACGTGAGATGCAAGCGAAGAATCAAGCTATTGATTTTGTAGAGAACAACAATTTTGTAGCAGTAAGTCTCCTGCAATCCGAAGATAGAAAATACTACTTACCACGCCAGGAATTATTAGGATTGAGGACTTCTCCTGACCTTTTTGTGCTTTTGGTGAGGATTGTTCCTGTATCAGAGATGATATTTGCAATTCAGAATGCCATTCACAATTTATCATATGACGTCGGGTCTTGGGTGAATTAACGTCATGTTTAAATCGATAAACCTGACCAGTGATTTACATATCTAGTCATGTTATGTACTAACGGCTCAAATAGGCGAATTACGTTTTAGCGGAAATCATACCATGACAGAGTATGAAATGAGCGGCACAAATCAGCGAATTTTCCAGGTATTGACCAGATTATGACCAGGTAATGAAAATTCATACAAATGAGCGAAGTTTCTAGGTAACGACAAAGTTATGACCAATTCCGTTCGCTACCATATATTATTACGATATGTTGCCCCCTGCTCACCAACAGGGAGGTGGAATATAATTATTTGTTGGTTTAAAACTGTCATGTTGGCTTAAAACTGTTTGGTTTAAAACATCAGAAGAGCCAAAATGAACGTTATCACACACAAAACACACACAAAAACGCGATTCAAAGTAGTTTAGTGTCAAAGTATGATGAAAAGAATATAACATTCGTGCTCCTGTGCTATTAAACATATTAAACTCCTTTCGACAAAGCGATAACATGCTCCACAACGACTCACATTTGATCTCTTTTACACAACTCGTTTAACAAACTCAATATGAAATGAGCACGCATATAGTCGTCATACTAGAAAAAAATGTGGGCAAGCATTTCTTGGAAACCAATCAAAACCCTTTTCTAGTAAATACCAGAATCGAGCACACTGTGTGCATCGCACGAAATGGATCGTGTAGGTTCGCATCAATGGCCGCTACAACCCTTATCATCCAGATAACACAAATGTACTTGCTTTGATCCAGAGTTTATCATTTTTGTGCGTTAAATTGTAATTTCTTATCTTTCAGCTAAAACAAAGGGTTAAAATACTACAAGAAACCGTCTCATTGCCTTACTTTGAATAGTTTTGATCGATTTTGGGGAAATTCGTTTAATTCTAATATACATGAAATTGAAAAATTACAAAGAGGAGTCTGCAAATTGATACTTGGTAAAGATTACACATCATTGGAAGATACTCGTAGACAATTAAATATGTTATCATTTTATGAACTAGTTTTTCATCAACAAAGCTAAAGTAATGTTTAGGGTGACTCAAGAGATTTCTCCAATTTAAATCCCGAAATCGTTCCAAATTAAAGGCTGTAAAAGTGAAGATACAATCATTTTGCGCTAAGATTCAAACAAATAGATTAAGTCACCAAAGCATAAACTAATCATTTTTTTAAAAAAAGTCAGGTGCTTTAATTTGAAATAGCATTCCAGTTGAACTAACAAATGCCCACATAATTTATGCTTTCGTTAATAAATGTTTAACATGGATAAAAATATCTTATATCTTAATACTCATGTTTACATACCTCCACATATTCGTGTTCACATACCTTCACCTCCGAATCAGCTTCGATGGTTTACAGAACTTAAATGTATTTTCACATTCATAATCAAAAGCTGGCGTTCTTTCAAGCTATTCACTTTGCATCATTCACTTTCTACCCATAATATTCACTTGTTTTTGCAAATATTTAATTGCTATGTTTATTATTTTGTGTTTATCATATGACGTCGCGTCTGGGAGTGAAATAACGCCATGCAATAAAATCTGTAAACCACTAGTGGTTTATCGATTTTCTGGAAACGTTATGGCGTCCATAACAACGTTGCGTACGTAATGACAAAATTATAACGTTTAAACGGCAGAAATGAGATTTTATCATATGATAAATAGAATCTAACATTCGTGCTCTTGTATTATTGAATTCATTAAATTTGTTGCGAAAAAGAGATTAAATGCTCGGCAAGCCTCGAATTTTATCTCTTTTTCCCAACTCGTTTAATAAATTCAATAAAACATGAGCACTCATGTAAGATCCTCTATGTATACTGTGCTTGTGTTAAGAGAGCATCAGGTAAGATCGGTTTTACCAACTAGGTCATCCTCTAAAATAAAAGCAAAACTTATTACTTACTTTATTTTTGTTTGAGAATTTTTTTTTTATTATGCACTCCTATCTGGAGGCCTGTTCATACATGAATCAATAGCAATGCTTTCAGAAATGGCCATCATGTTTCCCTGAGTGTCCAGTTACAGCCACTCATGTAATTGGAGATATACTACTTAATTACAGGGCATAAAATCAATTAGAAAAAAACTCGTCTGTTTATTCAGTCTGAACAGGGGCATTACAGTGAGAAAAAAACTAAACAAAAAACCGAATGCATAAACCATTTACATCATACACTTACAGCATGAAATAAAACTAGATTATTTTGAATCTAATTCAATATCATTTGTTACTCGTTGCGAGAAACCATGCCTTCGATAGTGATCATCACAGACTCAAGCCCTACCCCTCCTCAGTTACAGACTAGCTAGTATATTGAAATTTAACGTTTTGCTTATTGAGTTGTTTTTATTGTTTTAGATTTTGTAGAATTTATCCAAAAATATTTATATATCTTAAAACGATTAAAAAATGGGGCCCCAAGGGTTTTGGGGATCTGGGGAGAATGGCTATTTATTTTCAGGGATCTAGGGAGCACTGGTAATTTTTTAGGGGAGCTGGGGAGCAAGCTCATAGTTTTGAGGATCTAGGGAGCCCTGCCAAAAAGCAAAAAAAATAGAGGAAAAGCCTCCATTTTATTTGATTTTTTTAAAATTTCTTCTGCTTCTGGGGGGATAGCCCCAGACCCCCCTTGTAAATTATAAATGTATTTATTTTCGTATAACATGTACATCTAGATTTACCTCGGGAAAAAAATGTGGCAATTAACTTTTGTTGTTGTTGATTGATTAACCTTAAGATTGCTGATTTTAGCTTGGTAAAAGCATACTTTGGAACGCCCAGATTGCACCAGATTGCACCATTTTTATCAAAATTTTCCCCGGGGGAGCATGCCCCCGGACCCCCCTACAACGAGTCGGCTGTGTATTGTTACAGTCTACCTATACGCCTGCTATGTAATCCTCTTTTTGGATAATAACCTCATTATTATGAGAAAACTTAAGTATGCTGATCAGATATATACTTATTTTGATGAAACTGAAGTTCAACAAGTGTATAGGGCATAAATAGCAATTGTAGACAATTGTATTACACCAAAAAACACTTTCACTTTGTCTATAAAATCTAGTTTAAGCTGTTGGAAAAATCAGACCCTGCCCCCCACCCCCCCCCCCCCCCCCCAACCAGAAAAACAAATGGTCTGTCTCTAATCAAAAAAATCAAATCTAGGGAGCACTCTGCCATGCCCACTCTACCAGGTACAGCAACAGCATTTTAAGGAATGGCCTCATTAGTCAGGGCCCTTAAGGACAAAAAATAGGTCCCGTGGGAATTGTGTGCCGATTTATGGTGACCTATATCAAAACCTTCAGTGGAGTCTTGCCTTTAATTTAAAGGTGGTCACCCATCTCAAATCCGCGTCTGAGGCTAGTTATGACGTCATAAATATGGCGACCATAATAAGAAACTGCCTGTTAATATTAGCTATAGTTTGTGTTGGTAAGGTCATATTTATGCAACACGAACGCTTTTTTTAACATAATATCAATTGCTTTAGTCATATGATGGTTACATCAATGGTTTACCTGACTTTGACAATGAATTATTTATCGATAACTATATTTTGCATGCAAAATTCCGTAGATTTCCTTTAAATACCCAACTTATCGGGCCACCTTTAGACTGATGGCTGAGAATGTTATTGCTCCCCCTGGGGGATTCTGCAAGCTTATCCTATCTATAAGAGGATTCCAAGCTGCGTATTATAATAGATGTTTGCACTATGTTCGCAGGGACGTTAGTCTCTGACAGCCTGTTACATATGTTACCATATTAAATTTAGAAAAAAAAAGAAAATTAAAAGTTTGAGCTACAGAAAGATTGCTTATTATTTAAATTACTCATATGGTCTGCATATTGTCAACTTTAGCTACATATAAAATCTTTTGGAGCAAAATTACAGCTTCCTGTGGTGTTATGTACGTTACTTTAATTAGATTGCCCTTAAACATGGAACTTGTGACCAGTATCATTTACTTTTTAGCTGATATGTGCATTTTCCAAAATGTTTTGATTATTTTGTACTAACAAACTCATTTTGGTTAGAGAAAATCCAAAGTTTGCTTTTATACTTTAAATATAATGTCTTATACGTGCAATTAAACAACCCAAAGGCTAAACCCAACTTTAAGGAGCCGAATTTGGTAGGGCATCATTTAAGTAAAAATATATGAAAACATTTGCTGCTGTTGGATATCTTTCATATTTGGGATTGTCTTGCTCATATTATTAAAATTATAGAATTTGCAGGTTTAACAACAAGATTGAAGCATTTGTTAAAGGTTGTAACATATGTTACATGACATAATTAATGAGCAAGGACATTGACTTGATGTAAGAGATGATATTTCAGGATAAAATGAATATATTTTGCATGTTTTCCTAGCTTAAGTCTCCAGCCTCTGGTGCCTAAGTCTTAGGTATTGATGATTATTAAGCCCCTGTACCTTTGTTACAGATGTTATGAATATTTGTTTTCAATATTTCCTAATATGAATAATTCTAAAATAAAGATACATCCTAGAGGAACATAGAAAATAATCAATTCACATTTAAACAGTACAATTTAGCAAATGTCCCTTTCTAATGTAAATATTCTAAACCAATCCTTGTCAAAGTCATATACAATATCGATTATTATTTCTGCTTCTCTGGTAAAATATTTGTCCTCCTCATCTCATAAAAAACAGAATAATAATCAAACAAGATTTTGACTGCAAGCTGAGTATTGACCTGCTCCATCCCAAACTCTTTTAGATATACTCTATCGTATGTACCAATTCAAGGTGCATCAAATAGGAGATGTTTGCACACTGTAAGCATGGGTGTTAGCCTGTAACAGCTTGTTAATATGTTACTTTATCAATTTGAGAATAAGAAAGTTGAAAGTTTGAGCTACAGAAAAAGACTTTAAAACTAGCTAATCAATGAACATTCTAATAGTCTGCAAATTACTGGATGACTTTACTATATATGACAGCTATTTATGGCTACATGTTGTATTATGTGCGTTACATGAACTTAATTATAATTTAAAAGTGGTAATGTTGGCTATCGTCATTTAGTTTAACGACTGCTCTGAGTCGGTTTCAAACCGCTTTAGATTATCATTATAATTTTACTCTTAATTCAATATTTCGGCCAAAGGCCATTATCAAGAAACATGCACTTCAATGTCAACTACAAGATGGTGGAACAGAGACTATGTAGTTGACATAGAAGTGCATGTTTTTTCTTGATAAAGGCCTTTGGCCGAAATATTGAATTAAGAGTAAAATTATCATATGTGTTTAACATTGTTCCCTATGGAATATAATTGAATATCGTTTTAGATTAGGTTTAACAAACCTATATTCAATTGACGAATACAAAAACCAAAGTTTGCTTTTCTATCTTGAATATTTTGTCTAATATGAGCTAATGCACAACCCTACTCCCAGTTTTGCAAAGGAGCAAATTTTGTTTTCGCCGCTTAAATAAAACACAAATAAAACAATTGCAGAGTGTTGATATTTTACATTTTCTTAAACAGTCTTGCTCATATATCATCAAGTTTCTAAGATCAGGACACTTATTAAAGATGTCAATGTGGCATTGGTGATGTCACAACCAGGGCTCTGATCGAATTCCATGCACTTTCAGGTGCTGATATTAACTAGTTCAATGTCAGGAAAGAGCAAAAAATCATATTGGCAGGCATTTAGCTATGCTAGAGACTATCCACGAAGCATTCTTTCACCTCGGCTCAGTGTCCTTAGAAAGCACTGAGGCGGATGCACTAGAGTAATATATTTGTAAATTGTCCTGACTTCTTAGCTCTCGTCTGTGATGTCTAACTGTGAGTTTGTTACTTTCCCATTGGTATCCTGGGTCAGGTGTGGTACTTGATTGTATCGATTCCTGATCTTTGCCGTCTTTCTTACTTTAAATTAGCAAGTCACCGATATTGTTCGACTCACTGCGTTAACGTGGTGGATATTTGGGAGAAAAAAAAAAGCTGAATTGCAAAAACTACCACTTCCAAGAGCTGTGTTTCTCCAAGGTGTCAAACGTGCGCAGTACCAGTGCATCATTTGGAAAACCTCATCTGTTATTAATCCTGACAAATCAATGTCTGACAATTATGGTTAGAAGCGGGACTGTAATAAATATTGTCCCGTTATGATGACATTGCCCATGTGCGGATCCAGAGGGAAAATAACAAGTACGTTGATGGGTTTCTAAAGAAATAAGCATTTGGACCCACCCACCCTGGAAAAAGTTTGACCCCCCCCCCTTGAAAAAGTTTGACACCCCCCCCCCCCCCCTGGAAGATAATGGACCCCCTCTGGATCCTTGGTAAAGTATAAGTATAGTTTTCTCAGCAATAAAACCATTGGACCCCCTCTGTAAACTGTAAAATAAGCTGAGGACTAAATAAGACTGACAAAAATCCCTGGATCCGCGCATGTTGCCTCCTGCCCCCGAAACCCCTCTGCAGCTGATAAAATGTAGTTGCAGCATGTCTTTATGCGAAAAATCTCGGTGTAAGTACAAAGTAAACCATTTATATTGTACTGATTTGTGTTGCAAAATATTGTCAGTGGTCAATACGCTTATGCCTTTTGAACAACTATTTTCATGTGGATTCAGATATTTCTTTAGCCGTATCAGCAAGAATGCCTTATTGTCCGATTTTGACCTTTGAAGAAGAATCTACCTATAAGCATATGATGTAACAGTTTTCTATTGGCCGTGCTATCGAAGTACAATGGGTAACTTGTAGAGGGTTTATCCTTATTTCCATATCATGAACTTACTACTAAGTAGACTCTTCTAGCGTTTGATCCTTCAGGGGTCAAAATCGGACTATAATGAGTTTGGTTGATAGTGTTTGCAAATGATTATTACTACTATCTTTTCTTTGAGTGTTGGATAAGCAGCTACAGATAAGCCAAAAGCTTTTGAGCGTGACTCTATTTACAATATTGATATGTTGTACTAGAAAAAAAGGTTTTCGGGCATTTATTTACATTTACTATAAAGGCTTTGACATACACATATGCTCTACCCGGACTGGCTCATTTTACGTATTCTGCATCGATCGTTTGAAATAGAAAGACCCAAAGGTCATTGGTCAGAGGTCGTGGTACATCTATATATATAAAAAAGCATAAGAGATTAAATTTACACCGTTCATTATCGTGTTTTTCATTCACTCCACTGTCTTTTTATTCGTAAATCGTGACGGCATTTACGTCCCAACCTCGAACTGACTTGACACTATCTGAATATATTTTGTATGTTACGAATTAAAAGAGTTTGTATTCAGTCATGATAAGGCTGCGTTTATTAAAGGAATATTTCCATGCGTTGGAAATGGACAAAACGCATATATATGTGGTATTTACATATTCGGCGTCATTTTAATGACGTCATCTTTTTGTTCTGAAGCGAAAACACTATGGGCGACATGTTATTCTTAATTATTAACCTCCTAAGATTAAATTTGGTGCATTTCGACTGAAATTGGCAAACAAAATGCAAGAAAGTCCTGATCGCCATAGACTACAATGGACATACCGTTTAAATTGCACTGATACAATATACGTTATTTTGATGACGTCATAATGACGTCCAGACGTGAAACCCAGATGGGTGACCAGGTGATTTTCATTAGTTATCCCCTAAAGTTTGATTTGGTATAGGTCACCATAAATCGGCATCAAAGTCGCACGGGAGTCCCGATCGCCCCTGACTACATACTGTAGCACCCCTGGCTAGCCTGCGCATTGTGCATTTGGACCATATTTCGCTAATTGTTTGATGATTGCATCGAGGCAGCGACGACATAATTTCGGTAACTGGGTCAAATATGACAGCCGTAAAACATCTCGTTTTGGCTGAATATTTCCTACCAGTTACCATCTAAGACATGGTTCGATTCCTTATTACATATATTTCATGATTCTATCAAGAAATATCTATGGAATACCTTTGTTTTCTCGTAAAACGCATTTGTTTTGCATCGCTGTCTCGTGTTTGTATCTTGTCAATTTCATTTCAATATATTCGGAATACTTCGGTTCTCTATATGGGCGCATTCGATTTCGATCGCGGGTTACCCCGGTTCAACTATAGTAACTGGAGTTCATTTGTATTGGTCATAGCGATAAGATCCGAGAACATCCGAATTCGCCTTTTCGCTTACGTCATATGTGACGATTACCGGGCACGCGCTAGAAGGCTATATAAGAGAGCGAGACAGGGTCTCTGGTTGGTCATTGTCTTACGATAGTAGACACGGCCGCTGTAGTTTTGTTTACCTGGTAAACAAAAGCTTTAACCCATTAACCAGACTCTTAGTATTATATTAACCTGAAGCATTTAACCTGAAGCATTAACCTATCTTACTAGATATGTCAGCATACAGATTATTTGGCGAGGTTAATACTATTTTTCTCTTTTAACCTGGAACATTCATCTTGGAAATTGGCTAACTTTAACCTGAATCCAAGGTTAATGTTCCCCACCCACTATTTACCAGCCAGAGTTCTGTGACTTCGCTCGCTTATATATCCTATCTATTTTATCTTTTAGCATCATTATTTTCCTTGGTGAAAGCTAGTCAGGTTAATACCTGGGTAGATGCAGATTAGACTCTGGAATAAGCTGAGTAGTTTCTGCATTCGCCTGGTTAAGACTTGAACCTTTAACCAGGAACCTACTGTTGTTACAAGCATTAAGACTAAATCAATATCAAACTATTTTCACTTATATCCATGTATTTCTTTGGTTAAAGAACACCAGGTTAACACCTGCATAGATACAGATTTATATTCCAGTTATTAACTGGGGATTTTCTGTATCTGTCTAGATTAAGATTTGTCCTTTAACCAGAGATTCCATGCTTCCATCTAAATTAATCTAAAATACATGTAAGACCTTGTTTTGTAGTTGACATATGCACTTTTGATTTGGATAAACCAAGATAACTTGATTTGGCTAGTTTCTCTCATTTCAATTCCCTAGTCAAACTCTAAAACGAACCCACAACATTTGTGACCCTCAATTTAGACCGCATTTAGCCACTCAGCCACATTAGATCCTGACAAATCTACGGCATATATCCTGACAAACATATGGCATAGATCCCGACAAAATCAACGCCGAGAGGGTTACAAACTGGTGTCAGAACCAGGGATAAGTTTTATTTTAGAGCAAGTTTAGTATATCCATATCAAAGTGCAGGCCCGTCTGGGACAATAATAAGTTGAGTAGATTTTAATTATTTATTGAGCATAAAATACATTAAAATTTCAATATTTCACAAATCTGTTGTCTCTACACTGGCTTTAATCTGAAAGTAGAAAAATTACTATTCTTGTACTTGGAAGTTATCATAGAACATCTTAGTGACAATTTTTCATAGCAATTATTTCAACCATGGCACAAGCAAATGAGCCTGATAGTGATAATCATTCATTGCATGCTCAAGATGATGATTATAGTGATGATGAGTCAGTACATGCTGCTAGAAGCCAGCATAATTTGTCCCAGATAGAAATAGATATCAGGGAAGAAATGTCTGGCATAGCAACACAAGTACGTGATAGTATTTTGGGGCTGCAAGAGCAAATGCAAAATAAATTTAAAGAACTTGAGTCTCAAATTGTAAGGTTAGAAACACAAGTTAAGGATAAGACATCTTCCCAGTCTGTTGGTCAGAGTAAAGGTAGCAACCTAGACCAGACTAATGAAAATGCTAACAATTTACAGAATAGTGAATCTTCCATCCAGACAATTCACATTTCTACTGAATCATCAGCAGACACTATATCTCATGAAACACATTCAACAGTAGATGATAGCCAGTCTAAGGGAGATAACCTTTCCATTCTTAATAGGCAAGCAAAGGGAGATAATAACATTAGGCTTAAACCTCAAAATTATTCAGGCACTGAAGATTTTGAAGATTTTCTGGCTCAATTTGAAATAACCACTGAGATAAATGGTTGGGACTATAGAGCCAAGTCTCTATATTTGGCAAACAGTTTAATTGGATCTGCCAGATCTTTGCTCAATGAACTCACGTCAGAACAACGTCGTGATTATAGTAGTTTAGTACAAAAGCTCACTGCACGTTATGGCTCTGAAAACCGTGCTGAAGTCTTTAGAGCTCAGCTCAAGTCTAGAATTAAGCAAAAGGCTGAGACTATCCCTGAATTAGCTCAGGCAATCAAGAAATTGACCCGTCAGGCCTACCCAAAAGCTGGCCTTGACGTCATAGAAGCTTTGGCTTTAGACCATTTTATAGATGGCCTGCCAGAACCAGAAATACGTCTACGCCTTAGGGAGGTAGGACCAAAATCTTTGTCCGAAGCTGAGACTATTGCTGTGCGCATGGAAGCACACAGAATAGCTGACAAGCAACGGACACGTTTTGTAGGTAAAGTTGAGCAAGTTAATTCTGACATTTCTGTGAGCCAGAAAACCTTAGAAAATCAATTGTCTGTGTTAAGCAAAAACTTTGAGTCATTGCAAAAGAAAGTTGAAAGCTTTTCGCAACAATCTTCTAGGCCCTTTAGGACTCATAACAATAGGCCTCAACATAATAATGCCAATAACCACTTCTATTCAAATAGGCACCCAAATGGCAGACAAAATCAATACAGGAATGATAACTCTTACATGACACAACCCAGGGGAGGTAATCAAAATTTTCAAAATAACCAACATGCCAATTTTCAGTCAAATCAGACTAGGAGACAGGAAAACTTCAATCAGTCGCACCAGGGGTCCGGGTCCAGACTGAATTAGATAATGGACCTGAATTAGTAGCCATGAGGCAAAACTGGTGCATAGAAGAAGGCTATTTTGTGTGCAGTAAAATTGAAAATGTACCTGTTTCTTTTCTGATTGACACGGGGTCCAATGTAACTATTCTCAGCAAGAGGCTCCTTTCTAGATTTCCTCAGGAGTTCTGCCAGACTATCATACCTACAAATATGAAATTACTGTCAGTTACAGGGGAAGTGACTCCGTTTCATGGAAAAACTGAAGTTATCATTGAAATTGGGTCACAAAAGGTTTCTCATACAATTTTGATAGCAGACATTGAAAATGAGGGAATTTTGGGTATGGATTTTCTTGCTGATAACCATTGTGACATAATGTTGTCCAGACAATTTTTGAAAATTAATAGTGAGAAAATTAGATGTTTTGCAAATAGCCGTGAAGCTCAAGCTAGATGTTGTAGGATAGCAGTTTCAGAGTTTACTGTAATACCACCACAGACAGAGATTGTAGTAGAGGGGTTTCCTATTAGTACTATTGACAGAAGAGCAACAGGCTTACTTGAAACAGACTCCAAGTTCTTGCATAAAAAGGGTCTGCTGGTGGCAAAAGCTTTAGTTTGCCCTGAAACTGGCACCGTCCCTGTGCGCATTGCAAATCCGTACGACCAGAAACTTGAATTAAACAAGCATACAATTGTTGCTACTTTTGAACCTTTAGAGCCTGAAGAGCTTCTGTCAGTAAATACTGCTAAAACCGTCTCAAACAGTGATAGCACATACTCTGAAACTGATATTCCTGAGCATTTGCAAGACTTATATTCTAATAGTTCTGAGCATTTGTCTGAGCATGAGAAATCCCAACTAAAGCAATTGTTAATCCAATATCAAATTTCTTTCTCCAAATCATCACATGATTTAGGACGGACCTCTATAATAGAACATACCATCAATCTTGTCCCAGATACCAGACCTATAAAACAGCCTCCTTACCGATTACCACTTGCTAAGCGACAAGAGGCAGAAAATGAAATTAAGGCCATGGCAGAAATGGACTTAATTGAACCTTCTACAAGCCCTTGGTCAGCACCAGCAATAATGGTCCCCAAGAAAAATGGCAAGCTTAGACTTTGTGTTGACTATAGACGTCTGAACAAGAAAACCATTCCAGACAGTCAACCTTTACCACACATTGGTGATTCCCTTGATGCTTTAGGGGGTGCAAAGTGGTTCTCAACTTTGGATTTAAAAATGGGTTTTCACCAGGTCAGTGTAGCCGAGCAAGATAGGCCGAAAACTGCTTTTAGTATACCAGGCAGTGGCCTATGGCAATTCAAAGTTATGCCTTTCGGTGCCACCAACAGTCCTGCAGTTTTCGAAAGGCTTATGGAAAGGATATTTGCAGGTTTAACATATGTTACCCTTTTGATTTATTTAGATGACATCATAGTTTTTGGGAAAACATTTGAAGTGCATTTGAAGAATTTAGAAGAGGTTTTCCTACGTCTGAAAGAGGCTAACCTTAAAATAAATGCTGAAAAATGTTTATTTTTCCAAAAACAGACAATTTTTCTTGGACATTTAGTTTCGGACAAAGGCATTTGTTCGGATCCAACAAAAACAAAGAGTGTACAAGAATGGCCCATTCCCAGGACTGTTACTGAAGTACGGTCCTTTGTAGGTCTTTGTTCCTATCTTAGAAAGTTCATACCAAACTTTAGCACTGTGTGTAAACCATTACATGTGTTAACAGAGAAAGGTCGTAGTTTTAATTGGAGCGAAGAGTGTCAGATTGCATTTAATACGCTCAAGTCTGCACTCATTTCTGCACCAATTCTAGCATTTCCGCAAGGAAATGGTGAATTTATTTTGGACTGTGATGCATCCAATGTTGCTCTAGGTGCTGTGCTATCCCAGATTCAGGATGGAGAAGAAAGAGTGATTGCATACTATAGTAAGTGCTTCTCCAGAACTGAACGTAATTATTGCACAACGCGGAGGGAGCTTCTAGCCATCGTCAGTTCAATAAAATATTTTCACCACTATCTTTATGGAAGACATATTACAGTTAGAAGTGACCATGGATCATTACGCTGGTTAATGAATTTTAAGAATATTGAAGGTCAGATAGCACGATGGCTTGAGACGCTGGCTTCCTATGATTTTGAGATTGTTCACAGGAGTGGACGATTACATTCAAATGCGGACAGTTTAAGCCGTAGACCCTGTCTACCGGATAATTGTAAATACTGCAGTAATGTTGATAGTAGATATGCTACCGAAGACCCTGGAGTGGCCACCCGGGCTTCATGGATTGTAGGAGAGAGTACAAATATGGGGGAATGCATAGAGAAAGATGGTACGATAAGAATGCAGTTAGAGATTGATGGGCTTGCACCACCAGACAAATGGACTATAAAAGGCAAGAGCTCTGTTTCTGCAGATGTGCACCTACAGAAACTGACCTCTGAAAATAGTATACCTGAATGTTTTAATACTTGGGGGATCCGAAAGAGTACTTCTCTACCTACCATTTTGAGCCAAGATTGTTTTATAAGTAGGGAAATCAGCTTCAGAAATGAAGATGATTTCAATGTTAGTGTAAGCAACGTTACCCACTGCACTGAAAAGTCAGGCACTGGATTTTATGGACCGAGGAGGGGCTCTTTAAGTGATATAAACCTCTGCACTGGACAGCCAGGCATTGGTGAGAATTTATTAGTTAGTAGTGATGGTGATATGAAGACGTCTGCTGTCCGAAACATCGATATTGAATGTATGACTCCTGAGAACATAAGATTTGAACAGGACCAAGACCCTGTTATCAAACAGATTAAACAATGGAAGCTAGCGGGCTCAAGACCAGTTTGGACTGATGTTGCCGAGCATCCCAAGTGAAAATAGAACCGGGATCCCGACGGGATCCCGCCGGGATCCCACTGGGATACTAAATCCCGGTGGGATCCCGCCGGGATATTGAATCCCAGTGGGATCTCAACCGGGATTTTTCTGTAAACCTGGGATCCCACCGGGATATTGAATCCGAGTGGGATATTGAATCCCAGCTGGGATAATGCAAAGCAGATCTGTGTGAAACATCTTATACCACCCCTACCAGCTTTAGCACAAAATATCTCGTGATGTGCAAGGTCTACACTAATGTAGGTGGTATAAAATAGTTATACCATGTTTGTCCACCTGTACGTAAGATAATCCACTCGCTAAAGCTCGCGGGTTATCTCCACGTACAGGCGGACAACCCATGGTATAACTATTACTTGGTCCGTGAGAAACATCTTTGGTCCGGATTCAAGAAGAATTTGTAGGGAGCTATTAAAAATGTAAATGTAAAATAAGAAAAAGATCAAAAATAAATGGAAAGTTATTTGGTGTTTTTGTCTTATTTCGTTTGGACCCAGATCAAGCCCGACATAGTGCCGGCCCTGATCTTAGATACGCTGATGATATTAAAAAAAAAAAAAAAAAAAAAAAAAAAAAGACAGTGTGCAGAGTTACCTCAATCATGTTTATACATGCAGATTAATGCATTTGCTCATTTTTACACTTATTGTGAGAAGATAAACTCTTTGATTGAAAAGATCAAAGGAGACAGTGTGTCAACAAATGATTGATGAAGAGCGATCCAATAATTACGTCACGTCTGTGTAGCTGCACACACCTCATTTCTTAAAATTGATAATTGTGATAATTAATCAACAACGGATTTTAATCACTCAATCAGGTAAGATATGTACCGATCACTTTTCCCTACATTATTGATGGAAAATTGATCACGCCGGGTAGGCGGCAATCGAAAACGTCAATACTATCGACGAGCGTAGATCAAAATGCGAGAGAAACAGAGATTTTGATTGCCATTCCCCGAGTGGTGACAAATGGCAATCGGAAACGCTGTTTCAAGTGATTTTTGATCAGCGTTCGTCGATTGTTAAGAGCGTTTTCGATTGCCACCTACCCGGTGTGTTGATGTTTTTAAAAAGCGTCAAAAAAATTAACTGAAATTCATGACTGGGACCAGAAGTTCGTGTCAACTTGAATTATCCGTAATGTCGAATCAGACGAAATTTACGAGTTATGCATTGTGGAAAAGAAATAAAATTGGTACGGCGTAAGCGGTAGTATCTAGTTATGCATTGTCGGCCTAACGAGTAACATACAGTCTACTTCGGATTTTCAGTGGTTCGAGGTTACCAAATCACGACGCTAGCGTATGCCAGCGTACTAGATATATATTTCATACGTCGGCATACGTTGGCTAAAACGTTATAGTGTGACAGGGCCTTAACTATCTGTTTTGCTTTGATTACAACTTGTTAAGTTAACATATGCGTTTGTATATATAGCCATGTTTATAAGCTATTGTGTATATATAGAATGTAGGGGAAGGGTCGAAACTAATGTTGTGAGAACTTGTGACCCAACCCCATTGCTGTAAATATTTTGGCAATAAAATATGTTTAAACTAATCACGACGAAGCTTTAAAGTAGCTTGAACAAGAAGGTTCTTACTATAGATCGAGACGGTCCTATATACATTTTTGTATTTTTTTTTCTTATTTCGTTTGGACCCAGATCAAGCCCGGCAGGCCTGATCTTTGAAACGTTGATAATATTTTGAAGAGACAAAGCTCCCGAAGGCTCAAATCAAATGCGCAGACCCGAAAGAGCCCTCGCACATGCATTTTAACTTATAGCACTGTCGAGCAACGAATGCTAAAGTAAGTCTGCGCATCATGTATTCGCAGACAAGCCCGAATCCTCGCTGCTCATAATTTTTGCAATGTAGGCTCAGGCAATCCTGTGCAAAAGCGTTGGCACACCAAAGCACCCACTGCTTGTATGATTAGAAAAAAATATGAGCTAGCATATTGTCAAATGATCAAGAAAAAAGCTCAGGCGAGCCTGCGAAAATATGAGCCAGCATATAGTAGGTTATTTTAGCTTAACTCGCAGACCCTGCTGGCATATTTCCATTCAATGAAGGCTTAGGCGAGCATACGCATGTGCACAGACCTGCAAAATATATAAAAGACCGTCTCGATCTACTGTATCACCATCAGCTAGGTCTACGTAAATAGTTGGGTCTCTGATCAGCAAAGGCGCAGACCAGCCTGGGCATTCGCACAGTCTGATCAGCGCCTTTGTTATTCACTATTTCGAAAGTATCAGATCTTAACTTGCAATAAGCGAAATTTCAATTTTCTAGCTAGTCTCCCTAGCTGAGGAGACTGATTTTAGTCTCTTTTTGTCAGGAACCCCGAAGACAGGTTTCGTCGCATCGAGGCCCATATCATCTTGTCCAGGTAAAATACAGAGGTGGGCCAATATCAAGAAAGCGACAAAAACACAAAGAAACATCACACACAATAGAGTCAAGAGGTCAGACCTTTCCCCGCAGGAGTCCCGTGACAAGGAATAATACTAAAGACAAACGTGAAACATAAATCCACAAAGACATGCTGAACGTGATGTTTTATACTCTGCATCTCTCTCTCTCTCTCTCTAAGAGATCAGGAGATATAGAGCGGACAAAAAATTCAAGGGTAAATCATTTGACCTTGACCTGTGACCTTGAGTCTATGTAGCTGGGTCATGTGCTCTGCACACCGTCTTACTAAGAGAAACATATGAGTGAAGTTTCATGAAAATCGATCAAAGGGTTCAGGAGATATGGAGCGGACACGAAAGTGTTACTGACGGACGAAGGGCATTCCTATAGCCCCCCCCCCCCCCCACACACTTTCGCTTCGCGGCGGGGTTTAATAAGAGGATAACACATTCTTTTCCGTATTTTAACGTTTGTTTGCCAAGCCCGAGTGTGATAATGTGTTGTAGCCCGGACCGCGAAGCGGTGATGGGGCTGCAACAGGATATACGGAAAAGAATGTTATATCGTCATTTAATTCAATTGTGTGCAGAAATGTCCACCGTAACATCATGAAGCGTACAACGAAACCACGCCGGATAGGCGGCAATCGAAAACGTCAATACTATCGACGAACGTAGATAAAAAAAAGTTAGAAACAAAGTTTTCGATATCCATTAGTCGCCCGACTGGCGACAAATGGCATTCGAAAACACTGGTTGTAGCAATTTCTGATCCGCGTTCGTCCATTGGTAAGAGCGTTTTCGATTGCCGCCTATGCGGTGTGAAAACAAAAGTTATTTTAACAGAAACATGAAAATGTAAATTGTTCTTAGTAGCCCTTGTTTTGGATTGTTTTGGCTACATATTCAGTATATTCATTAAACACTTCTGATAGGCGGCAATCGAAAACGTTAATACTATCGACGAACGTAGATCTAAGATCGTTAGAAACAGTGCTTTCAATTGTCGCCCGACTGGCAACAATTGCCAATCGAAAACAATATTTCTAGCGATTTGTGATCCGCGTTCATCGATTGTTCATAGCATATTTAGGGAGCGCAGTGGCTCAGTGGTAGAGTGCTTGACTCGAGACCGAAGGACCGCGGGTTCGAGCCTCACCGGCGTCACTGCGTTGTGGTCCTTGAGCAAGACACATTTATCCTAGCTTAGTACTGGTTCAACCCAGGAAGACCCGTCCCGCATAACTGAAAGATTGTTGAGTGGACGTAAAGAATCAAATCAAACAAACAAACAAATCATAGCATATTCGATTGCCGCCTGTCCGGTATGCTAAAAAGCGCATTTTTTATGGTAACTGAAATAGTTTGGTTATTTCTCCATAAAACATTAGCGACGATATCGACGAGGTCCGACATTTAAGCCCTCTGCTGCCATGTATTAATGGGATTGAAGTCTTAACCATAAGAATTCAAATGAGCTTCGTACGTATATGAGCGGGAGCGGGGGGGGGGGGGGAGTAGAGGGGTACCAATATTGCCAGTCTTCACAACTCAAGCTAAAGAATAGGCGCTTAAAAAATATTCATAAATCAAATAAGACTTTATTATTTGTAATAATAATAATAATAATAATAATAATAATAATAATAATAATAATAATAATTATAACACAGCAAAGGAAATAAATACCATATATGTGGCTCAGTTGATAGAGCACCTGATCAGTGTTCCGAGGGCTGTGAGCTCGAGCAGCCATATATATATATATATATATATATGAGCGCCGATCTGACAAAAGGGTCCTTCGAGCAGTTAAGCAGTTTTTGTGTGATTAAAATTTCAAAAAGTCTAAATTTGTAAGATTTTGCATGTTCTTACAATAGAGTCAAATTGCTTCTAACATGTAATACAATCAAAGGCGCAGACAGTTCTGATAAAATTAAGTGATACGTATAGTGTTAGTTGCCATGGCAACATCTATGCATATGGACTACACACTTTCTTTAACGCAGGGTACCTCATTTCAAATGCTTTTGTAAACACGGGATGTGCGTATGTGGGCTTTTGGTGCACTCTATGCAATTGTATACACATCAAATTTACAGAAACATGGAACATTCGTGAAATATTGCTCCTAGCGTCTTTATATTAGCGTCATATCTTGACACAATGGTGTTGACGCCAGAACGTCATTAACAACGTTAAGTGACGTCATGTTTAAAATGCATTATCTATACGAGTTTAAACGCTCATATCTTTGTTATTTGTAAAGATGATCCCTTCAAATTTTCTGTAATTGTTCGCAACAGCTAGATCTTTCTTTCTCTGTAAATATCTTACTTTTGATTTTTATTGCCAGAAGGTCCCTTTTGTCAGATTTCGGCTCATATATATATATATATATATATATATATATATATATATATATATATATATATATATATATATATATATATCTGTATCTGTCTGCATGCCTGTGTCTATCATGAGGCTACGATGCCACGACTTGTTAAAAATAACAATATATATGTTTGGAGCGTTAACCAAGCATTTTGTGAAAGCTAATACTTGTTGTTTACTCAGACACCGAAAAGTCAATTCTATTAAATTATAAAGAGATGGGTAGTTAGTAGGGAATTTGTCGCTTAAATAGTTTTTAAAATGTTTCCTTTTTGAAAATGAGTTATCAAAGAACAGAATAATACTGATGTAAGAAAAAAAACATGCGAAATATTTTTTATCTGGCACCAATCTATCTGCACACCGCCTTCGCCCATTTTGAATTTTCGCGCAGTTGCACTCAGCTCGACGTAATAAACAACATTAAAATGGCTAATCATGGCTGAGTTATTTGCCCTTATAGACAATGATGGTGTACAGATGGTAAGCCAATGAGGGACGCCCGAGAGACAACCCGATTTCATGCAAATTGAAAACGAAATAACTTGTGCATTGCAGGTTTTGGAGCATCATCATGTTGTTGACGAGAATGGCTGGGGAACGCCGGAACGCCACAGATTTTGGACTACATCTATTTCCCTATTTCCTATGAGCCATAAGCAGTAACATTTATACATGAGACACTTCTCAACTAGGGTCTATCTACGAAGCAGCTCTATATACTATAGGCATATTATGTGTAAATGGAATGATTGGGGGAAGTCACATAGATTTGATTCGCCGCCATTTTAGTTATCATGTCACAAGTGAAGAAATATGCGGGATTCCCGGTCGACTGGGATCCCGGTAAATCCCGATCGGGATCCCGGTAAAGCAGATGCCCTAACGCATATTTCTAGCCATGACTTAAAGCGCCGTCAAAACCGCATCTGAAATGTCGTCTGCTTAAATTCTTCTGTTGCATTTATCTGCTAATATTGTTGACTAATGTCAGTAGGAAGAGGCAAACCGTGTGAACCCAGATCAGACTGTCCCTACAGGAGCAGACTGATACGAGTCCACAGACATTGCTTCTGAATCATGTTCGGCAGTCAACAAAATAGAAAACATTCGTTGTGATTGGCGCTTTAAGGACAGTCTTCTCTGGCTTCATCGAAGTGCGCAAGTTGTTGGGCCTTCTTCTCTCTTTACATCCACGCTGAGTTATTACGGAAGCGTTTTCGTTTGAAGTCGGTAAAAATCATTTATGGTAAAAAAAACACCTTCATGCTTTTGTTTGGTTTGATGCTTTACGTCCCGGTCAACAGCTATGGTCATGACGGGGCGGTCAGTTCACCTAACCGCTTGACTAAGCGGTAAACCAGTACTCCTGAAAATACCTTCGTTTGTAACTGACAAAAATCCTACTTGAATCAGCGAAAAGAGGAGGTTTTTTCATGACCGATCCACGTATCGTTACCGACTTTATCTTATCAATGGGAATTTAATTACACTGCTGAACTCAAAATTTTTGATTGGACAAAACGCTGTTCGCTAATTGCATAAATTTCACACGTTCCTCTCAATATGAATGAATAAGTCAATGAGATAACCCAAGCCCAAAATCATAATTGTCGAGGTGCACTCATGAAAACTAATTAACTGGGGGGGGGGGGGGGTATGCTAGTTCGTACAGGAGATAAACCATACGCGTGCTAGTTCATACAGGTGATAAACCACACTCATGACTGACTTCACAGTTATAATGACGGTGTGCCGCGGCCCCAGCGCATAATGTGTATAAAGCGCACACGACACACCCAGTTTTATGCACCCACTGAGGCTTCAAAGAAGGAATTCTGACTGTATCCTATCATTATCCTACGCCTATTCTAATTATGTAAAGGTGTGGGGCATTATTAGTTTGAATTTTGACAATGTTCTAAAGTTTTGTTTGTTTTGTTTGTTTGATTTGATTCTTTACGTCCCATCAACAATATTTCAGTTAAACATGGACGGGTCTTCCTGGGTTGAATAGGCAATTATTTGCAGCAGGCGACTTCAGCAGACAACATTTTCAGATGCATTTTTTTCTTGGCGCTTTAAGGGTTAAGGGTATCACTCCGCTTCTCCGTCGAGTTCTTGTATATACATATGCTCGCAGGTGCTGGGTGTTACTATAACTACTGTCCTTCAAGCCAAGAGTGACAGTGACTTCATGTTATGTTTACAAAGTCATCATGTACTTATAATCGATAGATCACTTGTGTATTAATCTTATCCTTAGTATAGGATTAATACACAAGTGATATATCGATTCGCGTTAGCTCAAGTGAAGTGTACACGTTAGTGTTCTACTTAGCAATTGTAAACAAAGTATTACGTCACTGTCACTCTTGGTTGGCACGGCAGTATGGGTAATAAATTTTTGCCTCTTTAATTGTGTTTTCTTTTTATTTTAATTACATTTTATTCGAGCGGATGAGGTGTAGGTGTTCTATGTGATTATTCCCCTATGTGGGAAACTCACTTGATTGCATGCTAATCCATTTCCGAAAGATCGTTTCTCGCCTTCGCCATTATTGTTTGTGAGCGAAGGCTCAATTTGTACGTCGTTTTTGCTGAGTTTCGCGTCTGTTAAGTGTTTCCTCATCTTTGAGGGCCATTTTCTAGCATGAAATTGGCCGCTGTATTAACTGAACTTCGCGTGTAATGTATCTGTTTTAGCTTATTTTCGCGAGCGTTAACCTATAGGAGACGTTGTTTTGTTTTGGTGCTTCGCAGGGGTTTACGTGGCGGTTTTCGTGAAGAAATTCGGTGATAAAGTGTTTACTTGGAATAATAATTCAACTCCTGGCATTGTGAAATCGCGCGCATGTGCTTCGCTATTTTGATGGTAGGCCCCATTCGGAACTGCGGACCATAGTTTTCGTAGCAATGTTGCTCTCCCAAGTGGGCGCGGAACCTTTTGATCGGGTCCCCAATTGTAGATATACCGGAAAGCTCAGCTTTTCAAGTAATGAGATCGTAATGAAGAGGTATTGGACCCCTTTCGGTGCTTTGTGATGCTTATTCGACCTACTGCTTGTTATTCCTTCCATGTCGTCACATTTGGGTGTTGGTTTTGGGGAGCAGTACTTGATTTTGAGGTGTTTCTATTGTTGGACCCTTGGGACTTTTTGGGCCCGATGATCCATGTGTTTTTGAATACTTTGTATTGGCGGATTCTGTTTCTGTTGACGTTTTTTGGATTCGGGCTGTAGCGCTTGTAGCGTTTGTCGAGTTTGGGAGATTTTGGCCCTTGGGAGCAAATGGTCCCTGGGACTTTTTAATTTATATATTTTCTTGTTTTACCGTAATTTTCTGTTTTTGACCCGTTTTGTTTAGGATTATAGGATATGCCCCCGGTTTTTTTTTGCTTATTGGAGAGGCCTTCCTTCTACTTTTTGGGACCACTTTCTTCCATTCCTCAGTGGTCCCTGTTTTCATTGTTTTCCCCGGGGTTTCATCGGAGGGTGAAGATTCTTCCCTGTTGTTTTAGGGAGTTGTAGTATTTCTCTTACGGGGGTAGCGAAAGTGTGATGCTCAAATAGGGGTTCTGGGACCACAGATTTTTCCTTGGGTCCCAGGGAGCTTTTTGTTTGTTCTATTTGTCTTTTGACCAGGTGTGTGTAGTATAACTTGGGCTTTAATCCCTGTTTGTATTTCCAATTGCCGTTTTGCCTGCTCGCACACTCACACTCACATGTTATGTAAGTTTCAAAGAAACACATGGGCTCGGATCTTTTCTGGGCCAAATTAGTTGGCCCCATACTATGTAAAGGCTAACAAGGACTGGGAGCTTTTTTGCCGTATAAGCTGCCACCATGTTATGTGAAGACGAACATGGCTGGGAACTTTGCCATAATGAACTGAAGTAGGGGTTAGAGGGGAGCTTTTCTGGGCCCAAACAGTTGGTGTATTCACCCCCTACTGCTCAGACTCGCACATGCAATAAGAACCGTAGTTTATTGCGTATCTACGTCAATTTAATGTCCTTATATTCAGTATGCAAGTAGCTGAGGCTCTGGAGAGACTGCGCAAAGGCGCAGAATCGTCTGAGCTTCCGTTGCTCGCACATGCAATAAAAACAACGTCGATTGTGTGCTGACGCTATTAAATGTGCTTATATTTTGTATGCTACTCAGTAGCAAAGGCTCTTGCGAGACTACGCAGGCTCGTGCGAGCTTTGATTACTCGCACATGCAATGAATAAAAACCAACGTCGATTGCGTGTCTACGTCTGCGGAATGACCTTGTGTTTTGAATGCGAATAACAAAGGTTCAGGCGAGATAGTCAAATGGCCTGACTTGTTTTAGCTTTGGATGCTTGCACTATATGTCTAAAGCATATGCGAGATGCCTAATGAAGCTGTTAACTCTTTGGCGCTGATATTTTTTTGCAAACAGTTTGGAACCAGGTCGGGACTGTCGGGCCTGATCGGAATCCAAACTGTTTGGCACTCTGACGGCAAACATTATATTTTTTTGTTCAAAAAAGTTGACCCTGAAAAAAATCACCCGACGACAAAGTGCGTTACCGAGTAGGTCAAGAGTGAGGCTACTTCATTACATAACCTCATACAAAACATCGAAACGACAAAAAAACAACCGTGAATGGGCGAACCCAATGAAACATGAGAATGGACGAGTCCAATGTAACACAATAATCACTTCTCTCAGCAAAGGAAGGGCAATCGTAATGATTGCAGATTTCAAAATAAAAATCATCTCGTTTATCATAAATTTTAGATGAAACTATACCATTTGTTATGGACCAGTCCAAGCCCAAAAGGGGGGCTTCAGTATCAAAAGAATTTGTACAACGGGAACGTCGAAACCACTCAGTTCCCTCCAGCTCACAAGACTTGCATGGAATCGCGTATAATATTACGAACATTTCTATAAAAAAAAATCATTACTAGTATAAACTGGAAAAGTTCGATGTTTTCGATATTTTTTCAGTCTTTTTCGACGTTATTTACAAATTTTAATATTTTAGACCTTCTGTCGTATCTGTATTTCGCCGTTTCGACGTTTTGCACAGCGTTAACAGGGTCAGTGGGCACAGATTGTTGTCTTAGATTGTCGGAACACAATGTTTTTGGTCAATCCATCAATCTCTTAGGGGTGCAACCTAAAGCTTTCCTCTTGTTTGCAAAACATATAGAACCTTATAATCTGTGATCGTATGAGAAGTCTCGCTGTTTCAATTTTGACTCGACTTAGTATTTAACTGGAAGTCGAAAAGACTGTGCATTTTCACGGATGCGGAGTGAACGAAAATACACGTATTTTGGGAAATTAAAAACCAACTTATGTTTTGTGTTCATGCAGCAACTGCGCAGACTCGCCTGGGCCTTAGCTTTGGCTACTCGCCAATGTACTAAAAACACACTTTCGCGTGTACATTTCTGGCGAAACTGTACAAATGAGTAGACTCGTCTGAGCCTTGGCCGCTCGCATATGCTATAAAAACCCAAAATCTACCGCGTGTCGGTACGCACGCGGGCATGTGCGCGCGAACAGAGACTGTTCAGATTTCGCGCGTTATAACATGCCCCTCATCTTAAAAAGTTCCCAACATTTCCGATTTTTTTGTACTTACCGCATTTGCGAGGAAGGAAGGTTTAGACGAGTCTGCGCATCGAAGACAACCTGCATTTTTGTTTATGATAAACTTTTAAAATTTGTCATGTAGACAATGTACATGTGATAATTTCTTACCGCATTTGCGAGGAAGGAAGGTTCAGACGAGTCAGCGCATCGAAGACTATATACCTGCAGTTTTTTGTTTATGATAAACTTGTGCATTTTGCCATGTAGACAATGTACATGTGATGATTTCGGCTAAAAAATCAATTATTTTAAGTGCCCACTGATTGTTGAGACATGATTAGGTGCCAATAACAAATTAAATTGTATTTAAACTGCAAGAATGGTGATTTATTTCTACACACAGATATTCGTGCGTGACGGCTTGGCAGTGGCCTTTGGCTTATGCCAAATTTGGCGGGATCACGGTCGGGATTTTAGCTGGATCACATCGGGATCCCGTCGGGATTGACCGAGATCCCGCAAAATCCCGAGTTTTTATCCCGCTGGGATCACGGTAAATCCCGTCGGGATATCGTCGGGATCCCAACGGGATCCCGTCGGGATATCGCCGGGATCCCGTCGGGATCCCGCTAAATCCCGAGTTTTTATCCCGCTGGGATCCCAGTGAATCCCGCTGGGATCCCGGTGAATCCCGACGTGATCCCAGTGAATCCCGACGGGATCCCGACTATATCCCGGTCGAATCCCACTAAATCCCGCCAAAATCCCGTCGGGATTCGGGCGGGATCCCACCGGGATCTCGGTGGGATCCCACCGGGATCCCGGCGGGATCCCAGTCGGGATCCCGAGTTTTTATCCCGGTAGATCCCACCGGGATCCCAATCGGGATCCCAGTGGGATCCCACCGGGATTCCCACCCATTTTTTCACTTGGGATGGCATTGAACTTAAAGTTTACTGGAATCAATGGAAAGCTTTGTTAATCATTGATGACCTGTTGTATAAGAAAAATTTAGAGGGAAGTAACTCTGGCGATAATGAAAACCAGATTGTCCTTCCTAGTAGTTTAAGGAAAACAGCTTTTGTATTGTTGCATGAAACTGCCACTTCTGGTCATTTAGGGCAGCAAAAGACATATACCAGGGTAAAACAAAGGTTTTACTGGTATCACTGTAAGGAAGATATTGAGTATTGGTGTAGAGCATGTGATGTTTGTGCTTCAAGAAAGCAACCTTATAGAAAGGCAAAAGCTCCCATGAAACAGTACAATGTAGGCTACCCCCTTGAAAGAATTGCTATCGACATTATGGGTCCTTTACCTATCACTAGCAATAAGGCACGGTACCTACTAGTAGTATCTTGTTATTTTACTAAATGGTTGGATGCAATACCAATTAGTACCATAGATGCAAAGACTGTGGCCACTAAATTGATAGAGAAGTTCATCTCTGTTTTTGGAGTGCCAATGCAACTGCACTCTGATCAGGGATCGAATTTTGAATCTCAGGTGTTTCAAGAAGTATGTAATATTCTGGGTATTCAGAAAACACGTACAACACCGGGAAGACCTCAGTCCGACGGGATGATTGAAAGAGCATGCAGAAGCATACAAGCCATGCTCTCCGCATTTGTATCTCAGAACCAGAAGGATTGGGACACTCATATACCTTTGCTTATGATGGCCTACAGATCCTCTGTACATGATACGACTAAATGCACTCCTTCCGCCATGATGTTGGGTCGTGAAATAAGACTACCCATTGACTTGGCCTTAGGATTACCTGAAAAGAGACAAAGCAAGTGCGAAACAGATTATGCATATGAACTAGAAAAGCATTTGGTAGAAACACACAATTTTGCACGTAAACACGTGCAAGTATCAAGTGACGGTATGAAAACTTACTATGATAAGTCAGCAAATTTTACAGAATTTTCTGTTGGAGACATAGTATGGTTTCATAACCCTGTTAGAAAACCAGGATTGAGTCTTAAATTAAAGCGTCCCTGGAAAGGTCCCTATGTTATAGTAGAAAAGATGAATGAGGTGCTGTATAAAATCAAAGACAATCCCAAGGGTAAACCAAAACTCGTTCACTATGATAGGTTGAAGGTCTACCAAGGAGAAAATAAGCCGACCTGGTTTATTAATGAAAATTAAGATAATAATTAAAGAATAAAATACTTAATCTTAACCTGCCCCTCTATTTATAGTAAACATCATTAAAACTATTAAATAAAAGGCAGAATTAGCTTGTTTAATGCAATTGTTTGTTTAAGGCAGGGTTTTTCCATTTAGAAAGGAAAATTTGCATAGAAGTCATATACAATTAATAAGTTATCCACTTAAAAGCGAGTCACAGAATTTTAGTCTGGCTGGTATTATACAGTAATTGTTGTGTGTCTATTTGTCACACAAGTATATGTAATTAGTTAATGTTGCCTAATGACAAAGGAATGCATGAGTTGTATTCCTAATAAACAGGCATATACATGTACTAAAGACCATTTTGAGCAGGCACAAGAGATAGGTTGAAAGTTAACCTAAGATGAGTGCTTGCTTAATACAGGTTGATCTGATTAACACTGTTTTAGTTAAAAGAACTTCGGTTTCTAAAAGACAGGTGACTGTTTAAAAGAGGTAGTCTTTAAGACAGGTTTGATTGTAGCTGAATTAATAACAAACCTTATATGTCTGGGTCTACACTGACACAACTTTGCATCTACACTGTAACGACTCTACATTTGATGCTATCGGATATGACTGGACCTGAAATTAGAAAAGCGGCTGTTTATTTATAAGACACTGTATTATGTATCAAAAGCTAGAATAAATGAGAAATTCTTAATGGCTAGTTGAAAGAATAAAGTTTAGGCCGCATGATGTATTTTACATTATGTATATAGAGCATACAGTCTTATGTACATGTAGTAGGTTTTGCCAAAGCACCGAAGGCACTGTAGAGTTATTAAAAATGGTACGATTCGTGCCTGTTATGCACAATCACAGAAAACATCTTCTGAATTCAGTCATAGTTATAGTTTAATTCAAGATGTTTAGAACTTTAGATAGGAAATTTGATTTTTTTAAGATGGTCCGCAGCTTAAGCACTGAAAGCAGGCCAGCTACAAACTATGTTACTTCCAAATCAACTTGAAAATGTTCAAGACTTATGCAGAGAAACATAAGGTCTTGCTCATTTAAAGGCTGTGATTTGAGAAACAAAACAAAAAAATTACATTAGAGACATTAGCTCTTATCAGTAGTACCTTGGTAGAGTGAGTCTCTGTTCCAATAGTATCTTCATGATAATCCGGAACTGAAAGAGACCTTCCATTCTATTTCAGGACTCCAGGTTCAGGTGTCTAGTCTGTGGAAGCCAGAATTTCCGGCAGAGATGTTTTGTGGTTCGACATATCGTGGAACAGCACAGTTGCTTCAGTTACCAGTGCAACCTTTGCAGCAGAATCTTAGTGCGGACGGGGCCTCACCAGCAGCTATTGGAGAAGGCTCCTTGCCCTGGAAAGCCTGGCGATGCCCTCCTGTTTCAGCGCCAGTCGGGGATTAAGGGCAAGGAGGCTGAGAAGCTCTACACTGATTACAAAGAGAAGACACTACCAACACAATGGGAAGAGTATCTTGAGTCTAGCGTCCCGAAGCCTGTCTCTCCATTGAAGGCATCCCCTCTTCGGCGGTCTAGGTTGTCGACACCAAAGAAGAGGAAGAGGGATTCTACTACTTCGAGGAAGTCACCACCTCGTTAGGTCATCGTTGCACCAGTGGAGGAAGAGACGTGGGACAAGGATCCGGTGGAGATCGAACTGTCCTATCCTGAGCCTGCCTCCCCGGCTCACATCCAAGGCGTGACCTTTTCGAGTCCGGAGAAGGTACCACCTACAAAGGAAAAGACAGATGAACCAGAGCAAGCTCCCGAAGACGCTGGCCGTCTCATACCTGAGGAAGAAAACCCCCAGTTGGATTTTGTTGAGGAGACTACCGTTCACCCCAATGACCGGCGGAAGAAACGACGTGTATCAACCCTGATGATTTGTTCGCTGGTACACCGAACAGAGTAGATTTCAGCGGAAGTTCATATCACCAATTGGTCAGGATTCAGACTAAACTCAATCACCCAGAGGCTACCACACAGAGTCCAATCGAGGCACAGTGCGAGGGTTTTAACCCCAATGTGAACTTGCTTATAAATTCAACTTTTGGACAGCTCCAAAAAGTTCAGGAGGGACGTGTGGTGTTGAACATTGGTGGCCAGTGTTTCCACACTTCCATGGTGACTCTTGGGGCAGAACTAACTCGATTTTAGGTTTATTTTCAGTTAGGGATTGCCCCATGCGTCCCCATAGGAATTGTTACTATTTTGATAGGGATCCTGCCCATTTTAAATTTATCCTAAATTACTTGCGTAATGGCGCTCATTTAGAAATGCTGACCCTTCCCCATGAGAAGCGGTATCTTTTAGAGCTGCTCACGGAAGCAAGATTTTTCCGTGTCCAGGGACTGGTGAAGATTATTCTTGATAGGTTGGAGCAGGTTACTATAAGTCGCGATTTTTAAACAATTGGAATTTGTCAAACTGGTTATATGCTCCAGCCTTACTAACACTATTTCAAAATTGCTATATATAAATCTTATATCCTAAGATCAAAAATTACTTTTTAAATTCCCATGTTCACCAGTTCCTTTAGTTTAAGCTCTAAGAGATAAGGTTTCTCATTTCAGATTTTATGTGGAAACAGTGGCCTCCAATATCAGCAATATATCATCATAAAGTTTCAAATATTTGAACTATTTAATGTGCATATATATTTTATGCCTATAACTTTCCAAGTGTGTTCTGGATTTCAATCAAGGTAATTTACATAACATTTCAATTAAGGTAACATAGATAACATATTTAAATACAGGTGATTTAAGGTAGTCTTCTATGGTAATTCAATGACCCAGCAGTCTCATAATTTGGAGTTTTTAACAACATTTAAAAATTGAAAGTAATTCATATCACAACAATTGAGTCTGCTATTTTGTAATGTTTTGTGTACAGAGTTGGAATGTGACGAGATGTATGCCATCGTGTACATCTCTGCGCATTCTAGGTCTGGCAAAAGCATTTCAATTTCATTGAATGATCGAAGTCATTCAAAGGTTTTTATTATGATAAATAACAAATATTATTCATATTTGCACAAATCTCATTAGTGTCTGTCTGTGTGACCATACATACTCTACCTTAATAATTTTAGCTGGGATGTACATATTTCTGTAGAATTCACTTTTTTATTCTTCTGATGATCATATTTCCTTGAGGCGACCCAATGGTGAACTTCATGGAAAGATTATCATCCGGACATTTATTTTGATGAGTATGTATTTTGTGCACAGATGGAGCTCCAGTGGAATTGATTTTTAAACTAAGGTCTGAGATTTCAGGTTAGCAAAGAATTACCTGATATTATAATTGACATTTTTGTGTGTGTTTTAAAAAAAATACACACATTTGACTTTTGATTCACTTGCAACATAATATTGTCTATTTAGCTCTTGGCATGGATCTTATATCTTTTGGAGTTGCCTCAATGAGACAATTCTAACTGATATTAGATAATTTCAAAAGAATCATACCTTTATGGACATATAACTTTAAGATTGAGCATCAGATATTAGGATACTCATTTTACTCAAATTTAAGCTCTAGAGTATCCATTTTCATAAATTTTGAATCTCAAGCCAAGACCTAAATTTCTACTCATTGTGGCTGTGCTGTTGTTCAAAGCAGATTTTATTTGAGTTGTGAACATACGTTAATTATCAAATTGTAGGTGGAATACCCAAGTTTGTATTTTGTGTCCTGTTAGAGACATTTTTGCAACCTTGTCGTTGGTTGGGATTTGAACTCGGAATGTACATTTTGGGTTGTTTGACCTAACCGGCCTCTTGGTTGCAGGGTTCGAACTATTTGCACAACCACGATGGGTATTTTGATGAGAAATTAATTGATTGCTCATTATGGGACAACATAATTATGCATTATCTTTAAGCTATTTTTGCAGTAGGGTTAATCTATGGCACAATATTTTATAGTTTCTTGCCCCGAAAACTGCAGGCGAAACATTCAGCTGTTGTGTTTGGGGCGTGAAAGTATTTCATTGTGCAACAATTCAGTATTTCATTGTGCAACAATTCACAAATTGTTAGGAAATTTACTCATATTTTGGCATTGAGACTCAGTTTGGAAGTCTATTTAACCTTTAAATTTGTCAACAATATGATTGCAAGCATATTCCTTAGTTCAGTGTGCATGGTGATTGCTGTTTTCTCACCTTCAGACTAGCATTCAGATCCCTGTGTTGCAGCCAGCATCATAGTGGGCTGAATTCTCTTCTGCATGGTGTTGATTACAGCCTCTCAGCATATTTATTTATAGATTTTATGGCATAGTTGGAAATCTTCATGTTCCAATTTGAACCAATTTAAAGGATATTTTCATTGTTGCATCAGCATACAACAATGAGAGCTGAGGAATGTGCTAATTGAATTATTTAATTGTGCGGGCTGGCCACGTGGTTCGCTCCGGGGCGGAGCATGTGCTCCACAAATTGGCATACAATTCTCATCTGCTGATTTCCAAAACATAAACAATTTGCACAATACTTACCTTTCTCTCCTATTTGGGGTCCAAATCTTTGAGGAAGGGGGGTATTGTAGCACCCCTGGCTAGCCTGCGCATTGTGCATTTGGACCATATTTCGCTAATTGTTTGATGATTGCATCGAGGCAGCGACGACATAATTTCGGTAACTGGGTCAAATATGACAGCCGTAAAACATCTCGTTTTGGCTGAATATTTCCTACCAGTTACCATCTAAGACATGGTTCGATTCCTTATTACATATATTTCATGATTCTATCAAGAAATATCTATGGAATACCTTTGTTTTCTCGTAAAACGCATTTGTTTTGCATCGCTGTCTCGTGTTTGTATCTTGTCAATTTCATTTCAATATATTCGGAATACTTCGGTTCTCTATATGGGCGCATTCGATTTCGATCGCGGGTTACCCCGGTTCAACTATAGTAACTGGAGTTCATTTGTATTGGTCATAGCGATAAGATCCGAGAACATCCGAATTCGCCTTTTCGCTTACGTCATATGTGACGATTACCGGGCACGCGCTAGAAGGCTATATAAGAGAGCGAGACAGGGTCTCTGGTTGGTCATTGTCTTACGATAGTAGACACGGCCGCTGTAGTTTTGTTTACCTGGTAAACAAAAGCTTTAACCCATTAACCAGACTCTTAGTATTATATTAACCTGAAGCATTTAACCTGAAGCATTAACCTATCTTACTAGATATGTCAGCATACAGATTATTTGGCGAGGTTAATACTATTTTTCTCTTTTAACCTGGAACATTCATCTTGGAAATTGGCTAACTTTAACCTGAATCCAAGGTTAATGTTCCCCACCCACTATTTACCAGCCAGAGTTCTGTGACTTCGCTCGCTTATATATCCTATCTATTTTATCTTTTAGCATCATTATTTTCCTTGGTGAAAGCTAGTCAGGTTAATACCTGGGTAGATGCAGATTAGACTCTGGAATAAGCTGAGTAGTTTCTGCATTCGCCTGGTTAAGACTTGAACCTTTAACCAGGAACCTACTGTTGTTACAAGCATTAAGACTAAATCAATATCAAACTATTTTCACTTATATCCATGTATTTCTTTGGTTAAAGAACACCAGGTTAACACCTGCATAGATACAGATTTATATTCCAGTTATTAACTGGGGATTTTCTGTATCTGTCTAGATTAAGATTTGTCCTTTAACCAGAGATTCCATGCTTCCATCTAAATTAATCTAAAATACATGTAAGACCTTGTTTTGTAGTTGACATATGCACTTTTGATTTGGATAAACCAAGATAACTTGATTTGGCTAGTTTCTCTCATTTCAATTCCCTAGTCAAACTCTAAAACGAACCCACAACATTTGTGACCCTCAATTTAGACCGCATTTAGCCACTCAGCCACATTAGATCCTGACAAATCTACGGCATATATCCTGACAAACATATGGCATAGATCCTGACAAAATCAACGCCGAGAGGGTTACAATACTTTGAGCCATATACCATGCATTTCATTGAAATCATTATATGTCATGTATTCTATGACTAAGCCCTGTCTTTACATGTATAAGGCAATATATTAAGTTATCATTAAGTCATGCGCTCTTGTATAGCTTCATAGTTTTTAAGTATGTGATTTTAATCCTACAAAAAGGAAAATACATTTTAGGGAGAATTGACTTATATTTTGGGGGATCTGGGGAGAAGCTGGTCTATTTTTAGGGATTTGGGGAGCAAAGGCAAAATACTTTTAGGGAGCAGAGGCAATTATTTTCAGGGATCTAGGGAGATCAATGCAGTATTTTCAGGGATCAAGGGAGCACAGACCCCCCCGGGGGCCTCAAAAGTAATTAGTCCAATCTTTCACCCATTCAGTCTTATGTTATATCTGATTTAGTAACCCATATAAAATAACTTGTAACAAGAAAGATTTCGGTTGCATTTCAATTGGGGAATTTTTGATATATATGTATTGCTTTCATCCAACTTGGGAAAATATAATTAATACTTATACAATGCAAACAGTCTGAGCAAGGGTTTTTAAACCAATACAAAATTACTACGTTGGTGCAGTTAATAATTCCCCTTTAAACATCCACCTTTGAATGTAACTGAAGTCTTGGGTTTGCATTTCAACTACTGATATGAAAATATATGAAACTATTCGATTACACTTAGGGGTAAGAAACTTTTACTGATGATGGTGATTTGTCATCTTCATCAGTGACCCGCAATGAACAGATTTGTCTAAAAATAGAAGTCTACTTTCAGTTTCGTTGGCATTATCTGAGAAGAAAAGTGCTGACGTACTTAAGCTGCTTCAGTCTGTGCCTCAAGATATTGAATTCACTTTCAGTGAGCGTTGTCACCCAGGATGAAATTGTATGGACAGTCTGGCAATAAACCAATGGAATTTTTCATATTCTAGCTGGTACTTTTATATACAAATTTCTGTCTTTGCCTGATTGGATTAAATTTAGAAAATTTAAGTGATATCAAACCGCTGCAAGCAGCCAAAAAAGTGATCGTTAACTTATCAAGTGCATGACCTTCAATGAGATGAAATTCTTGTTTGGTAGAACGTAGCTAGGCAGCTAGCAGTGATGCTAGCGAGTATCCGTGGGGTATGGTCCGCATCGTATATGTAGCTAACAAAATGAGTATGCCCATGGAATACCACAATCACGAAAACAGACCTACTGACTAAATTTGCTGCACGCAAACTTCAATATTCTATCTATTCAAAATGGCCTAGAAGGCTTGATTGAGCCTAACCAGATCGCAAACCCCAAATACAGGTCCCCAGATGATATTAGCATAGCTTCCAGTACAGAAATCGAGGTTATAATACTATTTTCAACTCAACAGTGCAGGAATTTTCAACTACTCAACAAAATAGCTTAAATCCTTAAAAAGATTTAGCTTGCTTTAAAACTCTCATATGTTACATGTATCCTGCTAATAAAGGTTAAAATGTCAACAATGTTTTGTTGGCATTTTTATATTTATGAGCAGGGTAAATTCCATGCTCAGTTGAGTTGAACATAAGAAAAAGTTTTATAAACATTGGGCCAGGTTGCATACCCCGAAGATAGAATGCCAGATGATATAAGCCTGGCTTCAAAAACAGATTCCTTATTCATATGTTTCCTTCCAGCTAAATGCATATGGAATAAAAAGTTAATGTACGTATTGACGTTATACTTTTTAGATTTTTTCTCAGTAATGCCACGGTTCAGACAGAATAAACGGAAGAGCATTTTCTAATTGATTTTGTGTCCGGTAATTAAGTATTTTCTCTCCAATTATAGGAGTGCTAGGAACTGAACACTCAGTGTAATGCCCATTACTTCAACCTTGCTTCTGATTTGGTCAGGAATTAACTGGTCTGTTATTGTAGCTATTGGAATCCTTGTATCAAAACGTTCTTAATCTGATCCTTAACCCTTTGTATTTGGGAAAATCCATAAATGAGTACTTTTGCAAACAGTGAAAATCCAGATGAAATGCAGCATAGTGCTCCATTTCATCAGGAACTACACTGTTTGTGATGGTAAAATAGATCTTCAGACAAAAGAATATGTTTTTTAAATTATAACCTGACACCCCTAGATATGTACAATGGACTGTCCAAAGTTTATTGTATCAAACAAAAAGGAAGAATTCATAAGTATACAAAGGGTTAAACATAGGACCTTTGATCTTACAGCTAAGTTTGCTTCTATTTGATTGTAAGCATTTTGTCAGATAGCAATGCGCCAGTTGAAGTTGAATTTCAAATGGAGAATCTTTTGTTTGAGAAAATTGTAATATGACTATATTATCTGTGTCATATGACCAAAATATCTTACATACAATGTTAGGTACAACTATTTAAATCTTCTCTGGAACTTAGGGATATTGGGCCTTACAAAGTCCATTCATCAAATGATGAACCTAGGTTGACTTTGTCATTGAAAAAACAAAACTTATGTTAAGGTCATCTAAATTATGATGACTCAGTGTTAGGTGATAGGTCTAGTACCTTATGTTCTTCTGATAGAATTTAAAAATCTCGGCGTTTTATTGGTGATTTTAACCAGGTAAATCTAACCACTGCATTTATTGCTTCGGGTTTAGTCTCTCTTAATTCTACCAGCTGATTGGTTGGCCTTGAGTTTCTGGCAATTCTGGCAATTTCTGGCAATAAGAAGCGAACACAATAAGAGAAGCTCTCCATGTATTACTTGACTTTTCGCTTACTGTAAAGGCTGCGCCTCATGAATGCGTAATAAGGACTAGTAAACATTATGCATAGGTAACATATGAAAAGGAGGCGTGGTTTTATTCAAAAGTAACTGTATCATCTTGTGCCACCACCTCAGTCATTATTTAGTCCTTAAAACGCCAGCAAAATAACTGCATCTGAAAATGTCTATTTAACTTAAGCAGGGAGGCAAACAATGTGGACCCAGATCAGACTGCTCCTACAGGAGCAGTCTGATCTGGGTCCACACTGTTTATCTACGAGGCTTCAAATAGTTTAGTGGACGACAAAAACATACATTTTGTGATTATGCGCTTTCATTGTAAATAAATTTGAGTTCAGTATGTATACGGTTAGGATTTTCATGAAATGCACACACGTTTGCGCGATTCAAAAAGCTTATTAACTCTTTACCAAATTATAAATAAAACCTGATTTTCCTTGTTTAGCAGATAGAATAGCCGAACCGCACCCAGATATAAATATTTAAGTTGCCGCCTTTACAGTAAGTGAAAAGTCAAGTAGTAGTGAATGGTCAGCCTGTCAGTGGACGAACCGTATTAGAGTATGTAGAATTTCTTGTTTCTTGTCATTTGCCTCCCACGTGATTCAATTCCCAGACGCGCTGGTAATTGCAGTATGTAATAGTGACTTATGACTAAGTCTATCATCAGCCAAGGATAATAGAAGCTAAACCATCGTCTGGCAAGTTTTGCATTACGTCAACATGCACATGTAAATTAACTTAACAAAACTCTAAATATGAGTACTATTAAGCTATTGGGTCAATGTAAAGGTGGCACCTCATGAATGCGTAATGAGGCAGCTCTAACCATAAGTAATATGCTCGGTCGACAAAAACATTTTGCTGTTATAAAGGTTTGAGGAAATAAAAGCGTATGGATGGGCTAATATTTTCACTTAAAGGGAAGTTAATTTAAAATATTGTTACTGACCGTTCCAAGGCGGTGCTTCTTTTGTGGATCATTTATGTTACTTCTGTCTTCTTTTTGTTATGCTTTCGTGCGTGTCTGTTTATTGATGCCTAGTGGTCACCTGCTGGGAAAGGACTGGCTGACCTTTTGACTTTTATTTGTGATGTCTTATTGTGAAGTTGTCACTTTCCTATTGGTATCCTGGGTCAGGCGTAATGCTTGATTGTATTGATTCCTGATCTTTGCCCTTTATCTTACTTCGATATGTTTCGCTACGTGAACTGTTTTGCGTATGCATGTTAACGTCACCATATGCGCTACAGGAACTTATATATTATGGCATGAGCACTATTAAAACAATTGGTATATGGGATGCTATTTTTCGGTTTGTGGACTTATATGGGTTGATATAATTTGCACTCTGTCCACTGTTATCGTTTTATCTTTGTGGACTAATCAAAGAACGTGAACTGTAATACAAATGTGCTTGGCGCATCGTGACTTTACGTAAACTGCTAAATTTTGGGCAACGTGGATTTCTTTCTTTTGGGCTTCAAGAGATGTTAAGCATTAAACTTTTCGCTAGGAAGGTTTGCAGGATTTTTGTCGTCTTCATAAAAAATAAAAAATGTGAAACCGCCAGAGTGTCAAATAATTCTGTTCCTTCAGTAAAAAGTACGAAATCGTATATTATATATTACGTACATGTTTAGACATAAACCTAATAATTAAATCTCTACCTGCTGGTGTCGTCTACTGGTAACCTTTGCAAGAACTATTATCTATTATCCTACCTGGTATCTTTTTCATTACATGAATTGTTATCTTTAGTGCTACAAGAACTGTTGTGCATTAGCTCAGTCATTTGGTTCATAGAAGCAAAGGACCCCGAACATAATTGTGTTATATTTGGAAATGGTTTGTACGAGTAATTGAAATAAACACACGAGGGGCAGAGCATCCACGAGTGGGTTTATGTCAATTATGAGTACTATGGATTCAAAGTTACATGAGAATCGTTGTAAACAAAAAATATAAACTAATCCAGGTAATGGACACTTTATACAGGTATATATCCTTTACAAAAGTATTATATAAACTATAATTTACCTGCTTCTATGAAAATAGTACAATCCTATTATTATGCATCTTTGAACAATCTGTATACGCCATTTTCTATTTTTTGAATCGTGGCCAACCAGAAACAAGTGTTTGAAATTTCCAAAGTAAGTGAGGGTGCAAAGACCAGGAATAGATACAATCAAGTACCACACCTGACCCAGGATACCAATGAGAAAGTGACAAACTCACAGTTAGACACCACAAACGAGAGTCAAGAGGTCAGCCATTTCCCAGCAGGTGACCACAAGGCACATATAAACAGACGCGCACAAAGGCATAGCAAACACAAGACAGAAAAAAAATTAAAGATCCACAAAAAAGTACCGCCCTGGAACGGTCCGTAAAATATTTTATTGGCGGCCTTAAACCGGTTTAACGGTGCACCAACCTCACCCTTAGCTCAGATGTGGATCAAGATACATAGATGTTTGGTTTGCATGAAAGTCCCCTCAACTTATCAGTGCATTATCTCCTAGTGCATCATCACCTCATTTAATTGTTCCATCTTATCGGTTAATTTGTGAAGACTGACAAATCTACCCCTTTAAGCACTGGATAAATGTTCACCTGAAATGGCCTCTGTTTATGCCGTCTGCTGCAAATGTAACTAATGTAAGTAAAGACAAACAGTGTGGACCCAATTAAACAGCTCCTGATCTGGATCTACACTGTTTTCCTCTGCACATTCATAAGTCAATAATATCAACAAATATCTGCAACAGAAGGCTTAAGTAGATGGATGTTTTTGCTGGCGCTAAATGGGTTAACATTATTTAGGAGAAAACAGGTGTCTGTGTCACAAATGATATCTGACACCATGCTCTTACTAACTTTCGCCAGTTAGAGCACGGCCTAGATTTAGGGACATTACAGGTGAATGGAAATTTAAGCTCCTCCTACTTCACTAAGAAATCTGGGTCAATTTAAAGCTGCAGTTTATTCAAATATTGCATTACACCATCAAAGAGAAAAATCGAGAGCATGATTCAAAAACAACTTCTGTTACAGCAAAGCCTGAAAGGAGGTTTTTACATAAGTGCACCTGTTTAGTACTGGAGATGTACTAGTATGCTGAAGAAAATAATTTGAGTCATATGACATGTGATTGCAAACAATGTGGCTTTTTTACAAGTGTAGACTCAGACAAGCCTGTGCAGCCTCCTCTTAGGCTTAGAAACTCCAAATGATGTTCAGGCTGCGACCACGTCGCTGTAAAAGCCGGCTTCTACCGCAAGGCAGTAGAAGTGTATTTTATACCTAGCCCCTTGACATGTAGCCGTATGGTCATAGACTATTCAAGCGACTACCAAAGGCTCTGATCAGACTGCACGTATGCGCATGCTGGTCTGAGCCTTTGCTGGTCGCACATACCGCATTGTTGGAAATCTCATGTAGCGGCTCATTTTAAATGATGTACCTGGAGTACACAGGGTGTCACCTTAAGCTCTTACTCGACTGTATGTGCAAACTGACAGACAACCAGCGAAGGTTCAGACGAGCCTGTGGTTTAGTTCTGTTTCGATGAGCTCACACGTAAATAGCACGAAAGCAGAACTGGGCCAGCACGCGAGAATTTGGTACCTATCGCAAATTCACAGATGCCTTTTATGAACGCCCAACCTGACGCAACCAACCGAGCAAGAGGTCTAAATTTTGGTCTGAGCCCTCGTCTATATCCATACTTTGTGAATGCGAGCCGCGAGTGCTCTGTTGAGTCTGCGCAATTTATATGCGCAGACTCGCCTGAACCTTCGCTGCTTGCCGATGCGATAAGTACTGAAATCTCGCAAGCATGGAATAGTGTGACCTCGAAACTATTCTGACATTAATGTCCATTGGAAAGCCTCTCGTGTATGTTTGAAGTAAGGGAAAATTCCGCCTTACCGCCCGAAACTACACGAAAATGTCTTTTGCTGATCTGATACGTCTGCTAATGATTTTGTGAAGGCCATGAAAGGTTAATACTCTGTCATAAAAATGTCAATATTTCACTTCAGAAAAATTCCAGTGCTTAGTTTATGAAAAGGTCGTCTCTTAATAGAAATCTAGAATCTCTGGTTAATTCGTCTCTGTCAGTCTGTGAATGTCTAGTATTGCGTATAATCTACAGCAAATCATGCTTTCATCCTGACAAGCCTCTTTATGATGATCTGTCATCTAGACATGAGCCATGTCGTGCTCATTGCGTTTACATGTCTTAGAAAAGGATGATTCTATTTATATTTGCCTTATGCATGACTAGATTAGTTTGCACGCATATATTGTCGTCATCAAAATAACATTTTTCAGAAGCGTATCTCAGGAATCTAAAAGTTTGTACCCAGATCAGGACAGACGTTTTGTCAGTCCTGATCTTGATCTTAACTGTCATGTGCGGATTGAGAAATTTTAACAGAGTGGGTCCAATTCTAACAATAATTTATTTTCTTTTATTTATTTATTTTTTTTTTAGTTTATTAGAAGAGAGGGGATAAAAAAAACACTAAAAGTGGGCCATCATCGGCCCGCCAGAGAAACGCGTTTCGCTGGCGGGCCGGTGAAGGCCCAACATTGAACGCTGGTTGGTAGCTAACCCGGATCAGTATTGATGAGAAACCCTATCGCTTTGTGATTTGTTTAGGGGTGGAGGGTGTCCAGTCCTCCTGTCCCCCTACTCTGGATTCGCGCATGACAAAGGTTATAAAAAAAAAAAGTCGCCACTAGTCCAACGTTTTGTTTAGAGTTAATAATTAACAAGAAAAGGTATGGCATTTCAATGAAAAAGTGAGTGTTATCAGGAAATACCACAATCACAAACTGCAGACCAACCCACGGCACCGTGATGAAGAGCAAAATGACATTTACAAATTTATAGGGTTTCCTAGTAATATTGGTCCGGATCGCCTGATAATCACAAAGCTACCAAGCCAGTATTCAATGTGGGCCATTATCGGCCCGCCAGCGAAACGGCATTTCTTTCAATGACGTTTCGTTGGCAGGTCGATAATTGCCCGCTTTTGGTGTTTTTGGAGCCTCACTTCCCTAAAAAAAAAACTTATCAGAGTTGGACCCTCTCTGACAAAATTTTCTGGAACCGCGCATGTTGGATATCGGTTTCTGGTATTTTGGCCTGGGATGCTGGGTCTAACTTATACTGATGGTTACCCAACTGGTTGTTAAGCCCATTCTTAAAACAGCTCAGGGAGGGTCATGACCTTTTTGTTGGTGGCATGTCCCTAACCAAGATTTATATATCTGGGCCCGGAATTACAATGCCTCCTTAAAGTTTAGGAAGACTTAAGTTAAGTATTGATTTTTCAGGATGCCAAAAGTAACGTTTCAAACTGATTAAAATCAAAATAGTTTCATTTTTTCTGTAGATCACAATGATATCTTTGACCACAAGTACTGCATCGATCCAGGCAAATTATTTAGCATTTGATTGATCATCATGCTGTTGAAATATCCATACTTAACTTAAGTCTTCCTTTACTTTAAGGAGGCATTGTAATTCCGGGCCTAGATCAGTATTCCCATGAGATATCTGTTTCGAGTTGTTAGCGTGAAATGGTGTTCCTTTACCACACTTATGTTGACCTTGCTCATTTAAGTAGAATGGAATTTCTCACTCTGGTCCTTAATACCCCAATACAGCAACTATGTCTGTATACCTGCTGAATTGTTAATGGGGTCATAAAGCTTAAACAAAGTTGTTCTGCATAGTGGTTTTGATAGCATACACTGTAAGGCTTGCCATGACTTTCCAATAACCTATGAAGGCTTCAAGCAGACCCCTGATTAAGGTCATGTCTCCAATAAATAAGGACAAGGTCAAGGCCAGGTCCTAGTCCGAGTCCATCAGATCAGTTCATCCCTAAATTCTAAAATGCCAGCAGAACCAGCTATCTGTAAGATTACGCTGCTATGCTATTTTAGGAACTCAGAATACTGTCTATATAACGAGGCATGGGTGACCTGATTAACAGCAATATTCATACGCGCACAATCTGGTACCAAGCGTCCATCAAAATGTTATAGCCAGGGCACCAATAAAACAATTGAACAATTTAAGATTTACTGTTCCAGAAATGACTGAATTTATGGCAACTTACGGGTACCCAAGTACCAGTGTATTTTTTTTAAATACTAGAGGCACGTATGCCTTGTATGGGTGGCTGTGGGTGGTAGAAAATTTTAATATTGAGAGAGATTGATGGTGGAAAGAGCATGCGAGAAATAGACAATGGTTTTATAATCACTACATGTACAGTTTCTATGGTTAGTGCTTGAAATAGGCCATTCTCAGCATTTCTGATATATACTCGTGCTAAGAAAAAGAAGGCCACCCTGAGCTTTGTATAAGGTTTGTTTAATTTGCATAGTAATTCGTGGGCCACTTACAGGCCAACGCTATGTGGATGAACGTCTTCATCCACATGTCCTGCCAATTTATCAGCCTGTTTGAAACAATTTTCTTTTCCAGGAAGACAATGCCGGCATACCTGCAATTTGACAAGGAAAGTTGGTCATGCCATACCCCCTGACTGGCCTTCAGGGTCCTGATCCATCTCCGATCAACCACCCTTGGGTTAATTTGGGATGGTGGTACATGATCGTATCCTTTCCCAGCCGCCACGTTTCCCGAATTCGAAAACTTGTTGGTTGAACGATGGCACTGCATTCCATAAGGGGTGGATGGGGTACAACCCCAGGCTTCTTTTAAGCATGAGCAAGACTCATAGAAGCTTTCATAAAGGTGGCGGTTATACCAGATATGACTTACAATAATTAACTTTGTAATCATAACATGTTCATGTCTGTTTTTATTTTCAACGAAACATGTAAATTGGATGGCCTTCTTTTTATTAGCATGAGTAAAGTTGTATCACAAATTCTGGACCCTCGACTGCTTTAACGTCCCGTGTTTCTTTAAATAATCTGTTTTGACGTTGTAGTTTTCGCCTTCCATTTATGGGTTTTATTGTGTGTTTACCATTTGCTTATCTCTCAACTTACGCTACTGTTTTACTACTATTTAGTTTATGAATAGTGTCATGCCAAAGTATTTCCACAGGCATCAGTCATCGTCAGCACCCGTTTTGACTTCAGATGCTCTTAGTAGTTCGTGCTGTTGCCAGCAATTATCCATGCCTGGTCGGTTATTGTTTAGTGGGGGAATATTTAAAAGTTTGATTTTATATGTATCAAAATGTAGCACAATCATGCGGTTCTGACAGTGCCAATTTGGCTTCAAAATTGTCATTCCCGTCCCTTTAGGTACTTTGATGTTAGTGTTTTCATTTAAGTTTTTTCCGCTCGAAAAATGAGCTGGATTTGGTGATTTTTTAACTATCTTCATACTCGTACACTTTTATAATTACCAAGATTATTGAATGGTCTTTAAGTTTACCAACTATAGTACTACCACGATATTTTGACCATGTTTACATTTTCGTGTTTGTAAACATTGAAATCAAAACATTGGAACTGTTTACCTGTAACGGGTGGCTGCACACGCTAAGGCTTTAAGTGGGTATTTTGAATTTGACTGGTAATCATCATGGATAGCTCAGTAGGTAACGACTCGGAGAACAGAGCATCAATATGTATATTTTTAGTTTAGTAAGGGGGGGGGGGGGGTTCGAGTCCTGGTAAATGAATGATTTTTTTCGCTCGTTATCTTTTATTCTTCACTGTGTAATAATATATTTATTGTGTCTTTATCTATATTTTAATCATATTAGCACAAGTATTCATCCACTTGTGCCAAGTGTACCTTAAATTGCTCATCAACAAACAAAAACATCCAGGTGAGATTCCACAGAATATGGCATGTCATCAGGGTCTACACGGTTTGCTTTTACAAACGCGATACTCGACAACCGAAGTTATTTGGTCACAATGAGCAGCAGACAGATCCAACATGGTGCAAATGTTATGGCTTTGAAGCTCAAGATGGCATAAATGGTTAATAACATACATGATAAATTGTGACAAAATATTGGCGTTTCTTGTAAACCAAACCCAATTTCACAAAGATATAATATGGGTCCCGTCCCTAGAAAATCTGTCTTTCGGGTTAGCATTAAAGTCATGCTCTAACCAGCCAACTCAACTACAGAGTAGCTAGAATAGCGAAATGTATTCCCCCTTTAAAAAGGACTTTAATGCGTGTAAGCACGTTTAACAAGCTTGTATCAAAAAGATCGTGAGCAAAAAGGCGCGTGCAAGTGAATTGTTATCACATTCAAAATAAAAATGATATAAAAACACCCTGTATGGGGATCGAACCATCAACCTTACGGATAACGTTTTAGTGGCCTATCCACTACACTAGGAAAACACACGAACAAACGTTTAGATATGCATCAAGATACCTGTATACGAGGGTCGTCCCACTAATTCGTGTACTTTTTGCGCTGTATTTAAACCATAAGACTTATCCATTTCAAATGTTCAAAGATTCTTTCTGTATTATTCAAGAATGAATGTTGAAAATTTCACGCCAATAGCTCAAAGATTATGGTCTGTAGCAAACTTTTAGTAGCACAACATATCGCCCTACGGACCACGTCAAACGTCAACGCTAGAATTTTACGACGTAACCTCATTTCTTTTCACTCCTTTTCTATCCAAGAATCGCCTTTATGAGCCGAAACGAGCAGATTTTTCTTCCTCCGTTAGTAGTCTCGGTTCCCAGCGACATACCCAGGTCTGCAGTTAAAACGCGCTGAGCAGTAGACTTGCTGCAACCGGCACTAACAGCTACTTCGACGATCGCTTTCAATGACGTTCTTGACGATCAGAGATTGCTTTTTTATCCTTGCATGGTGGTCGTCCACGAGGAGAACTGTCTGTAAACCCATTACTACATCTGCATGCCACTTGTACACAAGCTGCTTAGATACATTCTTATATCTATCCGTGATTTGCATCTGTTTTAAATGTTTTTCAATGTTTGTATGGGCTCGACACAAAAAATAATTACTGTTCTTTGGGCCGTTGCGTCGTCAAAATGCATGATTTTCTTCAATTTTCAAACGGCAGTGGTGTATGTATGATTTGTCGCATTCGTACATAAATGATGTAAGACGTTCGAAACTTAAAATGCTGACGTCAGAATAACTATACGTCCGCTGTGTGTGACATTTTTGCACATTTTAGAGTAACTGTGTCGAAAACAGTTGTTAAAAGCAAATGTTTTGACTACATTTCTAAGCAAATTTTGACATGGTCCGTACACCCCTACCTGTGTTTATTAAAATGCCGCTATAACCAAAACCACGACTTCAACTGTCTCCAAATTTATTTATTATGGGTGTAATAACGTATTTGATATTTGTGAAAAGTTTTACTATTCTGCGACATTAGGTTCTTGATATATTTGTAAAGTCCACGATTTACTGGGACAACCCTCGTAATTCTATAAATAGTTATCTAAAAATAGCTTTGTTATTGGTAAATATTTACAATAATACAGACTGTCAACAAAGACAGAATATCGTTGTAGCACTATAAAACATACTCGACGACATCAAAACCGAGAGTCTAATCCACAGACTACCCAAGCCTTTGGCATGCTGGGAATTTTTTTATGATTTTTGTCGCTCTCTGATTTTTTTCTGATTTTTTTTTTCAAAAATATCTTTTAGACTGTCAAACAGTTTGGAACCTGATTTTGCCCGGCTACTTAATGTTGGGTCTGTTCTAGGTCAAACTGTTTGCAAAGATTAGCATCAGACGACACTAGCAAGTAAAAGAGTTACTGTCACTTACTACTAGCCACTGGGCGATTGAAATGGCAATACAGTTGTTAGGAAATAAGGAAAAAATACTAAAGTTGATAAAATCTAGGCTACCACAGCAGGTTCAGAACAGATGCACAAGAAGTGCACTTACTGTCAGTTTTTGTTCAGGCATTACTGTGTGTATGGCTCTTAAATAATAAATGACGGAAGACGTTCTCGTTTAGCACAATGATCGCCTTTGTTGTGTAGATGACAACAGTAGGTATTACTTGACTTTTCGCTTGCTGTAAAGGCGGCAAATTTAATATTCATATATGGGTGTGGTTCGGCTATTTCATCTGCTAAGGAAGGGAAATCAGGTTTTATTTATAATTTGGTAATGAGTTAATAAGCTTATTGAGCCTTGCAAACGTGCGTGCATTTCATGAAAATCCTAACCGTATACACACTGAACTCACATTTATTAACCCTTAAAGCGCATAATCACAAAATGTATGTTTTGTCGTCCACTAAACTAATTGAAGCCTCATAGATAAACAGTGTGTACCCAGATCAGACTGCTCCTATAGGAGCAGTCTGATCTGGGTCCACAATGTTTGCCTTCCTGCTTATGTTAAGCAGACATTTTCAGATGCAGTTATTTTGCTGGCGTTTTAAGGGCTAAATGATGACTAAGGTTGTGGCAAAAGATGATACAGTTACTGTGGAATAAAACCACGCCTCCTTTTCAGCTTTTACCGATGTCTAAGGTAGACCTGTCCTAATTACGCATTCATGAGATGCCGCCTTTACAGTATGCGAAAAGTCAAGTAATACTGATTTCAATTATGAGTTTGGATTAAAAGGTCAATGTCAAAAATACTTAATTTCTCTCCATATGACCTGTAACGCAACCTCTTCATACAGCTTTGTTGTACATATAGGTGGTACGTATTTTGTACAATCATTGCCTTTAGCATGTAGATGACAGCGTATGTTTTAGATTGTTAATATGACCTTGGAGTCAAAGTTAGAGGTCAAATGTACCTAAAACCAGTCTGTATGGCTGGTAATGCGAAATACCCATACATTTTTGAAGGGGGCGTTCATATTTTGCACACCGATTGCCCCGTGTGTATTAAAGACAGCAAAGGTTAAGGCTCCAAGTATGAGCTTGGACTTATAGGTCAATGTGAAAATTGCTAGTTTTTCAGACAATTTGCCCAATTAGAGCTGTTCTGACAATTTTATTCAATCATTTTGAACCGTGACTTTGTTTAAAATGCTCGCTAGCTTAGATTTTCTGTAATGCACTCCAATAAGACAGACCTCTGACACACAGAGATCTAGTATAATAAGAAAGAACAAAACGAGATGTTTTTATTGGAACTGTGATTGACATCTCGGTGACAAGGGTAAAGCTTTGGAAGACGCAATCAGATAGTGGATCTTGTTAAAAAGCTCAACAAAGGAATTCCACAAATCTAAAATCGATTCTCTAAAATAGCACAAAACTTAGCCGTATCACATGATAACATAAAGCTGTCCGTTCTGGTGCTGTTAGAAGGCGGAACATTCATTTATCACAGGAGTGATATGAGCCGTGACATGTGATTTCCAACAATGTGGTATATTTTGTCAAGTGTAGACTCAGACGAGCCTCTGCAGCATCCTTTAGAGCTTAGAGGCTCCAAATTATTTTTGGTCAGTAGCTTAGTATTCATAGAATATTCAAGCGACCAGCAAAGGCTCTGATCAGACTGCGCGTAGGCGCAGGCTGGTCTGAGCCTTTAATGGTCGCACATACCACACTGTTGGAAATCCCATGCCGTGGCTCATATGTTCTAACAGCCATAACACTGTCGCGTCTATACGCATAAATGCGATTTTAATCAAAATACTTAAGTGTCGTATGATAAATAGAATTCAACACCCGCGCCACTGTATTCTTGAAATAATTAAACACGTTAGGAAAAAATGATAAAATGCCCAATAAGCCTCGCATTTTATCTATTTCCCTAGCTCGTCTAATGAAATCAACATTACACGAGGACTCATGTTAGGTCCTATATATGAGTGCTCGTGATACGATTTGTATAATATAGAAGGTTAATTTCAACACAAAGTTTGCAACTAGCAAGGGCTTCCTTTTGTTCACAAACGCCAAATTCAGACAAAAAACCAAGACACCTTGGTCCATTTGAAAGCTGAGCATGTCAGTTTTAGCTAGACTTGCCCAAGTCCCTACATTTCAGAATTGATTTTAGATAAACCTCCCGCTTATTGTTTAATAAAGTGAATATCCCCTTATCATAGACTTCAAAATGTAGGTGTTAATTTCGCTTAGTTTTCGAAGATTGTATTAGAGACATGAAGTTTGCTTATGGAAAAAAAACTAATAGAAAGAAGAAGAAAAATTAACAGACTTTGGAAAGTCTAAGTTTTAGCATACATGCATTTGATAATTACCACGGCCCAAATAACTATCCCTCTGTTTGATATGCTCGCAGATTCTCATACGATATTGTCCAATTCTTCGCAATCTGCTTGATGATCTTAGAACTGTTCTTTGATTAGGATTGAGAGAATAGACTCAACTCTATGCATGCTAGCAAACTGTTCATGATTTTTAAATCGTCTACTGGCTTTCTTCAAAATTACCTTTTTTTTAACAAAATCTTTCAGGAATTCTATCAGATTTGCCAGAAAGTTTGCATCCAGATCAGGACTGACATCTTGTCGGGCCTGATCTTGGTACAAACTGTTTGCAAAGGTTAATAGCAGACGGCCAAAGATGTCACTGACAGAGAAAGAGTTAATTTGTAGAGTTTACTTCCAATTTATGGCTGTGTTTTATGTCTCATTACATCAAGCAGAATTGTCTTTTCTGCTTCTGTCATACAAATGGTAATTGTCGTCATTTTATAGTGCAATTCTAATCTACCGTATCGTGCTTTTGATGTGCATATTTACGCAGTCAGCAAAAGCAACATTGTCGGAATCATTTGAACGCGAATATAAACGACAAGAAAAACCCGGATTATAACACGCCCACCAATCCAGCTGCTTCGTCGCATATACCAATGGGGTCATCGCATTTACCAATGGGGTAAACTTTTTCTGTTTCTTGTTTTTGAGAGCAAAATTTAAAAAAAATCGGTTAGTGCTAATCGATGAGACACTCAATGAACTTTTACACACTGATATCGTTTTAAAAAAGATATTATTATATGCTTGTCAGTTTAAAATGTTTTGCAATGGAGAGAAATTAGCCTTTTTCAACTTCATCTCAGATTTCTGAGTTCCAGGGCGTAAGGTGAATCTAAGGTAAACGTCAAGGCTATCTAATAGCATTTCCGTAATAATATTGTTTTCTATAAAAAAAAGCAGAAAATAACTATTTTATTGAATATAAGGTATATCTCATACATCGAAAACAGATCCCTCATCTTTATAACGCAGTATTGATATTATACCGTGGGGGAGTTGGATTTAATCATTTACCGACTGGTATACTGGATGATTTGTACCCCAGGTTTTATCCAATCAACTACCAGCATTCCAGAGAAAAGATATCTATCTATAAAAGGGAGACCAGCCTACAAACAGAGTGGAACCAATGTTGTCCGGCTTCTGCATTGCACGGAACCAGAAAGTTTTGTCAGAGAGGGTCCAACTCAACTCTTATAATAACCTTTTTTTGGGAGGGGGGGCAAGTTAATGAGGGGAGAGAGTATCCTAATACCAGTTAAAGCGGACTATCATCGGCCCGCCAGTGAAACGTCATTAAAAGGCGTATCGCTGGCGGGCCGGTGATGGCCCAACAACATTGAATGCTAGCTTGGTAGCTTTGGGATTTTCAAGTATTGCTAAGGAATCCTATAGTTTTGTGATTTTCCGGGGGGTCTCAACCCCCTGCCCCCCTCTTTGGATCCGCGAATGTTCTGAGACCATGGAGCATCAGGTTGGGGTAGTTCACCTCATGGTGATAATTAATATACAGGGGTTTCCTTAGCAATGGATTCCAAGAGTGTCTGGGACTATGGAAAGATGACAAGCGTATTTTAATTGTGGTCAATCGGGCAATAAAATTGGCGCAGTCCAATATTTATAGTGTCTCTATAATCTCCTAAGCCGAACAAGAAACTGTAATGAAATGCCACAAAAAGTCAATACGGGCAAGTGACGTTACGACAACCAATATCCTGTGGCCATGCTGTCGGCATTATTATATTGACAGGCTATTCATAGGGCCAGTTAAGCAAATTTTTCTAGCGTGAAATTGTATTTATTTTCTTAACCATAGGTTTAAACATGTGTTTTGGGTGCCAAAAAGAACCGTCTCATCGAGACGGTTCTTTTGAGTACCCACAACATATGTTTTGGTTGAGAAATAAGAAAAATAATTTTCTGTTACGCACTCTTATCTGGGGCACTGTAAATAATTGTGTAAAACTTAAGGAAAACATCCCTCATCTTTTGGATGGCCCGTGAAGGACCTGCTCAGACCGTGCGGTACGTTGAACTATTGGTTCATTTATCTTTTTAACTAAATAGTTTTATATACTTGAAACAGGTCAGTTGGTAAACACAATTCTCAAGGCAATCTGTGTTGGTTGGCTGTTTGTTGGGATTTGTTGGATGCACGTATCATAAGTTGATTTTTTTGTGCTTCATTTTCACAGTAGGATTGTCAGGCCAGATAGGATCTATGTTCTGGTATTTGTCTAGGACATAATATCCTGTGGAATTGTAGCATTGGTAGATCGCTACACACATAGACTCTCTCTCTCTCTCTCTCTCTTATGTACTACATCTGACGAGGGTCACTAGACAACTCTCAAGAGCGCACAACATACATGTATGTTTTGGGGAAAATGGGATAACGAGAAAGTTGTTAACTGCAGGAAAAGTTTGATGCTTTGCAAGAAAGATATGGGCTTATCTTCTAAGCAAATTTGTATAGTTTGGCCCATGTATGCTTATAGCCCACCGGTATTATTTGAAAACAAGTGGGTATTGCCAAAAATGCCATAACCACAGCTCACAGACCAACCTACGGTCGCCAGGAAGATGCAACCACAAAACAACAGGAATACTATTAACCTTTCTTCAGGCCACTGGAATTTTCCATGATGCTACATACAATTAAGTCAGAATGGTCCATTGTATATATTGTGAGGTCACAGGTAATAATATCCACAAAAAGTTGTACAGTAAAAACTGGCCACCCTCAAAAAGACCAAAAATTGGTTTTCAATACTAATTATCGCTTAATGCAGGTAAAAAGTATTACAGAATGCTCCAGAGGGGAGCATCCTGCAATACTTTTGACCTGTTTTAAGCTACCATTTTCAATTAAAGAACTTTAATTTTAATTTGTCTAATTTTGAGTGGCCGTTTTGTTCAGGTTTTACTTTATGCCTTTCTCTGAAGATCATTTTGCCTTAAGTTAACAGTGCAGACCCTGATGAAATACCGCATATGCGGCATTTCATCCGGGCATTCACTGTTTGCCAAAGTACCCGTTTTGGGGTTTCCGGTCCACAGAGGGTTAAAGTAAAACGAGCAGTTATCTCTTCATCATCGAGATGACTGAAAAACTAGAAAGGAAACTAAAATAAGCACGAAACAAAAACCCAACGAATAAAAGCACCGCAAACACTGCATAATACCCCGCCACTGCTGGGGGCACCAAAAGTTATTTTGTGAGATATATAATGCCTAAATAGCAACAGAACTGAGATAGACAGTGATATGACGTCCTTAGTCACAATTATAATGTAACCTTTGATGGTCAACATATCTGTGAAGTTTCATTCAGATACTCCATATAGTAAATGAACTACAGGTCAAAAACCATTTTTCAGAACAATCAAGGGCGGATAACTCATGAACTGGAAAGGTAAGGGTGACGGTCCTTACTAAAAATATGTAACCTTTGATGTTCAACATATCTGTGAAGTTTCATTAAGATATTCCATATAGTAAATGAACTACAGGTCAAAAACCATTTTTCAGATCAATCAAGGGTAGATAACTCATGAACTGGAAAGGTAAGAGTGAAGATCCTTAGTCACAATATGTAACCTTTGATGATCAATATATCTGTGAAGTTTCATTCAGATATTCCATATAGTAAATGAACTACAGGTCAAAAACCATTTTTCAGATCAATCAAGGGCAGATAACTCATGAACTGGAAAGGTAAGAGTGATGGTTCTTTGTCACAGTATGTAACCTTTGATGTGAAACATATCTGTAAAGTTTCATTTAAATATTCCACATAGTAAAGGAACTACGGGTAAAAAACATTTTTTAATTCAATCAAGGGCGGATAACTCACAAACGGGAAAGGTAAGAGTGACGGTTCTTAGTCACAATATGTTACCTTTGATGTGAAACATATCTGTGAAGTTATATTCAGATATTCCACATAGTAAAGGAACAATAGGTCAAAAACCTTTTTTCAGACCTATCAAGGGCGGATAACTCTCAAACTGGGAAGGTCAGAGTGACGGTCCTTAGTCACAATATGTAACCTTTGATGTGCAACATATCTGTGAAGTTTCATTCAGATATCATGAATAGTAAAGGAATAACAGGCCAGAAACCATTTTTCCAATACGAAAAAGGGCAGTAACTCCGTTAAAAATGGACGGATTTTGCCCATTTACAATCCCATACCACTCATCGCCGATAACAATATGTATGCAAAATTTGAAAAAGTTCCGTGAAAAAATACTCAAGTTATCGATCGGAAATGGTGAGCACGGACGGACGGACGGACGGACGGACAGACGGACGGACGGACGGACGGACGGACAGACACCGAAGGGTATAACATAATACCTCGCCACACTTTAGTGGCGGGGTATAAAAACGATTAGACTGGCTCCAGTTTTTAAACAGTTTTCTATCCGATGACTCTGTTTAAACCTCTGACTAGAAGAAGTTAGATTTTTTTATAGAGAATAAATTTCATCATTATTGTAAATTTATATTGATTTGTTCTTCAAAACAAAATAGTGTTTCAGACCGTAGCTAGTCTACAAAAACCTATAAACCCGTCGCCTTAAACGGACAGCAGCCGATGCTATTGGAGGCATAACTATATTTTACTGTCCAAATCTTCCTAGAATCTGCTGTTGTTAAAACACAAAAAATGTTTGTCTGGAATGGAGCCTTCCTAACTTTTGCAATGCATCATCACAGGGAAACAATAAGATAAATTAGCTCACTGTGGTGGGAAAAACGTCTCTTGACTCACAGAAAGTCTGAGCTAAAGAAAGGCCCTCGTTGAGCCATGTTGGGACCAAGCCAAAAACAAGCATCAGGAACTAACCCACCGATGAAAGTTTTAAGTCAGGGTCGTCATTCAGTGTGAGATCTGACCCACCGTTGAGCAATTAAAGAGGAAGCCATAGCTTTAAGAGAACCAGGGATACAGACTTGATCATAATATATGTTATTGTGCATTCACAAATTTTCGCGAAACTACTAAGTTTCGTGAAAATAAACCTCGAAATGGCGAAATCATTCTGCCGTTTACTGATGTAGGTAAATCATGCACCAGTCAAGAATTTTTACATTGCAAATATACTAAAACCAACTGCTAGTTGGTCACTGCTAATTGGTCACCTTACATTTTACGCTAGTTCAGAAAGTGAAACATAGGGTATACAAAATTCATGTTTTATTAAGTGAAGCAATACTTTGCCGAGACTCTGCAACTTATCTCATTTAAAAATGACGTGTACTTCTTGCACGGACGAAACTAGAAAAAAGGTACCCTCATTTCAAAAAGCCACACTTTTTCTACGATATAAACCATAACACAAATTAACGTTTTTGTTTGCTTGAAGATGTTACTGGCTAGCGTGATATAAGAAGAATAAACCTCAAAAGTTTTGATTCCATCGGACATGTCGTTTTTGCTACTCATCAACATAAGACAAACACTTTTAGCAGATTAATCATTGAAATTCAGTTTTAAGCTTACAATTTACATTGAGACTTTGCACTGCTCTGTACGTTTTATTATCAGCGGCGAGGCATTGAAATTTTCAGCGATGATTCATTATAACCAGACGTCACCGTCCTTCTTTGAGAATTTAAAAAAGAAAATATTATGCTACCAAATCGATTTTAATACTCTCACATTGAAACCGGAAGTGTACAGTAGTCGTAAAACAATAATCGCCAAAAATAGACTAATCAAGCTCTACTGTGTTTGGCCTACAGTGTTCAAATAAAATTAAGTGCATTTAACAATTTTAATAGGAAATACTGGTGAATTTGAAAAATCGCGAAAAAATTTGAAAAATGCAACATTTTAAAAATGCGTAAAAATCCACCGTAAGCAAAATTTGAATTGTTTGGTGTTTTTCAAGTCAGACAGACCAGTTTGTAACCACCTAAACGTCAATTTAAAAATACTACTCTCAAAACCATTTTTTCTTTAAAAACAAGTCGAGTTTTGCATTTTTAACCCAAAAAAACTTTTAAGTAGAAGAAAACTGTTCAAAAACACTACTAATCGTTTGCCCATTAAAATGCACATATATAGGCAAAAATCATTTCAATTTTATAGTTTAGTTTAAACATATTTTATTGCCAAAATATTTACAGCAATGGGGTTGGGTCACAAGTTCTCACAACATTAGTTTCGACCCTTCCCCTACATTCTATATATACACAATAGCTTATAAACATGGCTATATATACAAACGCATATGTTAACTTAACAAGTTGTAAACAAAGCAAAACAGATAGTAACATAAACAAGACTATATCAGGACAATAAATAAATAAATAAATAAATAAATAAATAAATAAATAAGCAAATAAATATAAAAGAAATAATCAATAAATAATAAATAAATAAATAAGTAAATAAATAAAAAAAAAAATAAATAAATAAGGCAATAAATAAATGAAGATTAATATATATGAAATAAGAAAAAAATCGAACATCAGAATAGTAGATTAATAAATAAGTAAGTAATTCATATTGGATAATTGAAAGAAAAACATACAAAAAACAAAACAAAAAAACAAACAAATAATAGTACGACTGCCAGGAAACCCCTTCAACTTGGGAATAGAACAAATTGGTCATAAGTATACTTATCAATATACAAAATATGTTTCAAAGAAAACTTCAAAAAAAGAGTCAACTGGTTTTAAAACGCTTGGTAGCATGTATATATCTGTGGACAGCTCTGAACAGGACTATATTGTTTTCCATATTCAAATTAAAATTACCACATAGAATCATATCAATACTTAATGGTTGGAAAACTCTAACTGTGTCATTAAAAAATTGCCGTTCCAGTGTAAACTTTCTACAATGAAAGAAGTATTGGATGGCGTCCTCTATCATGCCACACAAATCACATAAAGGATTATCACGGAGAGGATTTCTAAAAAGGTCATTATTAAGGTTACTGCAATTATTTCGAAGTCGTGCATGCAATATAGAAATATATCTATTTCCTATAGTAAAGTGAGAAGGAACACATGAGTTATTCAAACCAGAAGTAATATGTTTTTTAAAGGTTTGTAATGTTGTTAGATTTTTTAAGTCATCTTCAAGGGAGTTCCAAAGTCTAATGGAAGAAGGAATACATGGTTTTTGTGAGATACTAGTTCTATTAAAGGGCACTGATATATTTCTATTATTTCTCAGAGGGTAATTTGAAATTTCACTAACTAAAGGAGGAATTAAATCTTGTATATATGAAGGTACAATGCCATTATTTACCTTATACATGAAAAATAGTTTATGTTGTTGCCTTCTTTTTGACAAAGTTGTCCATCCACATTCTTTGAATAAGTTTTCTAATGACACAGATCTAGTTAAACCTGTAACAAGGCGGGCGGCTTCATTTTGGATTTTTTGTAAAGTTTGTGAGTCCTGTTCAGAGCATCCATCCCATACAACTGAGGCATATTCTACAACTGGTAAAAGAAAGGACATATACATTTGGTTGAGAGCATTTCTACTAATGGAGTATTTTAGCTTACGCATTATTCCCAAAATTTTAGTCGCTGATAGGACAATACTTTCTATATGAGAATGCCACTGCCCTGTACTACTGAAGGTAACACCAAGATGTTTGTGGCTATCTACGAAAATAATTGGAATATTATCAAAAACAAGTTGTGGTAAGATATTAATCTTTTTAAGAGTAAATAAAACAGCTTCAGTTTTCAGGGGATTAAATGTTACTAGCCACTGTCTAGCCCAGTTTGACAACAACTGCATATCATGGTTAATTATACCAGCTATGTCATCAATGTGTGCTGCAGAATAGAAAAGTGAGCTATCATCTGCAAACAGCCTTGTCAAACTAAGAAGATGTTCAGCTATATCATTTATGTATACCAAAAATAAAAGAGGTCCAAGAACAGACCCCTGCGGCACCCCCGCAAAGATAGACTTTAAACATGAAAAGCAAGACTTTAGACCAACTTTCTGCTTTCTTTGACTTAAATAACTGTTTAACCATTCTAAAAGTTTCCCTTCAATTCCATTTTGCCGTAGCTTAAATAAAAGACCCTTATGCCAGACTCTATCGAATGCCTTTGACACATCACAGAACACAATGCAAGAAAACATATTATTATCAAAGGCCTGGCATATATTATGAAAGATATCAATTAACTGAAAAACTGTTGAGTGGTGAGGTAAGAAGCCAGATTGATACTTGTATAGAAGATTGTTGTCAAGTAGAAAGTTATACATATTTTTAAAAACAATCCTTTCTTGCAGTTTAACAATACAGCTCAATAATGCAACTGGACGGTAGTTAGATGGCTGAGATTTTTCTCCCTTTTTAAATATGGGAATAACATTGGCAATTTTCCAAATATCAGGGAATATTCCCTCTTCAAAAGATCTATTCATTAAAATACATAAGGGTTTTGAAACGGATTTGGAGACACCCCTGAGCATTTTATGGCTTATACCATCATCACCACTTGCTTTGTTAGGGTTGAGAACTTCAATTGTTTTTTCTATTCCTTGTTCAGTGCAAATTATTTGAGATAGAGAGTTATCAGTAAGTTTAGTAAAAGGAGGTAACTGGGTATTTTCGTCATTGACAGTTGAGATAGAGGCAAAATAGTCATTCAAACAATTAGCTTTATCCTGATCATTAAAATGCCATTGGTTGTCACCAGATGGAAGTGCTGAACATAAAGGAGGAATTGAAGAAGTAGAATTATTATTTTTGACAAAGTGACGAATTACTTTCCAAAATTTGCGTATATCATTATTCTGAAAATCTGAAACAATTATATCTAAATTATTATTAAAATATTCCTTAGCATGTTTTTTTTGATTGTTTACCTTATTTCTGTAATATTTGTATTTTTTCCAATCATTTTGATTACCAGTTTTTAATGCAGTTTTCTTTAGTCTGTCTCTTTTCCTTGAATTCCTCCTTATTTCAGAGTCATACCATGGTTTGTCGTCTTCTCGAACTACAATAGTTTTACTAGGTATGCACAATTTAGCAAATTCAATAAAAATATTTGTAAATAATGAACTTGCTTCATTGACAGTTCAATTTTATAAGCGTTTGGTCAGAATTAATGAGTTTGAAAAATTACCAATTAGAACTTGGTTTTAGTATATGTGTTTGTTAACCTTATTCGTGAAAATAAAATTCTCGGGAAATTTCCTAATTCACTGAATATCTCAAGCTTTAATCCTTATCTTTGATTTATTTCCTTTTTATATCTTGTTTATATGTTCTAGGAGATGATGCATCGATAAATTAGGGGTATTTCATGCAAACCAAACATCTATGTGTCTTGATCCACATCTGAACTAAGGGAGAGGTTGGCGCACCGTGAACCCGGTTAAAGCCCTCCAGTAAAATATTTTTTACTGACCGTTCCAAGGTGGTAATCTTTTGTGGATCTTATGTTTTTTTGTGTCTTGTTTTTATTATGCTTTCGTGCGCGTCTGTTTATTGATGCCATGTGGTCACCTGCTGGGAAAGGGCTGACCTCTTGGCTCTCGTTTGTGATGTCTAATTGTGAGGTTGTCACTTTCCCATTGGTATACTGGGTCAGGTGTGGTGCTTGATTGTATCGATTCCTGATCTTTGTCCCCTTTTTTACTTTTATAACATTTGAGCGCCAACATGAGATTTCCAACAATGTGGTATGTGCGACTAGCATAAGCTCAGACCAGCCTGCACATACGCGCAGTCTTATCAGAGTCTTTGCTAGTCCTTTAAATAGTCTACAAGTGTTAAGAGATTGACTGAATTTCTAGGCTAAAAAGGAGGCTTGTCAAAATACCACATTGTTGGAAATAGTTAACATCAGCTTGATTATTGTAAGATAGAGACAACATGAAGTATCTCTCATAACAAAAAAAAAATCTGCAGCAAGAGGAGCACAATTAGTACCCATTGGAATACATACAAGTGGTCTATACAATTAAGAGCTCAATCTAATAAATATACTGTCTAAAAGATAATGATAATGTAGTGTGCCACAATTTTTCTGACAAGATTGTACCTCTTTTTCTGAAGCGAAAAGGCGCACTTTGCATTACAAACGAAATAAAGCTGTCCATTTCTATTAAAACTATGCACTCAATTCAGTAAGTTTTTCTTTGATTAGATTATCAGGCAATAAGTCAAGAGAGTAGAGAACCCATATGTAGACAAACGAGAACGTCTTGCTATTTTAATTTATAAAGAGTCCCATCCGAATGTTTGATAGATTTTTATTATTCCTCACAACACTTTTTTACAAAGTTTTGTAACCAAAATTTGACCCCTATTTGGTAGTTTACTGATATAGGCGAACGTGCGGATATGCAAATCATGGATCTTCGACTATTGTCACGGAAATCGTGGCTGTTGTCGCATTTGTTTGGATGACACAAATTGTATGCATTTCTTTGACAGATTATCAATTAATAATAAGCCTTAATGCCTGATTATTGACAACATTTCAATGTGCTACGAAGTCAGAGACACAGATCACATCTCATGAAATGTACCTTGTGGCACGGTCGCACAAAGTCGACGATCATCCACTTCGTGTGCGCAGACCCAGTTTTCTCAGATTATTGTTAGAATGTCCAATGAATCTTTTACTCTGAGCGGGCAGCGTAAACTCAGATCTGATTGCGCATACGGGCTGCTGGCTGCCCGCACAAGTGGTAAGGTAATTTTCCCATTTTCTGGGGTATTTTTGCACTTCACTGGTGAACTATTGTGGTTCGTTTCCGCGCGATTTAGTAGCACACTCGATGGCATCATGTCAGGCAAGTGCAAGTGTCAGCTGACATAGCTCTTTATGTCTGTGGACAAGTCTTGGGAAATGACTTTCATTCCAACCATAAACGTCAGACTCAGAGATTCATTTAATAGGCATGATGCCCGAAGCTCTTGTCTGACAGTAAGAACATGAAACGGAATTCCTGTCCTTGTCGGCTCTTTCCGGTTCTCCTTTATTCACGACAATTTCAAACTAATATCGTCCACTCGGTGTTTTTCGGACATTCCAGTTCCTTTTTTTCTATTTCATAATGGTTAAAATGGTATCGCTTCATTAACCTATTTAAGCCGAATAGAGCCCCCCATTTTTCGATGTTTCATTGAGTTGGAATGGGCTATCATTCATCATTAGGGATAACAAAATACATAATTGAGTCATGACATAACAAATCCAACAACATGAGTGTGTTCAAAGTAAGTAAGGCGGCAAGGATTAGGAATCGATATAATCAAGTACTACGCCTGACCCAGGATACCAACGTGAAAGTGACAACCTCACAGTTAGACTCCACAAACGAGAGCCAAAAGGTCAGCCCTTTCCAAGCAGGTGACCACAAGGCACATATAAACAGACGTGCACGAAGGCATAGCAAACACAAGACAGAAAAAACATAAAAGATCCACAAAAGAAGCACCGCCTTGGAACGGTCAGTAAAATATTTTACTGGAGGGCTTAAACCGGTTTGACGGTGCACCAACCTCACCCTTAGTTCAGATGTGGATCAAGACACAAACACAAAACATAAATAACACAAAACGCCTAGACTCAGATCAGCCTGGGTCTTTGCTGTGCGCTCAGTGGTCAACTAAGGATCCAAGCTTTCTACATAAAAACAAATCAGACTGAGTCAATGCCTAGGCTGGTCTGACTTTACGAGACCCACAGCCACATTGTTGATTTTTTCATGTCGCGGGTCAATTATTTTGTCAACTGGTCAATATTTTAGCTATATGGGACACTACACCTTCTTTCAACTTAGTAAGAAAAAGCAGTTTAAGTTGTTCATAAACATATGAAGTACAGACAATATATGGTTACTACCACTATTTAAAACGTCTCCTATATTTTTGGCCGAAATTACATGTAGCCGCAAACCAGGGATCAAGCGCGGGTACAGCGCTTGACCCACTTTTAGATCACAAAGGAAACGTACAAAATTGGACTGCAGTGAGTGTTAAATTTTTAATTCAGTTATGAAGGCCTCTGCGTGTCCATAAACGAACTTGAAACAATCGACTCGTAAACTCAACTTGAATATTTCAGTTCGGCTATCAGAACGCTGCTTTCATACGGGCCCTATTTCAGAACGGCTATCTGTCCACTTCGATAGATATGATGAAACACTCAGTTCGGATATCCAAACATTGTTTTCAAATACAGAACCAAATGCAAAGTTCCATTCAAATTAGCAAACATTCAACGTGAGTCGTGCATATTACAGTCAGTTGATTTCTATATAAAGCCTTTACCATATAAATCTTAGCAAAGTGTATTTATTTATGTAATACTATTGAGGCTGTTAAACGAAAGAACAATTGAAATACGGAACACAGCAGAATTAACACTGAATAAGGTTTTTCCAGCAATTTAGCAGTATTTTTGTTCTGACATCTGTTCTGAAGCTACTCGGAGCTGATATCGTCGTATAATCGCATGTGCCGTCATCAATAACCACACTTGGGCACGTGCTACGTTGTACGTGACTGCTATGACGTACAGATAAATGAAAAAAAAAATCATCTCTCGTTTCAGTTCGCTACGGCCTGTGGTACAGTCTCCCGCCATACCAGTCGACGGCTTTTGAAGAAGGGTACACAAGACTGAATGACGTCTGTAAAAGTAAGTAATATATCTGTTTTGTTGTTAAGGACCTCGGACAGTCTTAATGAAGGATTGCCCATAAAAATGGCCAGAAAAAAGTTGCATAGAAAACGATAGTTTTTCCCTCAAAAAGATAGCAGGTTCAACGCTCGAATTATCCGCAAAATTGTTTTTCTCATTGGACAAGTACATGAACCTATGGGTTGAAAGCCCTGTTCTTGCTATTCAACAAATATAAAATAGAAAAAGTTTTACTGAAGTGCTCCCCCCCCCCCCCCCGTGACCAAACTAATCCTTTTGCATACTGTTGTAGTTTTACATTTAACACATCATGTAAAAACGGCATGATTGGTCACGGGGGGGGGGGACGATGTCAAAATGCTCAAAAACAATTTATTATAGAAACATATCCGGAACTTATTTTGTACAAGCCTGTAGGTAAATATCAATTTACAATGGCATGTATCAGGGCTTTTGTTATGATTGCGTACTAAGTACTTAAGTGCCTTATTTCTCAACCAAAACATATGTTGTGGGTACTCAAAAGAACCGTCGCATTGAGACGGTTCTTTTAATCACCAAATTATAGGTTAAATCCGATGATTTAAAAAATATTTATAACTATAAGTTCAAAAATTGTGCTAATCTAGACTCTGACTTATACAGTATGAAGGTATGATACCCCTGAGTGAACATGTCAAACTGGCTGAACTCATACACAACAGGTAATGGCCAAAAGTTATGGACATCATACTCATTTAGAAGAAGCTATGAAATCTTCTCAACCTGAATTTTATGCAAACGCATCACTTTCGTCGCAAGTTTTATGCCCCAAACACGATATTTCCATGTATTTAGGTGAATACCCGGCGAAACTTTGACTTTCTGTGAAATAAAATTTTGTCACAAAAAATACTTCGCCCCCTAAACCCTAATGTCCTGGCATAATCGTGCAATATTCCCAAAATATTTTTATTTTGCTAGGTACACTAAATGTCAGGGTTTTATTTAAGCACTAAAATATAGTTGTCAAATATGCATTATCCTAGCAATAGGCTGTCAAAATTTGGGCAGATTGAACAGGAGACTGTCCGAGGTCCTTTAATAGCTTCTAGTTGTTTTGTTAGCTATTTCGTTTCTTAAAATATAAAATATCCCTCCCTTTATCTCTATCTATCCAAGAATATGTTGTACATTTGATTTTGCTTATATCAAGGTCATTTTGATGTGCTGTGAATAAGATCATTATGCAGAGCGTAATTAACTTGTCGATATTTTTTGTCACGCATATTACTTAATGTGTGGACCTATTTGGCATTTTCCATCGAATATTGCAAGCAGCTGGAGTGTTAGTCTCATATCCAAGATAACTAAACACAAACTGGTAAATTAATAATTCTTTCGGATCGGTGGATCACATGGTAAAAATGGCGGTCGCTAAATTCAAATGAAAACTGTGCAACTTGACAAGTCTCTTATTTTTCTTGACGCGATGGCCTACTTGATTCTTAATACTGTTAGTGTTTTGACACATGGTTTATTAGTTTGTGTAATTAGCAGCACTAATAGGATTTTTACATGGCAATGCAAACTGCACCTTGTCTTGAAAATAAAACGAGAGTAATAGATACAACAACAGGAAGGATACCATCCAAAACAAATGCAACATCCACACGGCTCCATGTGCACTATGGATAAACCATAGGTCTTTACATGTGTCTGGATACATTTAATTGTAAATTCATCCGTTATTTTAACTTACGTTATGGTAGCTCCTTGGAACCGTCTCATATGTTTTGGTTGAGAAACAAGAAAAATAAGTTTTGATCACTCCGTCTTTAAATAAAAGCTTGGCGAAGAATTGTCCAGTAAACTTTATTTAAGTAACCAGTGGCATCTGCTGCTTCCATTCTAAGGCGACGTTTCTGTCGCTGTTGATTCGCTGTTTATTGTTGATCCCATTGTTAAGTGCTTTTAAGGTGTTAGTCCTTTTTATTATGCAGCTGGTACTATGTGTCCTTTCTAGTTTTGCTAGGAAGAGAGAGTCGGTTGCTTTACTTTAATCACACGGTTGTTAGTGCTCTGTATCCTTGCCTTACGGTGTCGTGGGTTGGTCTACAATGTGTGGTTGTGACGTTTGCTGGTTAAACCCACTTACTATTTGGGTCAAGATTAGCATACATTTTGAACGCAAAATTTTGAATTAAATTATCATAGCCCCACTTTGAAAAAGGGGCCTATACTGGATTTGGGTTGTCTGTCATTCTGTCATTCCATCATTCCGTCCTTGCGTCATTCCGTCTGTCCGTCACAATTTCATTTCTACTCATTATCTTAAGAACAAATTGACAATGTGTGTATGGCTATTTATAAGATCTAGGTAGGGATTGTTACACATCATTTTCACACATTTGTAATAGAGCTATGGTACTTTATTGATGCTAGAATTTCGTTCAAAATTTCGTTTCCGCTCAATATCTTGAGAACAAAGCAATAGAATTTCTCTAAATTTTGCATATGCATTGATATTGACAAAACCTAGGGTGGTATTGCTACCTGATATTTTTCGCACATTTGTACCAAAGTTATGGCCTTGATTATAAGCCAAAATTTTATTTCCGTTCAATATCTTGAGAACGAAAGATAGAGTTTCTTCAAATTTTATTTACTTGTATGCATTCATATTGACAAGGTCTAGGTTGGGATGGTTACACATCATATTTCGCACATTTGTAGCAGAGTTATGGTCCTTGATTTACGCCAAAATTTTGTATCAATCAATATATTGAGATTGAAATGACAGAATTTCACCAAATCTTATGCATGCAATTGTATTGACAAGGTCTAGGTTGGGATTGTTACACATCATTTTTCGCACCTTTGCACCAGCGTTTCAGGCCTTTTTTCATTGAGGCTCATTTATATTGTTAAATCACAGATTTTTTAAAACTTTTTTTCCTATTTCTATCAAGACTGATGTCTCTCACCCGTCCTATTAACCATGCATGTCGTTCTGTGACATATCTCCTTGAACGGCCCACACTGTTTGTCAAACTACTCGTTTTACTGGTTCGTTCTAAATTGACAGTTATCTTAATGAAGATAAAACAAATAAAGGCACGACCGTTTCTACCAAATTTGTCTGACATACAACATTGGTCTACAACGTCTGTGCATATTACATCTTCTATTGTTTGTCAAAGCATAATTGATTGGCGAGAAAATACATTATACAAGCCATTACCTAATAAAACAAACGGTCTTGTGCATTTAAACAGTCCAAGTAGCTAGGCTGAGTCTATGAAATCATTCTTAACCTTGTGATTTACCATGAGCAGCAATTGAAGCGAACAAAGAACACACAGACCAGCCTGTGTGAACCCACAGGCTGGTCAGTGTCTTCAATGTTAAGACTGAATCTTTATATTATATGTTTTGTCGTGCCCTGGCCTATTATACTGTTTCTTTTAAGTGTCTTGTGGGGCTAAATATGGGCCATAAATCAATTAGTTTATGACAAATCTCTTAGCCAAGGCTCATCAATAATGCTTTTGGATATAGCTTCTGCGATAAAATGGCAGAAATTATTAGAATAAATGAGCCGTGTCGCGCGAGAGTTGCCGTTACAGAGCACTCGCGGTCTTAGCATGACTTAATAAATGTACATTCTAATATATGTTGCTTGATAGTGGATTCACTTTCCAGTCAATTCATAAAACAAAGCTTCCCATTTGTTAGTTTTCAGGCTATTATTACAAACGGTTCTTAAATTGCGTGGAAAAGCATTACTGCAACAAAATACTATTGTAACTGTGGGGGAGGGGGCATTTTGACATTTTTACCAGATAAACACGTCCGCCTGGCAATTCTGAAAATCCAACCTTCTATTATTGTATGTTTTCCTTATGTTAAAACCAAACATATATGGTATATATACCCTTTTTAGATTATCAAACTGAAAGCTACCAAGTTAACAAGAACCTTATTGCTTTTGTTTTGTTTCATTTTTCGCTAAAAGGGATACATTTAACAAAAAAAAATGCAACAGCGTTACATTATATTTCATTATACACTGAAATGCATAATACTTACAAGACGATGAAAAACATTATAAAACGTTTCATTTTACGCTGAAAGACATTAATAAGCCAATGAAATAGCATTATAAATAATGTACAAATACTAGACGCAACAACATTACAAAACCAATGTTTCATTTTTGAGCTAAAAGGTATAACTGTAACAAGTAGTTGAACTTACAGTATAAAGCATTTGCATTATACTCTGTAAAACAAACTGTTAAGAAGTACACACATAAATATTTATGTACAGTCATGGACCAAAAACTGTTGCAGGTTGAACTTAATCCAATTTGTACAGTGCATGTATCTATTACTTCGCTTGTCACCAGTACAAAGTTATTGCTATTTAATTTTGATATCACACATAAAAGAGATTCTTGTAAACTTGAAATTGCATTTAAGGTGTACAGGAAATTTATTTTGTGCAATAAGTTTTGATCCTTGACTGTATATTCATCTTTTCGTTGCACGCTAAAAATTCTTTTCTGACTTGTATCATCAAAACCTTAAAAAGTTGATGAAAAAACACCAAAAATTAGTATAATTATTTTAATGGTCCATTTTAAGCTAAAAACAGAACACCAACAAGTTGATGTACTGACTTAACTAAATCAGTAAACTACATTATGTTTGAATTTAAACTTAAATGCTTAATTTCAACAAGTGGATATAATATTAATACAAAACAGTAAAATTACATTCATGTTTCATTTGAAGCTGTATGGCTTACTTAGTGACCTTTCTAGTTTGGCAGTCATCTCTCTGAGGTAGAGAGCGGGTTGATTTTCTTTAATGGTGTTCCTAATATCGAAGTCATTGGCTATTAAATCTCATCCTCAATGTGCCGTGGAAAAGGTATTTCCTGGTCATTCTCACGTTCTTTTTAACTCCAACAAGAAGGTGTACCAACATTACAAAATCAGTAGCATTGCATATTGTTTCATTTTAAGGTGGAATGTTTTACATTAGCCTTGCCCAGTTAAAGCACTTTGAGAGAAATGTGTTATGCTATATGCAGATATAGTTGTATGTTACACTAAGTCTTATTATTTATCTATTTATTCATTTGTTTACTGATTTATTAATTCCAATTTCCCTTCCTCAGTTTGTATTTGGTTTATCACTTACCTTTTCCCGATTTGCATATAAAATATTGATATCACAACATGCTTTATATATATACCTACAACGAATAAATATAACACAAATGATTTGTTCACATAGTGCACAATGCAGAAAATAAACTAAATATGGATGCACGAAGGTGGTTTTATTTAAGATACAGAATAGATCATTAAGTGACACTAGCCCACTATTTTGAATATGATGTTTCAATATGTATTATGTTTGTGCGCGTCTGTTTATGTGATCTGTGGTCACCTGCTGGGAAAGGGCTGACCTCTTGGCTCTCGTTTGTGGTGTGTAAATGAGAGTTTGTCACTTTCCTGGGTCAGGTGTTGTCCTTGATTTTATCGATTCCTGATCTTTACACCCTTACTTACTTTGTGACTTGTAAATGTTATTCGAAATACAGATATACATGACAAACAAACATTGCACAATCAGTAAAACGCGGCATCTGATCAGTGTCTCCACTATTTGCTAACAAAATGTTCTATAAAAGATTGAATAAGAATGAAAACTATCGTCTAACAACTGATAAGAGTGGGAAATTCCATTTAGTCAGGTTAATAAGTCCATAGAATGCTATTACATACTGTTTTTATTGCACGCTTAAAATCTCTGGTATCATGAGTAGAGAAAACTGTTCCTCCTGGCATCCGTCTTGTCAAAACTCAGTATATTACACCGGATCTAAAACATCTTTGTGTTAAATAGAACTTGACTTGATTAACAATGTTCATGAGTGTTGTCGGCAATGCAATATGTCTTGTCCCTGGCATGATCATTACATAAACACAATGATGCAAACATAGTATTATGCTTGCCCTTATGGCTGCGACCTATCATTGTTTTACATTAGAGACGTCTGTCACTGTTCAAGGGAAAACGAGATAAACTGAATGTGAACGAAGCGAACTTCTGGCGTGCTTAATCAACTCTGTCCGTAGAACCAGACGTGTTCGTATGTCTTGGATTTGTTTGGATTCTTTACATGTTATCAAATATCAGATAATCTAAAAAAAAATCTAAAATTTCCCGTCTTTTCATCTTCTATTCTCCTATGGCCTTTGAAAATAGTACTGATAATCTTGACGCATGCATCTTAATGAAACTTAAGAGAAAATCTCCCTCTTAAATACGTAATTTCTTAGAAGATACGCCTGTTTTAGCTCTTGAAATCAGTTACATGTAAAGGAAGGTGGGGATGTATTTAGGGCTGCCGTGTTATGGCTATGCTTGTCTAATTGGCAATACCAGGGACACGTCCGTTATGCACGAAATTTAAGCAAAATTTGTTTGTTCTATTTATATGCAACCGCAAAAAGTGAAATTCAAATCTGTGCAAATAAACATGAAACAGGTCTCATATACCATGACTGTGTTTATAACTGACATATAATATCCATGTAATATCCAACTTTTTTTATAATGTTTGATATATCATTTTTCAGTTGTTCGGTAAAATTAGGCTTGCCAACTATTCTGTTGAATTCGTAAACTGAATCACCATAAAATATTGCCTCTGATATGCCCTGTTGCAGAAGAGCTTTTAGACCGACATTGTATTTAACGATCAACTCTGGTAGAATTTAGAAAATGTTTACATGTACGAAGTTTATGATAACGATAGTCTTTTTAGAAACTTGGTAGTCAAAGCTTGTTTCAAATGTACAGAGGAGCTACGAACATTAGAACATACTCACGTAAAAAAGAATAAGTTGCGAAATATATACCCTGTATGCTCAGATTTAGCTGTTTGATGCTGTCTACATATGTAATATGGCAATCGAGAGGCATCCCGTTTTGGTCTATCAGTGGCGACACACTAAGAGTGGGTCGAACCACCGACTTTGGGCTGGATGTATTAAATGTAAAAATTTAGGGAAAATTGTAGAATGGGCCGAAACAAGGCAGCTCGGCGCATTTGAACCACAAAAACAAGAACTGATCAATCATTTACTTACACATGCTTTGTCTTCCTTCAGCTGACAACTACCATGGTTTCCTGTTCCAAAGAGGTAGCAATACAAAGTCTATGCCAATATATGACCTAAATGGGAACCTAGCAGGGATTCAAACAGCTGTAAGTATGTGAGATATTATTCTCTGTTCTTTTGAGACCAAGGAAAAAGTTTTGGTTGGGCGATATAACAGCTACCAGCTTTTATATAGGCTCTAGCGTTTGGCAACAAAGGGGATATGAGCTTAATCATCTCTAACAGTGCTTTGTTACATTGCCCATGAGCGGATCAAGAGTAGGGACAGGGGGACAGGGTCCCCGGGAAAATCAAAAGTGGTTTTAGGATTCCTTAGAAGTTCTGGTACGGACACCCCTCGAGTAGCAATTGGTCCTATCTGGTCCAATCGCTACTCCAAGGAGGTTCGTACGGCCCTCTATGGCGTACGTTGATGACTAAGAAAAAAATGAAGAAACTTTGCTTGGAACCCCCTGGCGGAGTTTTCTAGATCCGCGCAAATAGGCAATACAACCCATTACTGTCGTGCTAGCCAAGAGTGACAGTGAATTAATTAATACTTTGTTTACAATTGCTAAGTAAAACACTAACGCGTCCACTTCACTTGAGCTAGCGCAAATCGATAGATCACTTGTGTATTAGTCCTATCCTGCGGATAGGACCAATACATAAATGATCTATCGATCATAAGTCCCTGATAACTTTGTAAACAAAACACGTCGTCACTGTCACTCTTGGCTGGCAGGACAGTACCTTAGTATGCACATGCAAACGATAAAATACATACTTTAGCATATTAAACGTTTCATAAGTTGCACATTTCTTGGGACTGCAACGACTTTTAAAATATATATTGCCAGCTCGTTCTTAAATGTAGTGTCTATATTTAGATTTAAACTGCACAATTGTATAGAAAGGCCTATCTAGCCATAAAACGTACCATGTGACCAGCGATTGAAAATTTTTGAACATTGTATAGTTCCTATTTAATATTATTCTGCAGCTTCGACATAAAGACAGGTCTCTTTATTGGCATCAATACGTATTATATATGGGCGGATCCAGCTGGGGGCGGAGCCCCTAGAAAATCTCAAGTTTCTATAGGTTTCCTTAGAAATACACGAACGGAACCACCTCGAGAAGCAATTGGACCGCTTGGGTACGGCCCTCTGTGAAATACGTTGATGGTAACCCCACCCCTGACGATATTATTGATATCCACCCATCTTTTAAACGTTGTCGTTGTTGTTGTTGTTGTTTTGCTGTTGCTGTTGTCTTTTGGAAATTCTGCGAGATGCGATATATTTTTTATTGTTGTTAAACTTTTACAATCGTTAGATTTCCTCTTGAACACTTTCCTCAGTTTGGCTTAGAATATGTTGACGATATGATTTTATGGCCACAGTCATGACAAACCGGATAAAATTTTATTTTAGCCGAAAATATAAGGTATTTATTCGTATTTGGTTAGATAACGGTTTGCTTAAAACTTGCGCTGACCCATATAACGATTTCTACAATACTAGACTAATCTTCACTTTGCAAGGTGGTTCATCGTACTTTATTAGAAGGGGTTCCATTTTTGTCGGTTTCTGATTTTTTATGGCAAACAGGAATCCATTTAAACCTGTGTAAAACGGCCACTAAAAATAGACAAAACAAAGATCTTGATGACAAATGGTAGCTTAATGAAGGTCGAAAGTATTGCAGAATGCTCCCCTATGAGCATTCTACAATACTTTTGACCTGCATTAAGCGATAATTGGTCCTTAGGAGCATTCTACAATACTTTTGACCTGCATTACGCGAAAATTGGTCTTGGAAACCAATTTTCTGTCTTTTTGAGAGTGGCCGTTTTACACAGGTTTTACTGTAGTGTAAACCCCGTGATGCTCATCTTCTGCCAATTTATACTGTTGGAGACTACAAAGTTAACATTAATGGAGAATGCAAGATCAAAAGACGTGCCTTGGTGCAACCTGTGTTTTTGCATTGCATTTTCGTTAAAGAACAAAGGAATGTGTCAGACACACTGAGCAGCTTAATAAAACTGAGTCACAGTGGTCCCTTTGGGAGAAGCTAAAATAATCTTTAAGCAGAGGCCAAACGACATCTGAAATACTGTATCATTCTTAAGAACTTCAAGTCATTTCACTTCTTAAACTCAATGCGTACTGGGTAATTTATGGATGCTTTTATGTCGTATGCTGATACTTTTCAAAATCGACTTTTTCTGGGAATAAAGTTCAGTTATACCATCAGAGTGTAAAGCAGTTTGGATCCTGATCAGGCCCGACTATTTGTCGGGCCTGATCTGGGTTCAAACTGTTTGCAAAAAAATAAGCAGACGACAATAGTAGGCAAAGAGTTAAATAAGTCTATCATGGCAAACCATGATGAGCTGAGAATAACCCTTACAATGCCAGTCACGAGTTTTGTCTTCTGCCCATCTCGTCTGCTTACGCTCGTAGGTAGCCTGTATATTGCAGTCTGCTGCTATGGGGGAGTAGCCTGATAAAGGTTCAAATTCTTCGCTTCCATGAAAAAATCTAGTCTGAAGTTCACTTGAATATATGCAGCAGACGTAAAAAAAACAGACGACATTTTCAGGACAAAATAGTAGCTGGATATGTTTTTTAACCCTTAAAGCGCCAAGAAAAAAAATGCGTAAAAAATGTCGTCTGCTGAAGTCGTCTGCTGCAAATAGTTGCCAAACATTACTGACTAAGTAAGTATAGAAGGAAACAGCGTGGACCCAGAACAGACTGCTCCTATAGGAGCAGTCTGATCTGGGTCCACACTTTTGCCATAAAAGGCTTCTTAAAAATTTCAGCAGATGAGATAAGCAGACGACTTTTGGTGCGTTTGGCGCATTAAGGGTTAAGATTACTGTGAATACATCGGTTCTCTTAGAATAGCAAGGAAATTTGATTAAAATGAACCAACACACTAGATTTTGGCATTTATCACATATGACCAAACGTTCCTAATAAATGCCCATGCTGGCGTATCCAATCGAGACATGTGATTTCCAACAACGTGGTATTTTGACAAGTGTAGACTCAGACGAGCCTATGTAGCCTCCTCTTAAGCTTAGAAACCCCATTTGAGGTCTGGTCAGTAACTAAACACAAATAGAATATTCAAGCGACTAACAAAGGCTCTGATCAGACTGCGCGTTTGCGCAGGCTGGTCTGAGCCTTTGCTAGTCGCACATATCACATTGTTGAAAATCTGTTGCGGCTCATACTTCTAAAATTTTGTATGAGCCTTCATCTACATCCCTACTTTGTATACGCCTTCGCTGCTCACCGATACGATACGTATCAAAATCATGTGCCTGACCCAAACTAAAGAAGAACTGTGGTTTGTTTGTTTGATTTGATTCTTTATGTCCCATCAACAATCTTTCAGTTAAACAGGGACGGGTCTTCTTGGGTTGAACCAGTACTAAGTTAGGATAAATGTGTCTTGCTCAAGGACCGCAACACAGTGACGCCGGTGAGGCTCGAACCCGCGGCCCCTCGGTCTCGAGTCAAGCACTCTACCACTGAGCCACTGCGCTCCCAAGAACTGTCGTGCATGATATAACTGATATATTTCGAAAAAATTGAAACTGCGGAACGAGATCCGCCCCCACCCCCCCTAAATATTGATTTTTAACAATAAAAAGAGAGTGTACAATTGCACATCCAGGTGCAGTGCTGCATATCTCTATCAATAGAATAGAATAGAATAGAATTCTATTCAACTCAATTCTATTCTATTCTTATTTGAACGCCATGTTCTTTTCAAATGTATTGATCCGGAGAATAACTACAACCATAACAGGTAGAAATGTTTAAACATATATCACTGGTGAAACGTTGGTCGCAAGTTGTTTCAGTAGAAAAGTAAGTGTAACTTAACACCGAAAGAGGTGGCAGCTCATCTCATTTCAGCTGCCATCTCGTTTGGTGTTAGCTTACACTTATTGTACAGTGTTACACACATGCATGTACCGGGCCGCGTAGCGCAGTCGGTAACGTTTCTGGCTACAGATGCGTGTCTGACTGCAGAGTTCGATCCCGGACCGGTCCCATACTTTCATGGAGATTCACTGGTGCCCAACTCCGTCACAACAATTTTCGGATTTTCGCTGATAGGTCGTCGCGAAACAATTCGGAAAACGGACAGACGTTAGTGATTTATTTAACCGTTTTATGATTTATAAAGGTCAAACATGTGCCTTTATTATTTGAAAACTGCCGGATGTATCTGCAACTTCGAGTTTCTAAGTTGTTTATCGTTTCTAACTGAAAATAGCAACACAATCATAATCACTGCATTTGCACAGAATTGTAACGGTTTGGACAGCGATCAGAGTTTTGGTGTCACGGTCTGTTTAAGACAATGTCACAGCTTGGTTGAGACGGGTAAAATGCCAAGTAAATGCATTTTTTCACTACATAAGCTTTATATTGCTCGTTAACTCATAGTTTTGAGTTCAATAACTCAATATTATGAGTAAATGAATATTATTGCATAAAAAGCTGTTTCGCATGAAATAACAAAATTAACGTCCTAATTAGCATAAACTGATGCATCTAACAAGGCAGGTCACATGCCCTTGATGATCTTTTTTGTTATTTTTGGAATTTTTGGAATTTTAATTATCATGTGGTTTCTGGGCCATCACAAAAATGACGTCATCAAAAGAAACGTGCTTAGAGGTGAACATAATTAAGTTTTAGTCTGAAACTTCATCTACTTCAATGCAACACGTTCACTACACCTATAGCAGTGGCTGTTCAGCACGTGAATCTCATGCTTTGAAAATTTAAAAACCCTTTTCTAGGAATATATTTGTCATTAAAACATATAACTCATCTTGAATTTTATGATTGGTCAGTATTCAAGCACAATAACAACTTCAACTCAAACCTTTCATGGGTGGGTTGGTACCTGAAGGTTGTCTTTAGCTGGGCCCATTCTGGCCTATTAGCTATTGGTTTTCCTGATCTCAAATTGTAAGTGAATTGTGTGTCCTTTTATTTTATTTTTCATATAAGTATGATAATTTGATTTTTTAAATAATGCATTGCAAAAGTTAGGAAGCCTCCATACCAGCATCTTCACCAGCGACGGTTTCGTCATATCTACCTTTCGACAAACCCTTCGCCTCACGACCCTCAAAATTTATTATTAGCGCAGACCAATCGACCAATGAAAACGCCAGGAAGGATTTTTTCGATAATCCCTTCCTGCCAATCAGATTAAAGGTAGCAGTTTATCGGCATCTTATATACACCGCCTGCTAATTCTCCATAAGTCCAGATAAGCAAAGATTTTGGATGAAAAATTATTTATTTTTCTTCTATCATTCAGTTCAAAATTATGTCATGGATGCTCAAAATAACCATCTTAATGTGACAGTTCTTTTGAGCACCTTAAACGTCTATTTTAGTTGTTAAGTAAGAAAACTGAATGTAAATTAATAACGCTGTCTTATCTGGAGGCCTGGTATTTATCGATTTTTTGCACCGCTTTGTGATTGATCATATTAAATGTTACTATTTTCGGCTGATGGCATATTCAATCGGAGATAATCAAAGCTGTGAGGCCAAGGGTTAGATTGGAAAATCGCAACCCTTGGTAGGACAAGATGCCATACCAGATAAACGATTTGTTTGTGAAGATTTGAATAGTACAATAGCGGCCCTCTCCCAATGGCCTTAGCTGCTGTTAGTTTTAAGGTGGTTATTCTGTTATTGTTTATCCATTGTATGATGTTGCTCCCATTTGACGGGTTTGTGTTTGTAACTTGTTTTGTAGTGTAGTTCTTGGTGTGGGTCTATTTTAGCAATTATATAGCAAGTGATAGCTGGTTGCTTTAGTTTAATTGTATTGTGGCTGTCTGTGTTCTACGTCTCTTTCTCATGATCCACTGAGTTGGTCTGCCTTCAGTGATTTTGACGTTTCCTAGATATACTCAGTTGTTTCTGTGTTTTTTTCTACAAAGTACTAGTCAAGCTGTCAGTTTAAAGGTGGATCAAACAGTGTTCATTTTAATGTTGTTTTGATAAGACTTCAAGGAAAACCAATATAAGGCATTTTTTAAAATTTCTTAAATAAACCGTGACAGTTCCATTTGAATCGTTTTCAAAACTGTGACATTGTATCAACGAAACTGTGACATTACATTTTTTTGTTAAGTTGTTTTATGCGATTGTACAACAGATATGCACAAGATATTAAATATAACTATTTTATAAATCTATAGAATCATGCTTCCAGGTTAAATTATTCTTATTTTACTAATCCTATTTATGAAAACGCCTAGGAAAACTTATTGCCACGAAACACAATGATATTGTAATTGCTGAGTAAATAGCTATGAATATTATTGGTGTGCTGTCCGCTATCACTTTTAAAACGATATCGACGATAAGGGATTAAAAGTAATGACTTACCATAATTATTTCGACCTTATGCGTGTCCTGGCATATTTTCGCGTAAATTCCTTGACGTTGTCTTAAAAGTTTCGGCACAGTTGTAAGTGAAAATTCGTGACGGATCAGCGAAAATCCGAAAGTCGTTGTGACGGAGTTGGGCACCAGTGATATTGATCATGAAATAATTTCTACGGTCATTCTCCTCCCTTCCGCTGAATGAATCATTCAAGAAGGGTTGTTTGTCAGATACGAGCGAAAGTATGTGCACGAACTACTGGTTAACCGCTTGTTCAAGCTTGCCCAGGAAAAATTGTGGTTAGGTGAACTGACCATCCCGTAATGACCATAGCTGTTGACTGGGACGTTAAGCAACAAAACAAACAAACAAACAAACACACACACATATGTAAAGCGGCCACTCTCTAAAAGACCAAAAATTGGTTTTCAAGACCAATTATCGCTTAATGCAGGTCAAACGTTTTGCAGAATGTTCCAAAGGGGAGCACTCAGCAATACTTTTGACCTTCATTAGGCTAAGCTACCATTTACCATAAAGATATTTGTTTTGTCTTTTTTGAGTGGCCGTTTAACACAGGCTTCACTGTACATAAATGGACTTGTTTTAGTATTTATAATTTCCATCGTACTGTACGCAGGCATGTTTTCACCAGACAGAGCCAACAAGACTCCTCTCTAATAGCATAATTACAATTATTCGTCTACTGTAAGAGGAACACAATTAGTTCCCATCAGAATGCTAATAATTTGTTAAAATTAATCCAAAAAAAACAAATTGGCCGACTCCTATGTAAATGGTACTTATTATACACACCGGATAGGCGACAATCATCAATATCACAATCAATCGTTAATACTATCAACAAACGTAGAATCAAAATCGTTAGAAACAGAGTTTCCGATTGCCATTTGCGCCTGACTGGCGAAAGCACTGTTTCTAACGATTTTTGATCCGCGCCCGTCGATTGTTAAGAGCGTTTTCGATGCCGCCTATCCGGTGTGGTATATGTGATCATCAAAAAGTCAGGGTTTCAATGCATCCACAAAAGACTGGATGTGAAATGCCGCGTGATGCGGCATTTCATCCTGGTCTTTACTTTTTGCCAAAGTACCTGTTTGCATGTATTCAGAATGAAATGGGTAAATGGCTTAACAATGCCTGTCTGCAACGTCTTCAGCAGCTTCTTCGTTAACTCCTATTCCTAGAATGTTAAAGCATTGGCAAGTCAATTCTCCAACAGAACATTCATGGAATCATTCCATCTAAATTAAAAGAAAAATCTTTAGGTGTTTTTGTGAGTATGCGCTGAATTTAAAACGAGTATTTTAGTACTTAAGGAAAAGTTGTTTGTTTCAACGTAATTTGTTCTATAATTGTTATTCAGTATAACAAATTTCCTGATACTTAATCTGTCAGGTCTCTAAGCATTTTACGAGGAGCTACGAAACATCGCATATCATAGTGAGAGAAAAAAACATGACAAATCATGTTCGAACAAATCATACACGATCTAATCAGACTCCCATTTATCACCAAAACTCGGCTCAAGGGGTATTTTCAAAATTTCTCACAGCTTTAACGCCATGGCTTGTGGACGGACTTAATGAGGCAGGTGAATAGGAGACCACGTACCTCGTTGACGTTATTTCCCTAAATATGCGAACATATTCTTATAGGGTCCGATTTCAGTCTGATAGAATGTGTCGAGCGCATTATTGAAATGCAAACAGTGTATATCTTGATCAGACCTGGGTTTACACTGTCAGTTACTCTCTGTCCGGGACTACACTGCTTGCATATAAAAATAAAGAAGGAGGCAAAGATCAGGAATCGATACAATCAAGTACCATACCTGACCCCAGAGACCGTATGGATAAGTGACAAAACACGAGGTAACATCACATATATGAGAACCAAGAGGTCTGATCTGGGTCTACACTGTCAGTTACGGTCTGATCTGGGTCTACACTGCTTGCATGAAAATAAAGAAGGGGGCAAAGATCTGGAATCGATACAATCAAGTACCACACCTGACCCGAGAGACCATATGCAAAAGTGGCAAAACGCTAGGAACATCACACACAAGAGAACAAAGAGGTCAGCCTTTTCTCAGCTGGTGACCACAAGGCTGCAAGGAACAGACAAGACGGTATAATAACAAAAATGAAGCACCGCCTTGAAACGGTCGGAGGGCTTAAACATCTTTAACGGGGCCAACCTCACCCTAAATTCTGATGTGGGTCTGGAAAGTAATGGTAAACATGGTTATCGCTCTGCATTCACACAATGTTCTTTTTCATCTATTTTTCAGATTCCTGGTAATATGAGAGGATACAATTCCAGGAACGAATCCATAGACCTACCCCCTAGTGATATTATGCCACCGATCCTGAAAGGTCTTCGGGATAAGAAGGGGATACTTTATTACACAGTCACCGGTAAGTTCTTATTTCACCAAAGACATTAACCCTTAAAGCGCCAATCACGACTGTAGCAGACGACAAATTTTGCTACATCTTTCGAATTTTCGAAAGAAATAAGGTATGGTATTTCATGAGAATCGTCTGCCAGCAGACGATTCTCATGAAATATCATGCCTTATATGTTATTTCTAAATAAAGAGGCAAAATTTTAAATTGTCCTCTGCTGCAAATTATAGGTGGCGCTTTAAGGGTTAATAATCATAGCACAGCTTTAAGACAGCTTATTTGTGATTCACACTTAACCCTTAAAGCGTCAATTAAAAAATGCATCTGAAAATGTCGCCTGCTGAAGTCGTCTGCTGCAAAAAAAATACCTAGCATTACTGACGAATTAAGTATAGAAGCAAACAGCGTAGACCCAGAACAGACTGCTCCTATAGGAGCCGTCTGATCTGGGTCCACATTGTTTGCCATAGAGGCTTCTTTAACATTTCAGCAGACGACATTTGTTGCGATAGGTGCATTAAGGGTTAAACAACATGCGAACAACCAAACAGAGTAGGGGCATTCCCAAATTCAAGTAGGAAATTGCATAAGAAGTGATCGGGTTAAGGCTTAAAGAAATGCTTACGCAAAGGGATCAATATCTGGTCCATGCCCCGCGAGTATTGATGGATGTATGACACCTTATGAGCTTACCAACGATTATGCGACGGAATAATTGGGCCTTGACGCGAGAAAACCTGTCTTCGGGGGGTTGCGAACAACAAAGGCGCAGACCAGTCTGATCAGCGCCTTTGTTATTCGTTTTTAAATGTATCATGTGAAAACTTGCTACTGGTGAAATTTCATTTTTCTAGCTAATCTCTGTAGGTGAAGAGACTGGTTTGAAACTCGCTTCGTCGGAAACCCCGAAGACAGGTTTTCTCGCGACGAGGCCCAAATATTACCTTTGGTGTCTGTCCCTACCCTTTTGTAATGCTCGGCCAAGCTGTTGCAACGCTAGGGTCTGTTGTGCACCCGGCAACAGTGTGCTCAACTGGCGATATATCTGGGGATTTAGACCAGGGCGTGCTTTTACACATTGCTGTCTCAAATAGTCGACGATAACACGGGCTCGTCCAGGTACTTGAAGTTTCCACCAATGTACTTGCAAAATGAACAACCGCTGGTCGTAAAAGTCCATCAACTTAGTGCTGGTTGGCCAAGTATCCTTGTTAGACCATTCTTTGCTCGCACGTGATGCCCGCCAATAACATGATACTGCCACCTTCTTATAAACCTATACTCTTACGCGATTAAACACATCTAAAGTATAAGTGCAAAAGAAGCTCTCAAATACCGTCTCAATAATTGCCCAAGTTCCTGGAAACTGATACGCTGGAAGCCTTTGTTGTGACAAAATAGGAATAAACCCAATTAGATAGCTCTAACACCCTTCTGTGTTCATGGCAGCGGCAAAATGATCTGATGAAAATACAATTCTGCGAGCTTTTGTATACCTCGGAAGACGAAGAAAAGCTTTTATGCAACACTATAGTCCCTTAAGCGTTGATTTGAAAGTCAGTGAGATGCAAGTTAATTATTTTTCCTTAGACGTCTTGGTATCATGCCATTCCTTTAAATAGTGTAGACTGATTGCTTCAAAATTTCTCTTCAATGGCCTCGAGAAGTCACTGCCTGATATTAGATGGTAATAAAGTACATAACTTGGCAGTCTGATCATGTGATATTGACACTTATTGCATAAGCATTATAGCATTCTATAAAAGTGCATACGCAGCTATCCAGTTCTGCAAACTGTCTATTCTGCAAACTGTCTATTTTTCTGAAGTTTAAAACTATTTTCGTAGTCTTTGAAGTACATGCTGGTCGCCTCTTTTATAAGTGCAAAACAATTGAGCATCTCATGATAGGTTATGGTCTGTTTAAAAAGTTGGATGTATTATATAAAATTTAACCAAATAGTGGATTTATTGCAAAAACGTGCTTTCAATAAAGCAAATACATACTACGTGGTTATGCTAGTATCATTCAACTTTCACACACGGACGAAGCTGGTATGTTTGTTTGAAAAGAGATACTGGCAGAAAAACGGGGTCCTAAAAGTATATGGCATTATGGATGGCTAATTACAACACTTTATCAAATAAACACACTTACATGTACTTAAGTCCAGTAGAATTACATGGGCGGATCCAAATAATTCCGTCTGGGATGGGGGCGGGGGTTGGGGAGCGGTCCTGAAACCCTTTTCGTCATCAACGTATTTCACTGAGGACCGAATGAACCTCCCTCCAGAAGCAATAGGACACGGGGGTCCAATTGCTTCGGTGATTCCGTATCAGTATTTTTAAGGAAACCTATAGCCACTTATGATTTTTCAGGGGGTGACCAAACCCCATGTCCCACCTCTGGATCCGCCCCTTGCCAAGTTTACAACACAGTAATGAGTCTAACAATTGCACGAGTAGTTAGTTACAAGCCCTAGACGCAAAATAAATCGAATGAAAGTACTTGGACAAATAAATGATGCCCAATGATTAGCCTTCCAATATAGCCTCATATTTTACAAAAGATGACACCGCCAAGTACTATGGCGTTTCTGGATCCTATTCACTTGCCAAATCTCAGACCACAGGCCAGCCCTTTGTACCGAGTGCTTAGCCTTTAGTTTCTTGGCTCTCATATACGTGTGAGATAAAAAGATACATAATTAATCTCCGATAATATCACCAGATCACTGATATGTATTTTGTTATTTAACGTATATCGCCAGATGAATCTTCAAGGAATGTAATCTCGTCACATGGGACAAACCTCGATCTGTTTTTATGATAAATTGAAGCATTATCATTAATAATCATTTAACTTACCATGACATGGTTTTCATGACTCGCTATATTGATTCCCAGACTTCAAAATCCCTGTCTGGTACCCCTGAGAAAATATTAGAGAATGTTTTGGAACTTAAAAAAAATATTGAAACCTTTACTCTAACAATCTGTATCTTATTTACTGTTGAGTCCTTATCTTTGCTTTATCTCAATTTTTATATCTTGATTTATATGTTCTAGGAGATGATGCATTGATAAGTTAGGGGTATTTCATGCAAACCAAACATCTATGTGTCTTGGTCCACATCTGAACTAAGGGTGAGGTTGGTGCACCGTTAAACCGGTTTAAGCCCTCCAGTAAAATATCTTACTGACCGTTCCAAGCCGGTACGTCTTTTGTGGATCTTTTATGATTTTTCTGTCTTGTGTTTGTTATGCCTATGTGCGCGTCTGTTTATATCTGCCTTGCGGTCACCTGCTGGGAAAGGGCTGACCTCTTGGCTCTCGTTTATGGTGTCTGACTGTGAGTTTGTCACTTTCCATCGATATCTTGGGTCAGTTGTGGTACTTGATTGTATCGATTTCTGATCTCTGCACCCTTAATTACTTTAAATCAGGGGCCCTTTTTGCAAAGCATTTTGGCTTAATTTTTGTTGTGAAACTATTTATTTGAAATGTCTGATAACCATGATTTTGTTCAATACCGTGAGTGGCTTTTGCACTTTGTGCAAAAGCTACTCACGGTCTTTAATAAAAAAATAAAAAGTATTTTTGTTTGATTTGATTCTTTACGTCCCATCAACAATCTTTCAGTTATATAGGGACGGGTCTTCCTGGGTTGAACCAGTACTAAGCTAGGATAAATGTGTCTTGCTCAAGGACCACAACGCAATGACGCCGGTGAGGCTCGAACCCGCATCCCTTCGGTCTGGAGTCAAGCACTCTACCACTGAGCCACTGCGCTCCCTTAAAAAGCATTTGATCCTTGTTTGACATTTTTGCTTTGAGATTCAAATTTCGTCTTGTGAATGGCTATTCAATCCTTGCGATACCTTACTAGCAATGTGTTTGATGAAAGAATCAAAGAAGGACCCTTGATTTATACTTTAGAATCCTTTATGTTAGAACATGACAGTCGCAGGGACTCTTAAAGTTGTTTGTTTAGGACAAATCTGTCAGTAGCATTTATGCCTTTAAAATCCTTTTAAAATGTTTTTAAATCGAATTGAACTCCTTCCCATCTTCCCCATCCATTACTCTTCTAAAATCTCTTAACCCCTCTCTGATAGTCATACTTACTCGTCAACATCGAACAATTTGACTATTGTTCTAGAATTCCATATAACTACATACACATGATATTAGGTGTTACTTGACTTTTCGCTTACTGTAAAGGCGGCAACTTTAATATTCATATCTGGGTGTGGTTCGGCTATTTCATCTGCTATGGAAGGGAAATCAGGTTTTATTTATAATTTGGTAAAGAGTTAATAAGCTTTGTGAGCTTCGCAAACGTGCATGAAAATCCTAACCGTAAACACACTGAACTCACGTTTATCAACCCTTAAAGCGCATAATCACAAAATGTATGATTTTTGTCGTCCACTAAGCTATTGGAAGCCTCATAGATAACAGTGTGGACCCAGATCAGACTGCTCCTGTAGGAGCAGTCTGATCTGGGTCCACAATGTTTGCCTCCTTGCTTATGTTAAATACATTTTCAGATGCAGTTATTTTACTGGCGTTTTAAGGACTAAATAAGACTGAAGTGGTGGCACAAGATGAAACAGTTACTTTTGAATAAAAACACGCCTCCTTTTCAGCTTTTACCCTTGCCTAAAGTTGACTAGTCCTAATTACGCATTCAAGAGGCGCCGCCTTTACAGTAAGCGAAAAGTCAAGTAATACACACGTAATTAGGTAATCTGATGATTTGAAATTTTTTGGCTTATCATAAAGTAAACTGGATCAGCGTCTGAAGTGCACTCAATATATGCAGCAGACATAAAAAGCAGGCGACAACTTCAAATCAAAACAATAATGGCGGGGTAATGTTTGACCTTGGTTTGATTTCTTTCAGCATATTTTAAACACCCAAGATTGATATGTAGCCCTATATCGTCTGAGGGAGCCAGCCCAGGTCGAGGACTCTACATTCAGATTGGATACAACCCGGAAACAGATTTCATGCATATACCGAAAGAAGAAAAACATTTATCCCCGCAGTGGACCAAAGGAAACTGCCTGCCTATGATGGGTAAGATTTGTTTGTTGTGCTTCCCAAAACCATGAAATCTGTGAGAGTGCATTTCAGCAGGTAGATACCCTACAATGCGATGATACAAAACAAAGTGGTAAGGTGTTCTCAGAGCATAAATAGTCTAATTGATTTTGGGAATAGTCCAGATCCCCATTCCTATCCCAGCTTGTAAAACAAAATAATTCAATAGAGCTTCTAATATGGATGTCAATGCAGAATCATATTATTCGTGATAATTATCATAATGGTAGTCTTGATGTGTACGTGTATTTAACTGATTTGGGCAGCTTTTCTACAACGTTTTAAGGGTTTTAAAAATATTTCAAAACCTTTAAAACATTGTAGATAGCTGCACAAACCATTACTATGTTAGATTCATTTAACTTTCACACAGGAGTGTAGCTGTAAGATCTGTTTAAAAAGAGGTCCTTGCAGAAAAGTAGGTCCATATACCATGTGTCTAAAATTAAATAAGCATTGCAGGTTGAATGGGTAATTAAACCATTTTCTGAATTCATTAATTGATGTTGGCGAATACATTGCTGTTTATACGTTATCAGCCCCCATTTTAAAGGGTGTCACAAGAAGTTACAAGAATGTCAGTAAAAGCTATGATAAAAAGTATAATGCCAGAATTGCCACATTAATTGGTGGCCATCTTTGTTACAATATTTGACATAAGTTACCGATTTCCAAAACAACCCTCTAATAACATTTGAAATAGGTTTAAAGCAAGCTACTGTCCTGCCAGCTAAGAGTGACAGTGACCTCATGCTTTGTTTACCAAGTTATCAGGAACTTATAATCGATAGATCACTTGTATGTTAATCATATCCGCAGGATAGGATTAATACACAAGTGATCTACGATTCGCGTCAGCTCAAGAGGAGTGTACAAGTTAATGTTTTACTTAACAATTGTAAACACAATATTACGCCACTGTCACTCTTGGATGGCACGACAGTAGCTATGTATTAACCGTTACCTCTTAACAGCCAATGAATAATTACATAAGCTACTTCCAAAACATTTCAAACATGACAGAAAAGGATATATAAACCAATCGCCTGGGCCTGCTCATGGGATTTAGGTACCTATCGCATATGGAATAAGTACCTCTTTCACAGGTTCAGATATTAAAGCATACAATTGTAAATAGTTTCTTATACATTATTTTAACATATGTTTTGGGTGCTCAAACGAACCGTCTAATTGGTTCTTTTGAGAACACACAACATATGTTTTGGTTGAGAAATAAGAAAATTTTTTTTTTGTTTCTCACTCTTAAAGCTGCATACTCTGTAACTATGAACATTTTTCGAAAAAATATATTTTCATTTTAAATCATTTGTAAGAGTAGAATTAAGCTATGTTTTCACAATAAAAATGTTCAGTACAGCTGAAAACTGCATGGAAAAGTGAATTATCTTATCAAATAGGTGTATTTTTCTCTTGTTGGTAATTATTTGCATCCCTCCAATAATTCTAGACCGTTGAATTTTAACATAAATGCAGTTGTTTTGATAGTGATAACTTGTTAAGATTTACGAAAATGGTAAAATGTTTACCTGAATTTGAGTATTTTTACTGTGTTCTTGAAAAATAAAAACATTATTTTTAAAATTAGAAGATCAAAAGTTACAGACTATGCAGCTTTAACTAAATATCTTGTCTGAACCTTCGTCTATGTCCATGCTATGTGTAAGCGAGCAGCGCAGACTCTGGAGAGCTTTATTGATATTTAGACTCGCGCGAGCCTTAACCGCTCGCCCATGCCGATCAAACAAAGATTTGGATGTGTGGTTGAAGAACAATTAATGCATTAATGCTCAGTGAGTTACTATTATGAGTATATTCACCTAGGACTGAGTGAAATATTGTCAGACTTTTCTGAAGTGAGATGAGATATTACACGGTATCTGATAATCACAAAGCAAAAATGCTGGAAACATTTAGTGGCGTTGTAACAAAAATGTTTATACAATAATTCACGCGAGAGAAGATATTGTATTTTTTCCCACATCTGTTTGAAATCTTTGATGATTAAAACAGATCTCATACTCTTTGCATGCCAGATAGTTACGCTTCCTGTTTGTCGTCTGTGGATTATTTAAGATTTTTTTTTTCATTCGGTCGTGCCTGATATTGTGTCCAAACTGCTGGCAAAAGTTATCAGCAGTCGTCAAATGTTGCCCCTATCCAGAAAAGAGTTAACCCACTCGAGAATAACCTAGACGACATGCTTCGCTTCAATTTTTTATTGTCACCCGCTGAGTTTCATTATCTCAAAATCCATGCTAAGTACATTTTTGTCCTCTGTTGATAATATTTACAAAGTGTTTGGATCCAGATCATGGTCGACAAAACGTCAGGCCTAATCTGGAACCGAACCGTCTGACAGTTTTGGGGGTTTTCTGAATATAAATTGAAAAACAATCACCAGACGAAATAGAACATGTTTAATAAATCAGCATGCTTAAAACGCTAGCAAAAAATTCATCTGAAAATTCTGTCTGCTTTTGTCGTCTGCTGCAAATTTTTGCTTACATTATTTAACAAAGTTAAGTTTAGAGACAAACAGTGTGGATCCCGGTTAGACTGCTCCTATATAGGAGCAGTCTGATCTGGGTCTACACTGTTTGCTGGAATGGCTTCTAAAACACAGACGACAAAAGCAGACGACTTTTGTTGTGATTGGCGTTTTAAGGGTTAAGTTTTTGTTGATGTTCCTGATAAATGAGTGCATTATTTCATGTGTTATTCATTACAGAGATAGAAAAAAGTCTCTGCAAGCAGCATGTCACGCGTGAAGTGTAAGATTTTTGACTGACATGCTGCATAATCTGCGTATTATATTTAATGGAAGCAATTTAAACAAAGCTGACTGTCACGCTTGAAGTTTGACATGTTTACTGTGGTTTACTGACGCATTGAATAATCTACATTTTTTGTAAAATGAAAATGTTTTGAATAAAATATACAACATTCACACGAAATATTTAATCAGTGAAAATATGCAAGTGATGTGAATAAGCGTTTACATACACCAATCTCATTAAAATTCCAGAAATGTATAAAGCATAATACTCATACAATATCTTGGCCTCAACTGAAGAAAACATGACTTTGGAGTTTGTGACCTGATAAGTCTCAATCCATAAACAATTTTTGGCGTAAAATTGTTAATATTGTTGAAGTTGATCAAAAGAATCTTCTCATTCAGAAAACAATTTTGAGCAATCACAACATATGTTTTGGTTGAGAATTTTGGAAAACATTATTACACACTCTTATCTAGGGCTCTGAAGTAGCTAGAACTTTAATTGTTTTTCCTTGATAATTCAAAGGAAATGGAGAGTTGTACATTTTTCCTTGTTAATTATCTACATGCACCTGAAAGAAATAAAAACCAACAAAACCCTTTTTTATTTCATTCTTACAGTCTTTGCTTACATGACCTTATTTCTTTTTCCCTTTTAAATGCTGGATATTTTTTCTTTTCTATACTCCCCCCCCCCCCTTTAACAAATGCGTTTGCAGGACTCTAGTTATTCGCTGTAAAATAAACTAGCAGAGAGGAAAACAGTGTAGATCAAGATCAGCTGGATCTTTAGAAGTAAACTGATCTTCTTCATTTGTATCTTCATTTGTGAATTGGAGAATTATTTAGCCCTTAAGCGGCTAGTCGTATCACTCTACAATTTTATTTTCTTCCACTCCATACATTCTGTGGTTTCGGTTGATTAGAAAATTATATCATAAAATGAAAAGTTCAAAGTTTATGACTGCAAACTAACAACATTTTAAATTCTAGCTTGAACCAATAGAATACTATCAAATATGTTTACATTGTAGATTTCACACCAATTATTAACATCTGCCAAATTCAGACATTCTTATCGTATGTCAACTTCTGAATTCAAACAATATGAATACTTAATACATACATGTCAAACACTATTGAAAGCTCAGAACAATTGTATCCACAAGTAGTCAGATCAAGTCTGCCGAAACTATAATAATGATGCCTAGGACAATAGTCGTTGTAAGCGATAGTAAGAAGCAAACTAACTTTCATTATAGTGATTTAATTCCATTCTTGACTAAAGTTACTTCTCAAAAATTTCAATCCAGAAAACACTATAAAATAACTACTAAACAGTTTTGGCACAACCGTGCAACATATATACAGGCTGTACATTGTTTCTATATGTCTTAACTTAGGCTTCTTTTCCTACATGAGGCCCTGAAACACAATGATGGCTATCGCAAGCTCTATCTTTCTTTTCAGAGCCTCCATGGATTTTCACAAGTCTGCCTCTTCTAATTACCAGATTTCTCTAACCTAAGTCAGTCATTCTGTGCTTTTTCTCCTGTCTTAGTTTAAAGGCCTCATCTCTTTGTTTCTTCGTTAATCTGGAGTAATGTATATATTGTTGAAAAATTCATCACCACATGATCTTAGAGCCATACTAGCCTTGAGTAATTTTTCTTTAGCTTCCATATTGTTAACTGAGAATCTAAGGAGTCTACATTTTAAAGTACTATCTTTCTCTTTCCTTGCACCAAGCCTAACTATCTTCTTGATCATTTTAAAGAGAGTTGTTCACTTTAGTATTTAAAAGCTTCATCAGGAAGTCTTTATCATTATTTGCGCTCCATAATACTTTCCTTCTTACTTTCAGGTACCTTGAAATACATAACATTCAATCTTGTTTTTTTCTGACAATTCCCCCTTCACCATTGCTTGGGCACTGTCTTTTGATATTTTTTCATCCTCTAGTTTGTGCACCCTCTTCTCCAAATATTAAGCTTCAACATTACCCACCCTAATCAATCGCTAGTGAACACAAGGAATACTATCGACATAATTATCACCAAGACAGGTTTTTCATCTGATTTAGGACTTCAAAATAGCAGGATCAAACTTTGAGCAAGATCGACATCACTGATTCTCGCAGAAATTACAAGCAATAGTTTGGTCCTGTTTAAAAGTCTGGGCACACGTTTTACAGGGGAGCATATCTTGAGAAGTGCCGTGCAGTGAACTGGTTTTGGATTTATGTTGTTCTTTAGGAGTAGCAGGCAAATCCTTCACGTTGTAGTGATCAGCTCCTGAAGACCTGGCCTTGAGGTTATAAAACTGTAGTTTATTCTCAGACTCGTGTCCGCAAGCAGCCAAACAGTGCGCTTTATTTTGAGTCTGAGACTATACTCAAGTTTTATAACCTTGAGGCCAGGTCTGCATTTTGTTAAGAAATATCGAAGGACTTCTTTTTCCTTAATATCTAGTCAAGTTAAGTCACAACAACACTAGGATGAGGGAAGATATTGCCTCTCAATTATATTTTCTGGCAGCCCAGAAACCAACAGGAACTGAGATCATGATCTACACTGTTTTCAAATCAGGAAATATCCAGATTGAGCATGGTAAGGATTAAGTTTGGGACATTTCAAGCATCGGATGAGGTGGGTTGTGCACCTGAACGTTGTCAAATTGTTTTTTTAGTGGTCGTAAGAAAGGGCTATTTGGATAAAGCATGGCTTTCATAATGCATCCTAGCTTATCAGTTTATCAGTTCATTTCCTAAACCTCCAGTAAATGCTTTTACTGCATTATTCATGTCTCTTTAAAACAATATTTTACCAAAAGCATTCTACTTTGGAGCACATTTATCTATAAAACGTAACACGACTGTTGTATATATAGAATCGTTTCATTTCAACCCTTAAAGCGCTCATCACGACTGCAGCAGACAAAACTTTGCAACAACTTCAATTTAAAAAAAAAATAGGCATGCTATTTCATGAGAATTGTCTGCCAGCAGACGATAATCATGAAGTATCATGCCTATTTCGTTCTTTTTAAAAAAGCAGCAAAATTTGATTTTGGCATCTGCTGCAAATTATAGGTGGCGTTTAATGGTTTAATGTGTAGACTTATTCTTTCTTGCACAGACACATTTTTTTCAATGTTGTCTGCTGAAGACAACATATGATTGAAGTATCCCTTCATTTTCAGGGAGACTGACACATGATATTTTATGCTAATTGTATGATTTACCAAGCCAGAATATCTCTATCTCACGGTGGGCGCATCAGACACTCACCCAGCGGTGAAAAAAGTTAGATGAGGACAGTAACTTAGCAGTCCAAAATGTTGCTGTTTTTGTTGTTGAAAGAAACCTCAATATTTCACCAGGGTCTGCACTTTTGCTAGAACAAAATCGATATTCAGAGAAATAAATACAATATTTTTAATAAATTCATTAATATTACAACTGTTTCAAAACTTGATGGAAATGCCCATCGGTCTACAAAGGGTTAGAATAGAAATGTTAAAGCTCACGTTTTCGGAAAATGTTCAACTTTTACCGATGTTTGTTTCATTATACAATAAGACTTTGAAGGATAGTCCTACATGATATCTCTAAGTCCGAAGATTTGGGGATATTATGATTTCTAAAATGGCCATTATATGACGAATAAGCATGGCTGCCTTTGAACCCTTTAGATGTTCTAAGATTAAAGCTCTGATGGTATTCTAAATGGTAAATTAAGGCCCGGATTAACCTTTGGCATATACAGTCATGTGTCAATATGCATCTTTTTCTGGCAAATATAATTTAACTTTTACGTAATGCATATACATGTAACTCTTTATTTCATTAATTCATGTTTAAAGCTGTTTTAAATGTTATCTACTGCATTAAAATTCTGAACAGTGTTTTCAGTGGGATAGATGATAAGCGTAATGTGTATTAACCCGTTTTATCAGTCCCCCTAATGTTAACTGTATTGTTTCAACATAACCTAATACACGTTTCCTATCTCACGGCATGTAACCTTTATCAGGTCATGATGACGTTGCACTTTTTGAATGACGTCGCTAATGACGCTGAATCAACACAAACATCAGAAATTACGTCATAATCGCTAGTACGAAGAGTTTTTAACAATGGGTAAACTGATAAATAGAATACCAGGTTCGCGTCTTTTGATATCAAGTTTACCAGGCTCGGCTTTGAGAACACATGTTGAATCGCTCGGCAAGCCTCGCGATGTCAACAAGCGTTCTCAAAACCTTGCCTGGTAAACTTGATATCAAAAGACACTCACCTAGTATTCTCTATGTTATTACAGCGCCACCTACAATTTGCAGCCATTCTTTTATTACTTTGGGTCATCACCATCCTCTCATCATTATTGATGTGCTCTTTATTCATTATAAAATAAGGTCATTTTTCTCTGATCATTAACCCCATCCATCACCGCATAAGCATTCTATATGGTAACAATAATAAAGTTGACAATATATGAAGTTGCATCCACAGTGATCAAGTGTACTTGATTATAAGCCAAAAGAATATAAAATCTCAAGATTACTTTATAAGTCATAAACATTTCTAGTAACAATATTTAAGTAGGCAATGTATGAAGGTCATCCTCAGTGATCAAGTGTACTTGATTATAAGCCAAAAGAATATAAAATCTCAAGATTACTTTTTAAGTCATAAACATTTCTAGTGACAATATTTAAGTAGGCAATGTATGAAGGTCATCCTCAGTGATCAAGTGTACTTGATTATAAGCCAAAAGAATATAAAATCTCAAGATTACTTTATAAGTCATAAACATTTCTAGTGACAATATTTAAGTAGGCAATGTATGAAGGTCATCCTCAGTGATCAAGTGTACTTGATTATAAGCCAAAAGAATATAAAATCTCAAGATTACTTTATAAGTCATAAACATTTCTAACAACAATATTTAAGTGGGCAATGTATGAAGGTCGTCCTCAGTGATCAAGTTTACTTTATAATAAGTCAAAAATAATTACTTTATTAGTCATAATCAATTCTAGTAACAATAATTAAGTGGGCAATGTATGAAGGTGCATCCTCATTGATCAAGTTTACTTTATTATAAGTCAAAAATATATCAAAGTAAGAAAGAGGACAAAGATCAGCAATCGATATGATCAAGCACCCCACCTGACCCAGGATACAAATGGGAAGGTGACAACTTCACAATTAGACATCACAAACGAGAGCCTAGAGGTCAGCCCTTTCCCAGCAGATGAGCACAATACATCAATAGTTGGCCGCGTAGCGCAGTTGGTAACGTGTCTCGCAACAGATGTGAGTCTTACTGCAGATCCAGGGGTCCTGAGTTGGATCCTGGCCCAGTCACATACTTTCGTGGAGATTGATCATGAAATAATTTCTACGGTCATTCTCCTCCCTTCCGCTGAATCATTCAAGAAGGGTTGTTGTCAGTTACAAGCGAAAGTATGTGCAAGAAGTACTGGTTAACTGCTTGTTCAAGCTTGCCCAGGAAAAAGTGTGGTTAGGTGAACTGACCGTCCCGCCATGACCATAGCTGTTGACTTGGGACGTAAGGCAACAAAACAAACAAAAATTACAATTTGCAGCAGACGACAATTCAAATTTTGCTGCTTTTTTAATAATAACAAATAAAGCATTTTATTTCATGAGAATCGTCTGCTGCAGACGATTCTCATGATATATCATACCTTATTCTTGTCGAAACTAGGAAAGATGTTGAAAAATGTGTTGTCTGCTGCAGTTGGCGCTTTAAGAGTTAATTGATACAATAAACATTTTTTGTGATTTCTCATTTGAGCAAATGCCATCATTCCAGGACATGCATTTTGCAACAACTATTCCGTGACATTAACTGACGAGTATCCCCCACCACATCCCCTATCCACATCCCCCAAAATGCGTATATGAGTGTCAAACAGATAGGGCATAGTAGCAATATTTTTCAACAAAATTAAATCCATCTGTCAAATCCCCAGCACCCGTCCGTGACACACACCATTTAATGCGTATATACTACTGGGCCGTTTAAAAAAATAACATAATTTTGTCATTTGATCAAGGATAATTAAGGAGTTATATCTTTCAAAAGCTCTTACTTGCATGAAATTTTTCCTGTATAACCAAAATTGTTTTTTTATCAAGGAGACGGATACCTTTGGCCACATTATTATATGAACAATTTATACGTCTCACAAAGCGTGTCACAATATTGCAAACGGTATCAAACCAGGAAGTGACTCTGAAAAGACTGATAAGCATGCTGTGGATTGCTAAAAAGCTGTATGATGGGTCGTAAAATTAACTATGTGAGGTGTATTAATTGTTCATACAACAATGTGGCCAAAGGTATCCGTATCCGTGATAAAAAAAGCATTTTTTTGTTTATACAGGAAAAAATTCATGCGAGTAAGAGCTTTTAAAAGATATATCCCCTTAAGGTAACAGATTGTATGTTTTTTAATTTCAGGGAACCATTATTTCAGAAATATGTCACGCCACCTACCATGTGAGAAGTTATACCCTGTATTCCTGATGTACGACATAGAAGGCAACTTGGGCGCATTTGGCTGGGCATTCCAGGGTCGACCACACAATTTCTATTCGGATGACGGCATGGGCTGGTTCCATATTATACCTTCAACATATCCTGTAAGACTGGTTCCACGAGCCGAACCCTTACCTATTTGTATGCTTGGTATTTTTTCATGATGTTTTGGTCGTCTGCTGACTTTTTTTCAAAAATAATTTTGGGAACACTATCTAAGTGTCGAACAGTTTGGATCCCAATCAGAACTGTTTGCAAAGGTGATCAACAGACGACAAAAATTATCACTAGCAGGCAAGGAGTTAAACCAATACCATCCGGTGATTTGCAGCAGACAACATTTTAAGTTTAATTCAGGGGAGGTTCAGACCCCCTGTCCCCCTCTGGATCCACGCATGGCAATGCCATAATCACAGAAAATCCCATGTCAAATAAGGAAGAGGCACTATACACAAGCACAAACAATAACGCAGTAAGCAAAATAACTGACATGTTCTTCCAGAGCAAGCAGATTTAGTTATGAAAAAAACAACAGTCTGACCAGTATCGATGTCCATAGCTGCATGAAGAAACCAGAAAAAATAGCAAGTGAATACGATCAGGCAAGACCACAATCACAAACTGCAGACAAACCAGTGGCATCGTGGGGAAGAGCCACACAGCAATCACGAGACAGGAGGAAGACAAACGAAGAAAAGCAACCAATCAAGATGATTGCAAAACTAGAATGGACACAAAGATGCGCACAACAAACATAGAACAATTACAGAATTTCATAATTGGGGTATCAATCAACAACGAATCAACAACAGCAGAACCACCGCCTTAGAACGGACAGCAGTCAAAGCCACTGGGAGCTTAAATGCATTTTGCTGGTACCAAATGTTCCCCCTAGATTCTGCTGTTGTTGAAGCACAAAAAATGTTAAGCTCGCATAAAGTATTTCTAACCATTGCAATGTATCATATAATCAAATTAACGCACTATGATGAAACCGAGAAAAGGGCTTACGACCCACAGATATTTAGAGCTAAAGAAAATCTCAAGTTGAGCCACGGTGGGCCCAGCTACAGCCAAGCATCAGGCACCAACCCACTGATTAAAGCTTTATGTCAGAGCCGTCATTGAGTCTGATTCCTGACCCACCGTCGTGCAATTAAAGAGGAAACCATAGCTATAAACCGTTATTAGGTTTACAACCAGGCATGCAGACTGTCGCATGATATCTAAGTAATATCCAACTTTTTCACAACGTTTGATAATCTTTTTGAATTGATCACAAAAATTAAGTAATCCAACAATTCTTTTGAATTAATAAACTGAACCACCGTATAATATAGGTTCTGATAAGCTCTGTTGCAGAAGAGGTTTTAAACCAATTTTAACAATTAACTCTGAGTGTCTGTGGTAGAATTTAGAAAATGATTTTCAAATTTATGATATCTATAACCTTGTTTTAATAACTTAGTAGTCAAAAATAGGTTTCTGTTGTTGAAGTCATCATTATTAGAACACACCTCTAGTAAAACGCATAAGCTGCAAAATATATATACACCATAGGAAAGGGAGCGAGGAACATCTCCATCTAGAAATAGGAAATTTACTATTCCAAAATTAAAATTATTCCAATTATCATAAAACTTAGATTAAACTATGTCATTTGTTATGGACAAGTCCCAAGTCCGAAAACAGGGCTTCAGTATCAGAAGAATTTGCCTTATTTGACAGAAGTTTGCCTGATCATACTCACTATTTTCGGCGGGATATATCTGACCTACCATTTGTTCCAAATAAGGATTATCAATATTAAGTAAGACATCTAAATATTTGGAGGTGGGGTTAAAAGCTTCAATAATATCAGTTTGATTATTGTCTGACAGAGACAACATAAAGTTTTTCTCATAACAAAACAAAAAAAAAATCTGCAACAAGAGGAACACAATTAGTACCCATTGGAATGCCTACAATTTGTCTATATAATTTTGAGCCAAATCTTATAAATATATTGTCCAAAAGATAATGGAGAGCATCACACATTTTCTGACATTACGACAACTTATATCGTTTAGGTTGTTAAGAAGTAAAAAAGGCGTTGTTCTCATTACAAGCCAAATAAAGTGAGCTCAATTATTTTGGTTAGTTTTTCTTTGGTTAGATTATGAGGCAACGTAGTATAGAGAGTAGAGAAATCATATGTCGACAAACTAATTGTTAGAAACCCTTTAGATTTTAATTTTTAGGAATCTCACCTGAATTTTTAATAGACCAAAATAAATTTTTACCATTCCTTTCAGAAACTGTTGTACAATATTTTATAACATGATTTTTAATCGCAGTGAGGCAAGAAGTAAAAAGTAGACAACTCAGTAGTAGTAAATGAACTTGATTAAGCAATAATACAAACTTATAGGGTCGTTTATGAAGTTAAGGTTATCATTATAACGTAGGAAGCTCGCTTAGATCCTCATCAACAAACACACCAAACTTAGCCACCATATAGCATGCAAGTCCCTAACTACCGTACAGTGCACATTGAAAGCTCTGACTTTATTAGTAATATGTTCAAGTTCAGATGCAAGGTAGAGGACATGTACCTATTAAAAGGGTCATTTTCATTTAGGCAAAGTCGGAGCTTTGTTTTAAATGTGCCACTGAAATTCTATGGCTTCCAAGTGTAGGCAGTGACTGAAATTTTATGGTTTCCAATGTAAGGATTCATGAGACATCACTGAAATTTTATATTTTGCTGATGTGTGCATTCAAACGTTATCACTGAAATTTTAGGGTTTCTGAATGTAAGCATTAATAGGTGTCACTGAAATTCTATGAATTCCTCAAGCAAGCATTTTAAAGGTGTCACTGAAATTGTATGTTTTCCTGAAATATGCATTCAAAAGGTTTCATTGCAATTATATGGTTGCCATATGTAAGTATTCAAAAGGTATCACTGAAATTCTACGGGTTTCTGGAATTAAAATTACACTTACATATATAGAAATCGGGAAACATTTTATTCAACATCGTCCCCATCCCGCCGTGTGCAAGCAAAAGCTTTAACCTGTCTATGCATCACCATGATTTCATTTTATATATGAGGGTGGCTTTCTGGCACCAGGGGGTACAATATTCTGCAGCCCAACAACCAGGGCCTAAGCCTGTAAAAAATGCTTTGTCTACCGGATATGGAATCAGTGACAGAAATGAGGCTCTTTTCACCAACTTCCTAAATTGCTTTGTATTATTCGCTAGTTTTATATGGAGTATATAAAACTTAGAAGCAGCGTTAGCATCTGTTATGTTTGTCATAAGAAAAGGAGTTAAGCATTCTAAAGGAGTCATTAAAATTCAATGGTTTCCTGATGTAAGCATTCTAAAGGAGTCATTAAAATTCAAGGGTTTCCTGATGTGAGTATTCTAAAGGAATCATTAAAATTCAATGGTTTACTGATCTAAGCATTCTTATAGATTTATAAAAATTCAATGGTTTCTTGATGTAAGCATTCCAAAGGTGCTACTGAATTTCTATGGTTTTCCTGATAAAAACATTCTAAAAATGCCACTGAAATTCTATGTTTTTCTGGTGTACGGACCCTGAAGGTGTCATTAAAATTCTATGTTCTGATGTACGCATTAGAAGTATCTCTGAAATTCTATGGTTTTCTGATATTCGCATTCTAAAAGGTGTCGCTGATGTAAGCATTCTTAATATGTCACTGAAATATTCTATGGTTTTCTGAAGTACTGTAAACAGTACAGGTCATATTCATGATCAAGAGCGTTGATGTTCATACTATAACAATCTTATTCCAGATGATAAAATCCTTACATTAACTCTCTTGGTATTTTTGTCCTTTTTGTCGTCTGCTGATTTTTTTTTCAAAATCAACGTTTTCGAAAAAAAACAATTTCAAGAATACCATCAGAGTGTCAAATAGTTTGGATCCAGATCAGATCCGACGCTCTGTGTGGCCTTATCTGGGTCCACACTGTTTGTAAAAGTCATCTGCAGATGATACTAGTAAGCAAAGAGTTAATTAAACCAACTACAGAAACCATGACTGTATCAGTCTGATGCTGAGTGAATCGACCCCTATATTTAATCATAAGAACAAAGAAATTCAGAGAATTCATTAAGCTTTTCGCTATTGAGCCGTCTAGAGTGAAAATAGAAGAAAAAAGAAATCAAGCATTGATCATTTTATGCCTACAGAAACGTTTCTGCACCTTGTGCCATTAAGTGCGTGTCTAAAAAGCCTGTGTTTCAATGTGTCATGTTCATGAATTATTCATCGGATGGACTTTGTCCGTATGACTTTTGTCATTAAATCCGATCAAGTGCTTTTTTAGTGTATATGAGCAAATTTCAGCACGGAATTATAAATGTACCATCAAAGTCCGCATGCAGATCAGATTCATAAGCATTGCATAACCATGCGAGCTAAACACGTTTTGTGTTTTAACAGCATCAGACTCTGGGGCGCAGATTTGGCGCCAGTCAAATGCATTGAAGTCCCCACCCCTTCTCCTAGTGGCTCTGGCTACTGTCCGTTCTAAAGCCGCGGTTCTTTGTTGGTTGTTGCTGTTGATTTGTTATGCAGTACTTTGTGCGATCATCTTGACGAGGAAGAAAGAGAGAGAGTTAATTACTTTACTTAAAATGTCCTCGTAATGTCTAGTGACTGTTTGTGCTCTGCTGCTCTTCCTTACGGTGTCGTGAGTTGGTCTGCAGTGTGTGATTGTGTATTTCTTGGTCATACTAATAATGTGACCAATTTATGACAAGACCAACAAAATAACCATAGCCCAGCAAAGACTCAGATTAACCAGTTCAGGTGAACAACATCAATAAGCGATTAAGGGGATAACTGTTTTCAATTTGAGACAAAACTGAAGAAGTGTATTGGAATGGGGATAACCATATTAAAATTTTACATTTGGGGAGGTATTTTGTCGGATATACGGTCGGAAATTTTAGTTTTACGGCGACGCGCGAGCAGGGCCTTAAAACGTGATTTCCGATGTATATCCGACGATAAACCTCCCCATATGAAAATTTTGAATATGGTTATTCTAATAGTAGAGGAGCCAGGGTTCAAAAATGTCAAAAATAAGCATTTAGGTATGTCCCCTTTTTAGCAGAATTTTAACTTGTTTTATCCTTTAGTACATAGTATAGGCAGTATGAAACCAGATATTGCAATCAATTTAAGTCTTGCAAACATACATGTAGCAGTGTGTTTAATACGTTACCCCTCATTTTCTTAAAAACAAAAATATGTAATTAAGTCTATTTAGGTAGAAGTTGAAATGTTTAAATGAACAAAACAGTTATGCAATCTATAAGAACATGATATTCTCTACACATATTAATGTTTTTAAAAGTTGTTTGGGTCCATTAAAATGTCATTTACGTTACATTTTCAACTGTACCCTTAAAATTATTGATATTTTGTTAAAAAGTTTCATTTGACAAAAAATTCAACATGTGTTTAACTTCAGGATAGCATGTATTGAAAAGAGGGTTAACTGACCATTTCAAAACTGCAAACAGATACGAACTAACATAAATACTTTGTCAGTTATAAGCTGTTTAATTAGATGACCATAGATAAAATTTATATTAGTTAAGAACCTCTTAAGTTTGAACATATGGATACATTTTTTTCTGTTAGCTTTTAAACGCCTTATGATAATTGTTTTGATATCACCGACTGTAGAGTAATACTTAACAACATTTCTGAGGTAAAATATCATTTTGTTGTTCGATTTTCAATATGTAACGTATAAAACAAAGTTGAAGACAAACAAATATTGCTTAATAGCTTAAATTATACATCACTGGAAAGTTTATTCAATTAAAAAGGGGGACTGTGTTTGATAGACATAAAAAGAGCATTTGTTCCAAATGAAGAAGTTATCAGTACTAATTAGGAGACTGTGTATATGGTTGTAAATTTTTCTTTTAAGAAATAGTATATCTCTCGACTTAAATATTAATGTGCATTTCTCTGCTAATTTTTATATGTTATGTTATGCAATTTATAAACTTATAAAATGATAAGTCTGATGCATCATCTCAAATAGGATACCTTCCCTTAAGCTTGTTCAGTCAAATTTGCTAAAGTAACATATATAACTATAAATAAACGAAATATATATCCTGATTATATTTTTGTCTCAACCGTTTTCCATATACAACTGAGCCTGAAAACCTAATACAAATTTAGATATTTGCTTTTTTTACTTTTAATTGAACAAAACAATCTAATAAGCTATTCAGAAGCAGCCAAAGCATTGTGTCGAACCTGTTCACACTCATCACAATATATAAAAAAAGTAAATAACATATCTGTTCTATCAAATCAGATTCATTTATGATAGAATATCTAAGAATTTTTGAAATGATGTGTGGATGTTGGAAACTTTGTTTGTTGTTGTTCCTATTGGTTGTGGGAGTTTTGTATCGGGCCTTTGTTATCTAATTTGTTTCTAGTTCAGCAATCATCTTGACAAGGAAGAGAGCTGCTTGCTTCACTTTAATTATATTGTAGATATCTGTGTTCCGTGTCCCTTCCTTAAGGTGCAGTGGGTCAGTCAAGAGTCTGTGGTTGTGACATTTCCTAGTCATGTTCACTTATAGAAAGAAGATGTTTGCTGGCAATCTAGACAGCATCACTCCTTTATGAATATATAAAATGAAATGGTGTTTATGTAACATAAAATTTAAGGAAACATAAGTGTTTGTTATCATTTATTCTTTAAGAGAGTGGCTCTGTTATGCTAATTGTTTAAGACACATCTATTTATGCATATATCAAAACTCAGAAGGTGACTTTTGAATTAATTCTAGCCATGAACTTTAATTTCAGCTCATTTTTAACATGGCTTTCTTTGTTTGATAAATGAAACTGATAGTCCTTTTAACTTAACATTTCTAATCATTTGTCAAAGCAATGCCAACTTTAAAACTGAATGGGTTATTCAAAATGAATTATTGCCATTGAAATTGGGGAAATCATCCATTAGAATGGGTTTTACATGGCAAGGCAGTGATCATATCTAAGAAATCTAGATTTCTTCAGTTGTAATTTACGATACCTAATTTACTTTATAAAATCTCAACAGAGAGAAAATGTTGAAGCCAAATTTAACTAGGACACATTAAAATTACCGTTTAAAAGATTATTTACGTTAATCAGAATGTTGATAGGAATAGCAATATCTAAAAGCAAAAATAGCAGTCATAAGATCAAACTTAGTTTTATCAATTAGTGCTAATATAGCTGATGTTAAGTTCTGTCATAATACCACAGCAGTCATTGGACCCCATTTTAACAAACTGTTGCAGGAATCCTGTCAGTTGATTCCTTTTATGTGCGTTAAATAAAAGACGAGTTGTAAACACATCAGAGTATAGAGACAAAAAGGCATACATTAAATTATCTACTGTGCTAACAAAATAATAATTATATGGACAATAGAGAAGGCACAATAGTTAGTATTATTTCTTACACAAATAATAGATTTACGAGTACATGGTTTGCTAAGAAAGTATGCATAAACTTAACAAATAGTATGTATGCATGTTAAATTTGTCTGTCGCTCTTTTTATCAATCGTCTGCATAAGAAATTGTATTTCTTTCGATGTTTAAAAGTATCATGATGCATCTCAGATAGTGATAACATTGTCTCTATTGCCAATTGCACTATATTAATCCAGCATACCATTTGTTGAGTATACTATCTGAAAGTATTCTTTGAAAGTAGCATAAGTATGGATTTTGTTTCAATTACATGAACCATCCAGATAACATAAATATAGCATCGTTTAACAAGTTGGTACATGTTTTATGGGTATAAATTAGTTAGTTTTAAGGACTGAATGACGGTTGTTATGATTACGTATTATGAGTGTAAAAAATAAAAAGTGTCCTGCTGAATGAAACAAACATTGAAGCTGATTCTATCACGTATGCTGATAAGCTATATAACTAAAAAGCAAACGTCTGCAAACATTCTGGAATGTATGAACAATCATGTCCTATTCTAGAAAGTTGTTTGATCAAGGTCCTGAATATCGAAGTCTAATCATTTAGAAATGTCTACAATACTCACAATGCAGGGGAGCTTTTCCAACTTATAAACAGACGTGTGTCTGTTTCTAAAGTATTAAAATGGAAATTTAGAATAAATGCTGTCCTGTTGTATCGCTTCACAAACGTGTAGAACCAGGAAACACAATGATTAAAGTAATGAAGTTTATATTTTGTTATATACGTTACCAACATAAATAATACCCTTTTTTCCAAAACGGACACGCTGTAGATACTAAAATATTGTAACCCCAAGGATAGCTAAGGCGGGTGCTAAATCAGAGACAGAAATCATCATGATTTCCACAAACTTCAGTTTTGTTTCATATGACACTGATAAAGGTATCTTTGATGTTTCACTTCTTGATTTGGACTTCTGCTTGGAATATTCTACATTTTTTTAGAGTTTAAGGTATATTTTGTGCCTTATTGATTTATATATAGCTGCTGTAACGAATAACTGTTTATAAATGCATATATTTGATGGCTTTTACAATGTGTGATGGATCTGACTATGTTACTGCGTGCTTTTTATTTATTCATTGAGCTGTTGACGGTGAAAGAAAATGTCTTGTATATGTCATTTGACACCATTTAATGCATAAAAGGAAGCAAATACATGGTAGTGGCATACATTTTAAAGAATCATTTAAGCTTTTTGAAACAATTTAGTTATGAATAAATAATAAATAGGTATCAATTATCCTATTTACATGATTCCTAAAACATATACTTAATTGCAATTATGTGCATTATTTTCAAGTTTTTCCCTTTAAACCAAATATGGTTTTGTTGATGTTCCATCTGATTCATATTAAATGTTTAAAAAAACAATATTACCAATCTAATTTTGAGCACTAAGATGGTAGTCAATTTCATATTCACCTACTAGCTGTTTGAAGGCATATACACATAACATTGCACAAAATATTGTTTTAAAAGAAAGTAACGTATATAACAGAACTTCCAGGTGCCTAAACTAATATTATTATTCTGCTATTAGAGCTGCATCTAATTAAAATATCAATCATAAAGATATGTAAAAAAACGATGCAAATGATAATAACACTATACTAGGAGTTTCCTTATTATCTAATGGTAAAGTATTAGACTTGGCTATTGCATGGTAAATGCACATGCTAATCAAAAGCTAAGAGACATTTTATAATATAATAAGTAGCTAAGAAAATCTTAATGTACAAAAATCTCACTCCACAAGTCTTTTGGCAGCCCATGGCCAAGTAAACAATGGTAATATACAGTGAGCCACTTTAGTTACGCACCATTTTTTCAGGGCCCACATTTTTTGACAAAATGCTGGAAACGAACATTCTCTTTCATAATTTATTTATTGACATTTTATCTGTTTGATGAGATCAAAAAAAAATATTGGCATCACTCATGCGAATCATTCTGCTATGTCAAAGGCAATTTTGACAAAAATGCAAAAATGCACGTGCAAGCTGAACGTCTATATTTTCTATTTTTGTTTTGCGCTAGTCATTATCCATGGTGATCGTTGTGACAGAAAAACACCAAAAACAATTATTCTATTCAAGTAAAACCCCCTTTTTCAGTCGTTGAATTTAGTAACACCGTTATTTTTTTGAAGAAATGCTCGTTTTGACGTCATATTAACGTCAGTTTCAATAATCAAACAGGGTTTTCTTCGCAAATTGTTTTGTTATGAGTCACTTGTTGACATAGAAGTATCGAAACACTGAACCATCTTATCATTGACACATCCTATAGCCTTGGTAGTAGTGACGTCATCACTAGCGTCAACACCATGACGCCAATAAATCCATTAATTTTTTTACGAAAAAAAGGTGGATACATGGTTGTTTAAAATGAAATTATAAATGAAGTGTTTTGATAACTAGTTTACTCAGAATCATACGAAATTTTAACTAACTTTAAAAAAAGTACTAAAACCAACTTTTTTCAAACCTTGACCAGCTGGGAACCAAAATAGTAAAGCCTGTTAAAAAATGATGAAGTTAACAAACACATTCCAGTCGTAGATATTGCCAAGAATAAATCGGCTCTTATCTCTGGCATAGCAGAAATTCAACCCTGAAAAATGTGCCATGTGATCTGAGTTTCATTCGAGATAATGCAATGTGAAATGGTGTTTTGAGGGTAGTGCACTTAAAGATCCATTTTCTCATTCGTTTCTGATCTGATCACAATGACATTTCAATGGCTAATGCAAATATAGATGCGCTTTACGTTGGTAGTCTCAGAATAAAATTATCAAATTTATTTTCAGAGTAATTTTACATTTTATAAGTGGTGCGTAACTAAAGTGGCTCACTGTATTTAAATGTAAGTAACGTATATAACAAGTACGTAAGCGTAAATCATTTAAACTTACTGTCAGTTTGGTGATTTTAGTTAAGTTACTGTAAAGCAATATGCAGATAGAAGGAAATGTGACCTATCTGGTCTAAATAACTTTTCTTTTCAGTAATGTAGCGAATAGCCTACTACATGAAGCCTGCATGAGGGTAGCTATGGTTACCCCATAAATAAAACATCTTTTGCAAGACTTAAAATTTGTGCAATATCTGTTTTCACGCTTCTGAAACACCATACTAACTGAGGAAATAGTCTAAAATTCTGCTACTTTCGGGCCACTTTTTTCCAATTTTTGAACCTCTGGCTCCCCTACTACTAATGCATTTCTGCAGCTTTTTCTCAAATTTGAGCGTTGCAAGCCGTATAAAGCCACATTTCATCCAACGAAATTAGACGTAATTAATGACGGCAAATTATTTTCAACAGTATATCGCAGGCTATACTGTCGCAAACATTTGACGTTATCCAATCAGACGTCGCGTCACAAAAGCAAGTGTATTAGAATCTGTTTTCATTGTGATCAGGTAATACCCGATTACGTTAAAAACAGACTGTGATTTTGTGCAGTCTAACATGTGCCTTTGTTATTCACTTTCTATAAATTTCAACAAACGTGGTCACTAAATAGAGCTTTTGAAACAGACTTGCCAGTTACTGAGCAGACTTGTTCGTGATACCTGGTTGTAATACCTAGGGAGGTTTTTGCGTGGCACGGATCACATATTTGCTCATATACAGCCCACAGACACAATCATTCTTTTCTCAACTTTAATGAAGTCTGTAAAGTGCGTTATGGAACTGATACGCTCCGTATAAAAACAACATTGAGATTAAAAACTCCCACGGCCATCCAGTTTTATAGTTTTAATGGCAAAGTATGTAAAGAGCATTACTTAACTTGTTGCTCGATCACTTCTGTTTAAGGGTATTATATTAGTTATTTGAGCATTTGATTTTAATTCAAGAATATTGAATATTTTGAAAGTTCTATATATCAGTCTTTCAGTGAATACTGTAAGAAATTGTCATGAAATATGGACATTTTGTCTTGGTATACTTTGTAATTCTTAATGGCACAATCGACAATGGTCGACGGAGAAGTCAACATCGCAAAAACGATTTTCCTTGAAACTCGAAAAAAGATAATGTGATATTAGAGATTATAGCCGACATTTTTTGGTGCCTTCATTTTTCACATTTTCTTACTTATTTCATGCTCGGATCCAAAAAATTTCTTCAGGTGGGTCTATGCGGGCCGGTCCAGACAACGCTTGTTTTATGTGTTTTTGTGGTTGTTATTGTTGTTGTTATTTTAGGACTTGTGATTTTCCAGGTGGGTATAGGCATCCCTCTTGATCCGCGCATGAACTCTCGCGAGCTTATTAAGCAATGGAAAGTTCTAGGTCTTGACACCCCGCTCTGTATGTGATATTTCGGTACTGATTGCATTGGCGACTATCAAAGACTCAGCTAGCCTGCTCATCCGCTCACTATCGCTAGAAAATTCACTGCTTGCACACACGGAGCAGAAATGTAGAAGAAATTTCTGTGCAAACATGTAAAAGAATAACTTTACACATTATGCAATATGTACTATTACCTCATGGGCTGGTGCAAGCTTCTTTTCAATGGGGGAATTTCAACTCTTTAAACTCAGCAGTTAACAAGGCAGATTTTATTCTCCAATCTTTCCCTTTACGGCCAGACAATGTGGGGTTTGATCAGTCTAGCGTATTTTAGCAGGCTGACCTGGACAATCACTGCTCGAATTTACAAAGATCCTCTTTTAATAGTTCCCTACACGTTTATTTTCTCTGTGGCAAGTCAAGTTAATCAAGAAAAGATGTGCGGATTCAATCACTCAGATGTTATTTCAACTTATCTCCATTGAAAGAAGAAATTAAGTTTGATTCAAACTGATTGAAAATATTTCTTAATAAACTTCTCTTTTTAAGCTTTGCAGCTCGCGAATACATTCGTTCTATTCAACTGGAAGAATATTCAAATCACTTAATTCGTTTCCAGTTTAGATACAATATTCGGCGAGAATCCTGATTGAGTTTATCATGTTTAGACAGTGAATAAGAAACTATTGCATGTCCAATCTTGTGAATATGTTTTGATCAACGTTTCATTAGAAAAAGTGTCTGTTCCGATAGCCAAACTTTCGTCTCACCAGTACCAGTAAGCAAAGAATAGAGGCTTTCCTAAACCTCATTAGCATAACGCACCTTAAATGGGACATAGACAGACAGTGCAGACCCAGATCAAACGCCACAGGAGTCATCGCAGTTTGCTTATATCAAAATTAAAAACGCCACCAAACAGCCTTACATGTTAATTATGAAAATGGCTCGTCCATTATAATTATATTTGGCTTTTCTGTAATAACCTATGCAGCGACCTCAACATATTTTCTCAACTTACTCTAAAGGCAGATCACCATTATAGGGTCAATCTAACAGATGCCGAATTCTTTTTCTGTACACAGATATTTCATACTTTACTACATTTCACGTTGACTGACTCATTATAATCATGGGGGAAATGGAATAAGTGGATCTTCAAAAAAGCCATGTGCATTTGAAGACCTATTCTGTCCCCACCCCTACCTACCCCTAAGGTTAATTTCGTAACGCTGCATTTAGCCATATACTCTGTTTGTTTATTAGAGCATACAACAAAGTGTTAAAGTATGGTATTTATTTGCCTTTCGTCGTTACTATAGTAATTTAAAATGGTAGCCAAAATAAAAGAAAATGCCATTTTGAATAAAATTTCAGAATAGGTGATTACCAAACTTAATTTTGATACATGTTTGATCTTTGACGTGATGAAATTTCATTTTTTGAAATATTTTGTATGTACTCAGTATGTTAATTTCTCTGTCAAAAAGAAGGAAAATTCGCTCTAAACATCAATTATCTTATTTTCAGCCTACTTATGGCCATTTTTCTGTTCGGAAAAGATGCGGTGAAAATCAAATAGATTTACTGGGAAACTGAGTTTCAAAAGTCAATGAATCCCTTTTTGTATTCCAAAATGATCTGTATGAGAGCTTATTGTATTATATGTACACATGTTGTTATACAAAAATGAATTAAAAGTTTAAACTAAACAGATTTCAACCGTTTACAGTAAGGATATCTGGTTATTGCTGTAATTAATCTTTCAGAAAACTGGTTAAAACAGTCAACATTGTATAGTTTCAGAGGGAACATTAATAGCCCTCAATCTAAATATGATATCAAACTCTACGTTTGGAACTAAAATCAAATTCTATATTTTATACAGAATAATATCAGATGTACCTAACTGCCTTCACGTTTTCAAGTTATTCATGTAACCGTTGCAGCTAGCTGATAACACATTCTAGTTTGCAGCTGATCAATAGCATATGTAGCTAGATGATTTGCAGCTGAGCAATAGCATATGTAGCTAGATAATTTGCAGCTGAGCAATAGCATATGTAGCTAGATGATTTGCAGCTGATCAATAGCATATGTAGCTAGATGATTTGCAGCTGAGCAATAGCATATGTAGCTAGATGATTTGCAGCTGATCAATAGCATATGTAGCTAGATGATTTGCAGCTGAGCAATAGCATATGTAGCTAGATGATTTGCAGCTGAGCAATAGCATATGTAGCTAGATGATTTGCAGCTGAGCAATAGCATATGTAGCTAGATGATTTGCAGCTGAGCAATAGCATATGTAGCTAGATGATTTGCAGCTGATCAATAGCATATGTAGCTAGATGATTTGCAGCTGAGCAATAGCATATGTAGCTAGATGATTTGCAGCTGATCAATACCATATGTAGCTAGATGATTTGCAGCTGAGCAATAGATTATGCAGCTAGCTGATATCTAATTTTAGTTTGCATCTGATCAATGTCATCCTTAGCTAGCTGATATCAAATTCTTAATTAAGAACTGACCATAATCATCTGTAGCTAATTGCAATTAATCAAGTCATAAATTTAGAACTGACCAATAGCTGCTGAATCTGCTGTTGGTTTTAAAAATATAAATTCAAAATTTACAGACACATGTATTAGTAAACTTTCATAGAACAGCTCACAAATGTTATTTACTATCTGTTCAAATAACGTTTCAGTCGTCTGATTAAGTCGTCCACCGTATATATTTGCTAACAACTTTGACTAACTGAAGTATTGAGACAAACGGTGTGGTGACTACACTATTTGGCCAAGGGGCTTCTACGGCATTTTGCCCAGACGATTAAAGCAGACGACATTTGATTAGATTGACGCTTTAAGTATTAGGTCATAAAGTCTTTTAAAATTTATCGACTTTAGTTTTTTTCTTGCATTACAAAATTTACAGATGAAATTTGATTCATTCTTTTGATTTTGTAATGTTTTTAAACATGAATATGTGTAAATATTTTATGTCAATTTCTCTTGCAGTTTCTCTACGACACATCACAGCTGCCCCCTTGTATGATGCAGAAGAATTTCCAAGTATTTGGAATCCATATTTATTTACAAGAACCAACTAAACTATTATGTGAACCTGTGACGTTAGACCTTATAGAGCAAGCAGTTACACCTAGAACAGGGAGTAAGACAAGGCGACCTCCTCAGCGAACACTTATTGCTAGTATAGACAACGATAAACAGCCAGTAACTCGAAATTCTGGCAATTATGAAATCGATATTAGTGACTTTAAATCCATAGGAACAAACGTTGCAGTTAATAAAAGTTATACCTTACAACTATGTTTGCTGGTGCTTCTGTTAGTGTCTGTTGAACGTTCTATAATGTGAGCTATGGCATGTGATTTCCAACAATGTGGCATTTTGACAAGTGTAGTCTCTGACGAGCCTGTGCACCTCCTTTAAGCTTAGGAACTCCAAATGGTGTTCAGTCAGTAGCTTAACAATCATAGAATACTCAAGCGACTAGCAAAGTCTCTGATCAGACTGCGCGTATGCGCAGGCTGATCTGAGGCTTTGTTGGTCGCACATACCACATTGTTGGGAATCTCATGCACTGGCTCATGTAAAATCAAATCTGTTTTCAATTTCAAAATAACCGCTCAGGGACATGCATTCAGTGGAACAGCCAAGGAACGTTTAGAGATCAACAAAGTGTACCTCTCTCAGAACAACTTTGCATGTGTAAACGTACAGATGCAGGTGGGTCATTGTTTTATTAATTTATTCACTTTCATAACAGTCAAATTTCGTTAATTGGCGATCGAAGTCCTCGGGACTGATGTTTCATTTTAAATTATCAGTTGTTTGAATTATAAGTAGGTAGATATAAATGTGTATATAACCTAATTCATTTTTCCTATCAAACATGTTTTTATAGACTGAAAAAGACTACGTTTCCGATTTTGTTACAATAATTACAATGCCAAAATTTGCCTACCATGGTAATTCCTGGTAACCTGTAGGCCAAATAAAATATACTGTGATTAGTGTTACCCGACCCTACCTAAATTTACTGGTGAACGCTAGAATTATTTTAGGTTTTCAGGGAAAAATATAAATTTATGCATTTTGAAAGGTGAAATGAGGTTAGGGCTGTGAAACTAGTTTAATCCCTACAGTAAAAATATTTTTACTAACCGTTCCAAGGCGGTTCTTCTTTTGTGGATCATTTTTGTTATTTATGTTTCGTGTGTCATGCTTTCTTGTCAGTTCATTGCAGCCTTGTGCCACCTGCTGGGAAAGGGTTAACCTTATGGCTCTCTTATGTGTGATGTTTTATTGTGTTCTGTCACTTCCCCGTTTGGTGTTCTGGGTCAGGTGTGGTAGTCGATTGTGTCAATTTCTGATCTTTGCCTCCTTACTTTCTTTCAAAATGCATAAACAAATCAGAAAAAAATAACAAATAAATGAGTGCCTACCCTATCTAAAATTTCAGACCTTTTACCCGAAACACACTTATTTTTTTATTTGGTCTTATTTAAGTAGATTTTACTTTCTATACAATCCAGACTCAGTCTACCTAATAGTATGCTTCTAAGAATAAGTTAACATGATTGAAAGCAACCTGCTTATAAAAATTCTTAATTCGTATAAATTATAAAACATTTTCAAAACTGTGCAGGTTTGGTGTGCTTTAAATTTCGTACAATTTTACACATTTAATTATAAAAATGTACTTTTAGTCTAGACATAGACTAGAATTAATCCAAACCATATAGGCAATCCTACATCTGAAACTTAAACCAGAGACTAAAAAGCTCGTTTCCCTCTCTGATAGTAGAAATACTTTTACCATTCAATTCTCACCAGATTCTTTGAAAAGTCAGTGAGATAAGTATTTTAGAGAATCATTTACATCTATATATGAAAATATAAAAATGACTAAAATAACCTTATTGAAAGGACTGCATAATTCTAGTCTAGAAATGACATATTTTAAAGCAGTCGGCGAAGGGGTAGGGGTGTTATCACGCTACTACTGAGGTTAAGCTCGATAAGATTTAGCCATGTAACAATCATATCTATGCAATAAGTCAAACGTCTGGTCCCTTCCCAGCCAACATAGAGTCTGGGGTAACTATCGAGCCACCAGCCAAACGCCATTTTTATGGCGTTTTGCTGTTGGATCGCTACTGTAAGCCCAATGTTTACTGTCGTTGCCCTGGGCCCTGTCGCCTGTTAAAATAACGGTATCGGGAGCCAACTCACGACGGTAAACATTAAAGGCATTATATAAGCAATGTTTGTGTTTCTATTTCAGATAGCATTAAGACCTCTACCCAACATAGAACAGCTGCAATAACGATGGGAATCCAGTTACCTATATCTGAGAATGAAGCAGTATGATCTAAGTACAGTAAAATCTGTGTTAAACGATCATTCAAAATAGACAAAACAGAGATCATAATGACAAATGGTAGCTCAATGAAGGTCAAAAGTATTGCAGAATGCTCCCCTTGGAGCATTCTGCAAAACTTTTGACCTGCATTAATCGATAATTGGTCTTGAAAACCAATTTTTGGTCTTTTTGAGAATGGCTGTTTTACACAGGTTTTACTGTAATTGATGGGTGCTCTATAGGCAGCCAATGATCCAACGTTTATTCAAATGGAAAACTAAGACTCTGGTCAGAGTGCAGGTTCGCAGACTGATTTGAATCTTCATTGTACACACACGTAAACGTGTACCTTATAGTATATGCGCGGATCCAGAGGTGGGACAGGGGTTCTGGACCCCCTGAAAATCACAAAAAGGGTTTCTAAGCAATACTGGTCCAGATTCCCTGGAAAATCACAAAGCTTCTAAGCCAGCATTCTATGTTGGGCCATCATCGGCCCGCCATCGAAACGCCATTTAACGGCGTTTTTGCTGGTGGACTGACGATGGCCTGCTTTTAGTGTTAGTTGGTTCCTCTGTCCCCCATCAAAAAAATAATAATTCTGGGTTCGTGCATGTGCTAGATACCTGCTCATATATCACTTACAGACTAGCTCCCCTTGAAGGGGATGGCAACATTAAAAGCAAATGATCTTGACATTCAAGCCCTTATCAAACCATGGAATCTGCCACAAACCTGATCCCAATCGGATATAATATAAGAAATTTAGTCAAAAACTCTGACTTCTATTAAGCCAATGGAGGCCGCCATTTTAAATATTTTATTAACTTCCTGTAAATTTTGAAAAGCCAATAAAATCCCCAATTCCAATGCTAAATGTATATATCATTTTCAAAATCAACTATTTTCAACAGAAGAATAAAAAAAATGCAAACAATAATAAAATGAATTGCATGAAACTAGTTATTCTGTTTATGCATACTTTCTTAGGGCTGTGCGACTTCACAAATCCTAACAATGGCCACCATCCATTGCTTACTATACACGGTGTCAAAAGTTAAAGAAATATTGCCTGTATCTTTCATCAAAAAAGTATGCTAAACAAAACTTAAATGTCGAAAGTATATCTTATAAAAGAGTAGTACAAGAAGGTTTGAGACTTTAAAACTTTTATTGGTAGCAATACGCTTTATTTTTCTAAAACAACATAGCTCCTGATAAATAATCGGCCATTTCCGATACCAGTTCCATGTTTAGAATGGCATCGGAGCAAAGATAAGTGCAGTCAAACTATCTCTGATCAATTCCAGTTCAATTGGAATCTAAATATTTATGTTGCCAAATGACAACGCTCAGAAATAGTTGTTTTCTCTGAAAGAGAGGTGTAACGATAAGAATATATCCGCAAAATTAACATTTTTCAAGAATTTTCTGTTTCATCCGAACACTTGCGAAGTGTATATAAGATACAGTCATACACGTTTGAAGTAGGCGCCTACGGGGGATTCGTATAGATTAAATTTATGAAACCCGTATGAACAGTTGAACGCTTAACTTCTTCAGCCAAAAAGCATTTATTAATAATAAAATTTGGTGTTTTAGTAATTTATGGAATACAGACACCGAGAATTTCTTGAAATAAGTTAGAATTAAATATCACGCATACTGCGCAAGACCATTAAGTCCCCTTATCGAGCCTCTAGTATTCCTAGCTGTGATAGAGAGATAGATGCACATCCGCGCGGCTGGAAATAGTAACTGACCATTGTTACAGGTTGCATATTTACAGCACTTATCAATTGTTGCTGTGTTTATATATTAGTTTCGCAAGGTGTTTTGTGCTAGTTATAAGGAAATGAGAGATGGATAATAATATTTGCAGTGGTCCAGAAATAACCAGGAAAACGCTAATTGATCAGCTGTTTATATCGGTCATACACGTCAAGCCAAACTTTTCATGTCGGACTTCAGACAGTTATTTGTTTTGAAGGTATTCAATCAATCTATTTCTCGGCCGATACTAATCCTCCATTTATTACACTTCGAATTCATAACCACTTTCTCCCTGATTTTAGCAGAGTCTGTCAAAATCTGCGTTCCTCGTGGTCGCCCTGCGCGTGTTTTGTTTCCCCGACATGTTTTTCTTTGATCAACAAGGTTACTGCGGCTGCGCGGATTTTGGGGTCAAAGAAAAGGTCATATGAATATTACGGAGAGATGCGAGAGTTTTGTGCGGGACGTTAAAAATTATTTTCCAGATTCTTTCTCGAATTTTTTCCCCTTTCCTTTATTTTTTTATTTTAAAAAGATATGAACGTGCACTGGTCGGTTTGGGAACATTCCATTCCACCTGTCAAAACTATGGATTCCAAAATTCACATAGATCGGCAAAATACGTAGGGCATATTTCTTTAAGCACTGCCTAAATATTTTCCAAGAACAACAAAAAAACTTTCCTGCCGTGAATTTATATTTGTTACATTTATGAAATTAGATAAAGTGCTGAAAATTTACAGCAAATTTTGATTCGACTGTCATAACGGTTAACGACCAGACATGGCAAATGCACACTTACCCCTAAAATGTCCACATTCTCTAACCCATTGTGGCATTTTCAAACTGCGGCGAGATTAAAATTGTTAGTATCATACTTTTACAAAACCAAAAGCATGCTCTGTATGTAACATTCACATGAAGATAGAACAAAAGATATGGGGGTATAAAGAAAGGCATGTTATTCAATGAAAACGCAAAAATTATAAACGTGATTAACTATCTCTGTAACCGACAAGAAACGTCAAGCTGGACAAAACTATTGTGGCACTAGTTTCAATAATAGGTCTAGTTTATTTTCGTGTTAATACGACTTCAAAAGAAACACTTTGTGGACAGCCATGGCACTCTTAAGGGTATATACCCCAAATTAGGGGTTGGTGTATATAGTACAAAAGTGTCAGAAGGCAGAATGATATGTTTGGCATACCAAGGAAAGACTTTGGTAACAATATATTACAAATTAATTGTTCTTGTGAAGAAAATCGTATATGAAAACCGTCTCTGAAATATTGTTTGGCGGTGCTTAACTTTTGACACTGTGTATATTATCTACTAAACAAACATCTGTAACTTTCTTTAATTGTCATTCAATTTTGATTGGGTTTACGGCATATTGCATGATTTAATAAGGGCTTGTGTTTCAGGTGCACTTGTTTTCAACGTCGTCGTCCCCTTTAACTTGAACTACAGATAGCTGGTGCCATGGACTCCACGTTAATGAGTCGACCATCTTACAGCGAATCCAGGATGAGACCCATACAAACCATTATCATGAAAGTTTCTTCCAAATTTCATAATTATCTTCCAATATTCTTTTCAAATTCAATTGTGGATAGGAAAGTTGACTCTTAACCTTTAAAAGAACCTTAGAGCTGATTTCATTTATCATCATTTCAATCTTCATCAGTGATTGGTTTACAAAACAAATGTAATAAGTACTTAACATGTGACCATACAAGGAAACAAGTGGAAATGAAAATATTTGTCCAGGTTCTATTGTGAGGAGATTATGAACATAGATTTTGATGAAGATAAGAGGAAACTACCAACAAAATCATTTCTCAAATATTCAAAGGAGTTATCAACCTACCCCTAGCCTAACCAAACTTCATTGTCATATCATCACCTTGTGATAAGTTAAAGAAACAAATATAAAAAATCTTTTCTATGCTTGCCAGTTAACTTTATAAAGCTTCAATGAATATGAATGGGAAGTTCATAGTTTGACAAGAAGTTTAGAAGAGACTTTCATAATGGTTTGTATGCATCTCTGTCTGGATTAGCTGTAGGACTTACTAAATGTTTACTGTTTTGCTCTGAAACATCTGCATCAAATGCTTGATTTCTTGTGTGATATGCTGTGTCATCAACAGTTTGGACTAACTTAATTGTCCTCCATAGTTTTGAGGTAATTTGGTCAAGGACTGGTCGCTGAATGTGTTCCATTCATTCCCATAAGCCATCTGTGATAATTTGATTTAAACTTGCCATTAGACAGGAGATCTTACAACTAAAACCCAGATCAGCCTGTACTTTTATAAACTTTAACCCTTAAAGCGCATGCCAAAATAGCATCTGCAAATCCTATCTGCGTAAGTCGTCTTCTGCATATATTCGCTTACCTAAGTGATTAATATAAGTATAGAGGCAAACAGTGTAGACCTAGATCAGACTGCTCCTAGTCTGGTCAGGGTCTACATTGTTTGTCGAGGCGGCTTTTTAACTATTTCAGCCGTCGACAAAACAAACAACATTGATTGTGATTGGCGCTTTAAGGGTTAATCAAGTATGCATTTCTTCCTGACATTGTGTCTATATAGGGGCCTCGTCACGAGAAAACCTGTCCGGGTGCGCTTTGTGTAGGTTGTATTAAACAAGCCTGCTCAACTACAGAGACTAGCTACCATCATAAAAGTAGCATGTGGCATGTTTAGCCGTCGTGCTTGCCAGACATCAGACAACGAAAGCGCTGATCAGTATGTGCGGATGCGCAAACTGGTCTGCGCCTATGTTGTCCGTATTCAGCAAAACCAGGTTTTCTCGTGGTTTGGTCCAGTTGCCAATATACGAGATTGTTAGTAAAAGTCCCAAACTTCTTTCCCGTTCCCTAATATGACTCTTAGGGAGCGCAGTGGCTCAGTTGTAGAGCGCTTGACTCGAGACCGAAGGACCGTGGGTTCGAGCCTCACCGGCGTCACTGCGTTGTGTCCTTGAGCAAGACACATTAATCCTTGCTTAGTACTGGTTCAACCCAGGAAGACCCGTACCAACATTACTGAAAAATTGTTGACTGGGACGTAAAGAATCAAATCAAACAATAATATGACTCTTGTAGTACATGTACATGTAAAACAAACAGTGCAAACACTGGTGAGATGCGGCGGTGCGTCTCATCCTAGATTGCACTGTTTGCTTGCTTTACAACTTTGGGACCATATGTATCAATGGGATAACAATAAACGAGAAATTAAAAAAAACAGTGCTGACCTGATCAGACGATAAACTAAACGTGCATGCTGATTTTACCGTTTTGTTAAGATTTCTGCCTATATCACAACTCATCTTATATGAGCTTAAACACGAGAAAAAGGCCCTTGTGGCATCTGCGAAATACCAAAATCTACCAGTACGGCCCAACGCACTAATAACACTCACTTTGGCATTTTAATTATTATAGCTGGGAAACGTTATTCCCGATCAGCCCGTGTATCACCGCAGGCTGGTTGGAATTATTGTTGTGCGGTTATGCTTAAAGGTACTTTTTCTCGTGTTGCTGCTCAATTTTAGATATGTTCATGCTTAAGTGCCTTCATTAACTTCAATAAATAAAATAGCATATATTGTCTTTCGTTTATTTTCATGCCTAAGCATCAACAGTTGTGATCAACCCACCACCCCCCTCAATTTACAACAAAATACACATTGCATTTTTAGTGTATCATCCTCGATCGAAACCTTATCACAAGTTTGGTCACTCGGAATATATTGGCCATTCTGAGTATGACATTGTGTAAAATACACAGAGTTCACAGCAAACATCGAGAAAAATGCTTATAGCTTATTTATAATTGTTACTCAAGATTGTATATATAGAATACAGGCATATATACTTCAATATAACACATATCGGAACGTAATCAAAAAGAATTTCTAGCGATAAGGCGTGCCATTTCCCTAAATGAGACGTTCGTTTTATTTTGTTGAAATGAGGACTGGAGACACTATGCACATTCAAGAGATATACATTGACCAGCCGTATCTGCACCCTTGCAGCCTATTCCGTATATTATAATCGTTTTTGTCCTTAATGCATATAATATTCCTACTTCGTTTTGAATGAGAATTTATTATGAAAATCAACTGTGCTTGTTATTTCAGTAGCACGTATGTGAAAAAGACCATTACACTAAGGTTGACAAATGGTCAATCACGATAGAGTATATATTTTTATACAGTTGATGTACAATAAAAACGACCATTTGGCAAAGCAATCTATTTCTGTCAGATGTTTGATGTCTTCTTTGGCTTCTACAACCCCTCCCCCCCCCTAGACCCAAGACGCCCTTTACATATGTTGTATATGTTTATAGCGACATGTCATTATCCAAAAGGCATCTTGGGCCTAGGGGGGAACATCTAAAAACAAACTGAAAGACGCCAGTTTTACCTTTCCAGTTACAAACGTCACAATTTTAAGTATATTTCGTACGCATGCGCAGGAAGGATATTGTAAAGTTTTTTAAATAAATAGCACTTCTATCCTTTACAGTTTAGCACTTTTACTTTTTGAAAACTAGCCTAGCAAAGCATTTACTCAAAGTCTGGTCTAAACGGCACCCAGTAGAAAGACGTAAAATGAGGGGTGAGAGTAGAAAGCGCAATTTTTTACTGCTTTGCTACTGATAAATTGCTTTGAAACGTATTTTAATGCTTACTTTGCATATTTTGCTGCCGAACCGCACTTTTTTAAAAAACAAGAGTGCTGTTTGAAAATTCAGTGTTTGTAATCATGTCAACTAGGAAAAATACACGCATTATTGCTAGAGCTTCTTGGTTATATTGTTTATAAACTGAGATATTTGTTGTGGGTGCTCAAAACAACCGTTTCACTGGGACATCTTTTTAGCGCCCAAAACAAATGTTTGGACTGACGGATTCATTTTCTTTTCTCTGTAAAATATATGTGGGCCTGTATTGTTTCAACGAAAATAGTACTTGTAGAGAGAGTGTATACATGTAAGTTATAGATTAAGACGATCATGTAACGCCTCTGACTCACAGTGTCTTTCACGACGAATTGCCTGTTTGTCGTGATCTACACACGTGATATAAAAGTTGCTACTTGGAGTCGCTTTATATGTCGTAGTTCTGGGACCTTTACCTACTTTGAAAGTTTCTTCGTGGTCAAACTGTATTGCGAATCATGTTAACTGTCGTTGCCCTGTTAAACTAACGGTACCGGGAGCCAACTCACGACAGTAAAAAGAAACTAATTATAGGTTATAGACTTTGTGTACAGTAGAAGCAAAACTTATTCCTCACACTACAGTTTGTTTACGAATGTAAGTTGTAAGTATTTCACTTCTACATATCCTGTAAGCTAAGGGCAAATATAGACTGGCATCAGTCCACTAAAATGCATATAATTACATTTACAATTATATTTTAGCTAGAAAAATCATCTTACAAAAATTCTATCCTCTGATAGTCAAATTAAGTGTCGAGCCTAGAACTACACCAAGTAAAATTTAAAATTGCTATCTTAAAGAGAATATCAGTTTTACTAGAAAAAACTGACATTAGAGACTTGGACCAGTCTAAGGGCTAATACTGCATATATATATTTAATTAAATGCACGAGAGAAATGGAACCTAAAAATGTACAAACCAGAAAGATCAGCGAAGTTTCAGAAAATATGCATCTTCTTCCTTTTTGGATCAAAATTTATTGCAACTGGTTTCCTGTCTCATAGTGCTATAAATTTGGAGACATGATCAGCGACTAACAGGTCATCTGCCCAACGGCCAATGGTCTTATAGTTTTCTCTGCATTATTTTTACCCACACTCCTAAGCCATTAATAAAACTGTGATGTCACCGTGTCAACATAATAGAGCCGCGACATGAGATTTCCAACAATGTGGTATGTGCAACCAGCAAGGGCTCAGACCAGCCTGCGCATACGCGCAGTCTGATCAGAGCCTTTGCTAGTCGCTTGAATATTCTATGAGTGTTAAGCTACTGACTGACCATCATTTGGAGTATCTATGCTTTAAAGGATGATGCACAGGCTCGTTTGAGTCTAAACTTGTCAAAACGCCACATTGTTGGAAATCACATGTCGTGGCTCAATTATGCGTTTTTGAACTATTTTTTTTGTAAACAAATCATTTTTTGCTGCTACAAAATGGAGTTTCAATATTTTGGATACATTTTGATGTGAACATAAACTATAGAGGTAAAGGATTTACTGTTACCAGACAAATTGTCCCATTATAAGCTTTTGAGTGAAATGTTAGAGTTCCCATATTTGAACAGAATGTGGTCTAAGAATGGTACATAACAGAACAAGTTGGCTGCTTTTAAAAAGCCGCCAATAGTTTAGGTTTGGCAAATAGGTTTTTTTTATGACAGCATTCCTTTACTTTTATTATTATTATAATAGGTCTTGTTGAACAAATCTTAGAGTCAGCAGAACCTCGGACCCAATTATACTGGGTCCGAGGCAGAATAGGTGTTTGAAAAGATTATTTGTACAGATTGTATTATCGAGCATGAGCTCTTGCGAATGAGCCTTCGCTACTACATGTAGAAAATGTCTGACCAAAATCTAGACCTTTAAGCCGCTGGGTAGGTTTTATAGGGGTTTACCAAACAATAAAGTACCAAAACTTTGTGTGCTCCCTAAAAATATTGATGTTTTTGTTTTCAATAAACCACACATCAATTTTCCATGTTTTGATTTTACCCATTGAATTTTCTCGGATGGTACAGAGGTCCAGATAAGCTTTCAGTTCAATTGGGTATTAACCCCACACGATTTTTATGAATTGCTTTTTTCCAAAAACAATTGCTTAAAATATTTTTTTACCCCACATAGATTTTTGAAATTGCTTATTTATAAGTTATAATTAAAGTACCTAATAATCTTAGTTAATGATTTAAATAATAATTTTAGTTTTCGTAATGGAAGAAACATACAGATTGAGTGACTTTAAGTACTTTGTGAAAATACTTTAGCCAGTAACTGACAAATGACTTGCTTAATGTATCAAACTTCAAAGGAGACTTAGTAACATCACAACAAAAGAAAGGCTTGAACTGGCTACCACACTAAGTGTGCTAACATGGGATATATTCATATTTAGATCAGTTTGTTTTTTTTCTTTTGCTTTTCCAAAATTTAATTGCTTTTCGCTACCCCTTCATCTATAAAACCATTGCTTTTTCCAAAATTTAATAACTTTTTGTTACCCCTTCATTTGAAAACAATTGCTTTTTTCACAAATTTAATTGCTTAAATACCCCCCAAAAGCGGCGTATATGTTCATCTGCGGTACATTTTGAGGTACAACATTAACATGCATTTAAAAGTAAAAAATAATCCAAATTTACATTTATTACCTAATGTATAAACATTGATGTGACATGGCTTTGAATTTTACCTATATCGTTTCTTTTGTCAGTCAGTATATATTGATGACACTGATGATGAACAGACGCATAAAGGAAGTCCTAACCTAGGTTAGCTAAAAGAGGATTATCTTTTGTTTTAAAATAACTTCAGAGAAATATATTAGGATCCTCAAAATGCCTGTTACCAAAATTATACAAACTGTTCCATTCCACTGAACAAATTAGTCATTATAATTGTATCTGTTAGCACACTCAAAAGGTTGCAATCATTTAGTAAGAGTGTTTGAATGGAAAATTGGGATTTTTCTGTCTTGACTGGGGCCAGTCTAATACCTCCAGCAAAAAATAAAAGATACTCTAATTTTTTCTGGTGTATCAATTTGTTTTCAGGACTGATGCCAGTCTAGACTTAAAGTACCATCCAATACCATAAGTATGTCGAACAGTTTGGATTTAGATGACAACCAACATTTTGCGACTCTGATTAGGGTCTGAAAGGTTAACAGTAGGACTAGCATGCAAAGGGTCCATACATTTCATCTGGTACATGACCTTATATGCATTTATGCATTCGCAAATCATCTCTGGGTAAGGCACCACATAAAGAATCTACTTGACTATTTGCCTCTTCAAAATCCATGCATCGTGTAACTTGTATAATTTCATGTTATCCGTGCTTTAATAAGCTCCCTTTTTACTTTGGATTTCTGACTGACCAACTGTCTTATTATTCTCTTCAGCGGAATAGTGGCTAAATATCATACCAGGTCGGTCTAGGTCAATCTTTGAAGAACATGATGCAATCAGAATTTCAAGATAGACTGGGAAACCAGAAAATGACAAATCTATATTTACAAATGACATCAGTTTAATCTTAGACAGAGGTCCCATGATTGGTTACATTTGGTCACATGCTCCTCCATGGTACAGCTCTAATTCTGGCCTTATATATTGTGTTTAGGTGCTCATGCACCTAAACAAAAATCTATTCTTATAGTAGAATTAAAGATATAGATCTCACACAGTAAGAGTATTGTCCGTCATGGGTAGAGTCCAATAGAAAAGAGGTGTAGCAGCTTAATAACGTTATTCATTCATTCAAGTTCATTCAGAAACAAGAAATATCTTTAAAAAAGATATTCAGCGCCATTCAAAGGAGAACATACATTTAAAGTCCTGTTGTAATTAGAAGATGTTTTTATGCACAATAGATTGGTTTTAGATGTTGATTGGTTGGATGAGGTGAAAATTGAAGGTTGCCAACGTGAAAGTTTGACTCTGAGTATGTGAACGATGTCTTTTGCAGATCATAGGGATAAAGCGTATTGTAAGCCTGTTGTAGGGACACGGTGAAAATTTGTAATTAGTCAGGAAAGACAGTTGGTGGAGGAGTTGCATTGTAAAAGAGAAGTGCAAGTTTAAGCATTGATCTGGCTGCGAAGGTTTCAAAGCCCATGTTACACTATTGAAGAAGTAGTTCATAACTAAGAATGTTTGGAGTTATGGTATATTTTGTATATTTCATGTTTAATATTGAATATAGGGATTAATCGTATAAGAGAATATGAAGTGGGAAAAACTTTTAATACAAATGGTAACTGGAAATCACTAACTATGAAAGCACCTGATATGTTTAACAAATACAACATTACTTGAGATAATTGTCCAAATAAGTAAATTGTATACACTGGAAATTAGATAGTTTTAGCCTCATTAATAATGATATTAATCTGGCATTCATCTACATGCGTAGGTAGAGGTTACAGTTAGGGGCCAACTGCAAGTAGAACCTAGTGCTGGCTAGAGCTGTGCTGGTGGGGCTACCATACCCCTTAGCGGTCACCGTAGCCAGATTGGTCTAGTTTGAAGGATCGAAAACACAGTTGGAAATCTTTCCTTAAATTTTCTTTCTTTCCTTATTACTGATTTCTATCTTTTCCTATAGTTTCTCTTTCTCTACCGCCTACAGTATCATAATGGTCAATGGTGACAGACGATACTTAACTATTACTGTCGTGCCAACCAAGAGTGACAGTGAAGTAATATTTTGTTTACAATTGCGAAGTACAACACTAATGTGTACACTTCACTTGAGCACACGCGAATCGATAGATCACTTGTGTATTAATCCTATCCTGTGGATAGGATTAATACACAAGTAGTCTATCGATTCTAAGTCTCTGATAACTTTGTAAACAAAACATGACGTCACTGTCACTCTTGGCTGACAGGACAGTAGATGTAGATGTAGGCTATTTATATTTCTACAAAGAAACTTGGCGGCAGAACATACCGAAATATACCGGAATGTCGCCGACGGCGACACGTTTTTTGAGACAACTCGTCGACAGATTTTGAGACATTTCGGCGACACTTAATGAGACAACTCGACGACACCTTTATTCATAGTGAGGCACTTAAACGGTTTTTAAGGATACAGAGATATTGGCCAAAACATTAAAGGGATATAAAGAAAGTCACATACCGATAATCAATAGGTTAAAACAGTGAATATTCGGTAGGTTCGGCCGAATTCGGTTCAGTTACAGCTTTTAGACGCAACCGGGTGAAATGGGCAACCCGGGCTGAGCCGGATACTACAAAACAAATAGCCCCAACATCTTTCAAACAAAAGGTGATTATGTTGAAAAAGTTTTGCGTTTTGTTATATAAAAAGGCAATTCCAGACAGAATAAAATTCTTTTAAACAGGACCCGAAGAAAACTGCTGTGATTTTTTCTTGAAATTATAGTCCGTTTCAATGAGCATAGAAAGCAGACTTGCACACACCGTACATACGGCTGCTTTGATGACAGGTTACTAACAATGATGACAGATACCGGATTTTATGTGCCATGAAGGGTAGGTTATAATTTACGGTCGGCAAAATTGTAAGAGAAGCCCTATGGTACTCTGTGGTTGATGAGAACACTTGTTAGTAAGTAATGAGAGATCCTACAGAAACAAGCTGACGTTATATCTCTCACAAATAAAGACACACTTGATCACTATTTCAGAGATTTCCTGAGAAAAGTCACAAAAACGGTTATCAGTTCATGTTGTGCTTCAAAGTCTGCTGTCTTCACTTATATACAATAACACTTCTATCATTCAGCTACATTTCTGCTAAATTTGAAGCCACAGTTTGATTTTATAAAGTTATTGGATCCCATCAAAGATGACAGGTAGAGCAAAAACGGCTGCCTTTGTCAACAGATTAATTTTGAAGTGGCTGTCTATGATGACAGGTCGTGATTTTTAGTGGCAAACATTGATGACAGGTCTTAAGTCTAGAAAGTAACTTTAAATCAACATATTTCTTCTGCCTTTGGTCTCAACTGAGAGCATAAATCATCTTCCATATTGCATTCAGGTCAAAATAATCTTATCTGTTATTTGGTTAACTGATATTGAGCATAGGTAAACAGTCTAGATTCAGACCATACACATTAGAAACAGGGTCCATACTGTTTCTTAGAGGATTTTGATACAAAAAATAAGCTCAAAATGTACGTCAAGATCAGATATCAGTTAGATGACAAATGGGCATATACACTTTTCAGTGAAATCTTAAGTTTTGTAATATCAGTTATTTCATAATTTCTGCTTTAAGGACAGGGTTTGGTTTGGGTTGTGCCACTTCCTGGTCATTGCTCAAGTTATTTTTTCCATACCTGGGGACAATATTTAAAAAATACACCTCCCCTATACGTATCAACGGAAAGTAGTGAATACTGTAAACAGATAATATCATAATCTTTCCACACAGCAAATATTTTCAGCCATGATATGGTATAAGTTGACATCATGTGATGTTGAAAGCTAAACAGGCTTTGTGTCTACTGGCGCTTTGACTGTTATCTATTGTGTTGTGCTTTGGTAACCAAAGTATTTGTTAAACATTTTTTGGCTGTGAATTACAATTTGGAATATTTAGAGCTTAAGGACCCCTTAGATTGACCCCTATTGATGGATTCCTACTATCAAAATCTGAAAAAATACTTTGATCACCAAGGCACAAAACGATATATACCAGCCAAGACGCAAGAAGACACAATGCCTGTTTAGCTGTCAACATCACATCATGTCAACTTGCATACCATACTGGTACTGCTTTGAACCAAAATAACATGAACAGTGACCAGGAAGTTGCACAACCCAAACCAAACCCTGTCCTTAAAACCCAAGCGTGCAATAACTGATATTACAATAATAAATAAAAGTGAGTATGATCAGGAAATACCACAATCACAAACTGCAGACAAACCCATGACACCATGAGGAAGAGCCACACAACAATCACGAGACACCAGATGGACAAACTAAGCAAAGCAGCCAGCTCTCTCTACCCCATCAAGATGATTGCAAAACTAGAATGAACATAAAGTAACGTACAACAAAACATAGAACAATAACAGACTCCTACAATGGGAGTAACAATAAACAACAAGTCAATAACAACAGAACCATCACTCTAGAACGGACAGCAGCACAAGCCACCGGGGGGCTTAAATGCATTCTACTGGCACCAAATCTTCACCCCAGATTCTGCCACTGTTGAAGCATAAGAAATGCCGAGCCCTCATGGAAGCCTTCTAACTATTGCAATGTATCATCATTATGAAACACTCCAATCAAATTAACACATTATGACGAAACAAAAAAAAGGTCCCACAATTTACAGACAAAACTCAAGATTTCACTGAAAAGTGTATATGCCCATTTGTCATCTAACTGATATCTGATCTTGACATACATTTTGAGTTTATTTTTTTGTATCAAAATCCTCTAAGAAACAGTATGGATCCAGTTTCTAAAGTGTATGGTCTGGATCTAGACTGTTTACCTGTGCTCAATATCAGTTTACCAAATAACAGATAAGATTATTTTGACCTGAATGTCATATGGAAGATGATTTATGCTCTCAGTTGAGACCAAAGGCTAAAGAAATATGTTTGCATTAAAGTAACTTTCTAGAATTATGACCTGTTATCAATGTTAGCCATTAAAATACATAACCTGTCATCAAAGGCAGCCACTTTAAAATTGATCTGTTGACAAAGGCAGCCGTTTTTGCTCTACCTGTAATCTTTGATGGGCTCCAATAGCTTAATGAAATCAAACTGCGGCTTCAAATTTGGCAGAAATGTAGCTAAATGATATAAGTTTTATTGTATATAAGTGCAGATAGCAGTCTTTGATGGAGAGACGCACAACTTGAACTGATAACCGTTTTTGTGACTTTTCTCGGGAAACCTCTGAAATGATGATCAAGTGTGGCTTTATTTGTGAGAGATATAACGTCAGCTTGTTTCTGTAAGATCTCTCATTACTTACTAACCAATGTACTCATCCACCACAGAGTACCAGAGGGCTTCTTTAACAATTTCGCCAACCGAAAATTATAACCTACCCTTCATGGGACATAAAATCCCGTATCTGTCATCATTGTTAGTAACCTGTCATCAAAGCAGCCGGTTGAACAGGGTGTTGCAGATGTAAGATTTATTCTGATTGGTGGATAATTTAGATAGTCCGTTTCAATGAGCATAGATAGCAGACTTGCAGATGTAAGATTGTTTCTGATTGGTGGATAATTTAGAGTAAAGTCGATTATAGACAGCTAGCGCTCAGAAAATTATAACCTACCCTTCATGGAACATAAAATCCCGTATCTGTCATCATTGTTAGTAACCTGTCATCAAAGCAGCCGGTTGAACAGGGTGTTGCAGATGTAAGATTTATTCTGATTGGTGGATAATTTAGATAGTCCGTTTCAATGAGCATAGATAGCAGACTTGCAGATGTAAGATTGTTTCTGATTGGTGGATAATTTAGAGTAAAGTCGATTATAGACAGCTAGCGCTGAAAAAATAATAACACTGCAGGTAAAACAATTGTACGGATTTACCGATAAATAATGATCATGGCATGTAAATCCTCGGTGGCTCAGTAGGTAGAGAGGCAACTGTAATAATATGTGCGTGAGCTATGTAAAAAGTTAAGGGTTCGAATCCCATTGTAATCCCATTGTCTAGCATTTTATAGGCTTATTGATATGCTCTATTTTTTTTTATTTGTTTCTATTGTGTATTTTCTTATTCTAGATATTTTCTTATTTTGTGTATTTTCTTTATATTTTTTAATATTTTATTTTTTCAATTTTTATATTTTAACTTTTTTAACGAATAGTATTTTATTTCAATATATATATGATATAAAAAGTTCATAAAATAATGCCAGCATAGTGAGATTTTGATCGCAATACTGGGCATCAAAGGATCAGGTGAGCATGCAGAAATACGCAAACTCACCAGAGCGTTTGCCGCTCGCATACACAACGTACTGCGTGGATGTAGATAAAGACTCAGTTTAACTTTAATTATTGCATAAAAATCCGTGTCGCACGCTATTAACAGCCATGTTTTATCCGGCAAAAACCCATGTAGTAATCAGGCAATTTACATGCTGTTGATGCACGGCTTTTCTATTTTACATATACTCATTCTAGGCCGTCACAAAAAATTGACGTCAACAGTAGCGTGTATAGAAATGAACGTAATTCAGTGGCGTTAGAATGACGTAAGTTTTTGCTCTGTAACAGCCTTTTTCAAAACCTACGAATCCTTCATGCTTTTGCGCGCCATCATAGTAATGCAAAAATGAACTTTTCGAAGCGTTTTCCCAAAGTTTTCAAGTGACAATATGACTTTATGCAATAATAACGATCAAACGTGGTTTTCTGATATACCAACGTCTGCTAGACCCTTCGTGGGTCGTTAAAACCCTCGCCTTTCCATTGTTTTCCTGTAAAGCCTGAAATATCGACATAAGCCTTTTTGTTCAAAGGCGGATCCACGACTCCAGGAGAGGGGATTCAGATAAATTAGGGAGGGGGTCGATTTGCAGATGATCTCTCATTTTTCTTGAATATACCTTTAAAAATGAAATAATCTGTTCCGAAGCCCCCTGAGCCCCTTCTGGATCCGCCACTGTTAGTTACAGCGCTAGGTAATTCAAACTGCCCACTGAAGGAGTAAGGAAAAGAAAAAAAAAAGAAAATAAAAACTCAGGGATTCGAACCCTCAGAAAAAATACAGGTTCGAATATGTAAATATCGCTACATAACCACTGGACCACTGGTCTGTGACACCCAATGATAGCTTTAACGTACCACTTCAGACTTTTTCGATAAAAATCTACTGTTAGCAAAACTCCGTTACGAAAGGGACTCTCATTCCCAAGACATGCATCAATCTACAGAAAGCTACTCCAAACTATCGCAATGATTAAAAAAAAGCTTCTATTTTTTTATCTTGTTGTGTTTTGTAAATTTGTCAGAAAAAGTACATGATTATACATGACTTTGAACTTCAAAATGTTTTTGAAATAAAATGATTTTCAGAGTTACTTAACGATGCTATCCGAAAGACCACCACCTGGTCTGGTTTATGTGCTAATCTACTATATTTAATATCCTTCCTAATTACGATAATGTCATGACATTCGAAGTTGAATTTGCGATTCAGTGGCATTTTGTTTTCGTACAGTGCCGGATAAAATTCACGAACAGTGACGTCCTGCCATCCGCCTTTCTCAACAGTTTTACAGACAATATTCGTCAAAATGATTTATTTCACTAATTTCAAAACAATTTATCAGTATATGACCATTCGATTTCACTCGGAACTGTCTAAATTACCGTCAACTTTATTTTTTTAACATGGGGGCGCAATTATATTGACACACCGGCATGTCCAATTTCGATGGAATAATGTTATGCGATCATAGCGTATTTATACATGAAACTGTATTATCATGTTGGACGAATTTCCAGGTATTTGAGTTTTTATCTATTCATAACAACACTCAAATTGGCTATACAATTATGCATGTTGAATTAATTGCGATTATTTTCACACTTTTTAAATCCGTTTCAAGAACTATTTTACTTTATGTATAGTCGTGTCTGTCCATTAGCGAGGTCATGCACGAAATTTATCTTTATACAACAACAACATAGCGGTACTTTTCTCCACGCAAAAACTAACGGATTTGCAGCGATCATTTGATTCCGATGGACAGAAGAGGAATGTCAAGGTATTCATAACTATTTTATAAACCAGTTTGCTTTAATGTCGAGACTGATTTATTTTTCGATTTCCAGAATAAAGGCAGCAAAAGATTCGTTTAATAAGCGGTGCCATGACCTGATTTGTAAACACAATATAGGTAATATGTACGGAGGATACTTTTGGTTTTGCATATTTCATATAACTATTTAATAAGCTGTGATCGTATTTATTGACTAATCCACCTGCCACTGAATTTAATAGCATTTATACAATGCCAAAACTTGATCGGGCCTGATCTGGATCCACTGGTTGATATCCTAATACTGATTTTTAGCCTGATGAGTTGTATTTTATAATTTTTGTATTTTACAATCTTGTATAGAAATGGATACATGTCTTGATGACGTATCATTAACTATCTCCCCTTTACAGGCTCTTGGGCCTCTCCCTTAAAAGTTGATTATTACTTTTGCAAACAGCTTGGACTTAAATCTGGCCCGACATAAAAAGGCAGGTTCTTCATGCTCCCTGTCCCGAATTCTGTCTCAGGCACATGCCTATGCAATATACTATGACACAAAGTATCTCAGCATAATTTTCACAATATTCATCTATTAAACGTAGACAGTAAATTTCGGGACACGGAGTATGAAGTACGTAGCCCACAGGAGTCCCCATGTATTTCTATAGACCAAATAATTTCAGGACAAAAATAACTGAAATGATTAGACTGTACATATATTCTATTGAGATATCACATACATATGGAAGGTCCCGATTTTAAGTTCTAAGTTAAGTAAGTTGCCATAGCTGTCCATTATAACAGATGAGTTAAGTAAGTTAGGCCTTTAAACAACGGCAATGTTACAAGAGAGCCCTGAGCTAAGTTCGATGAGTAACAATAGCTACATGTATATATTATGATAAACTGTGTGTCTACCCTCCCTCCACCCCTTTTATTCCTTTCATATGACTTACAACTCAGCTCAGCTTACTCAACTCATCAAGCTGAGCAAAATAAGCAATTTTCGCCACTTTTTCCGGACAAGATACCTATACCACTCAGCTCAGCTTACTCAACTCATCCAGCTCAGCTTACAACTTATGCTACTTAACTTACCTAAGTTGAGTTGGATAAGTTGAACTATAAGTCAGCGGTCAGTATATTTATAAAGTATAAGTATATATATACTACAACAAACATACATATGATAGGTCCCTATATTCTAAGTTCTAAGTTGAGAAGGTTGCCATAGCTGTCCATTATAGCCGATGAGCTCGGTAAGTTGGGTCTTTAAACAATGATATGTATCCAGATGCTTCAATGGCTGAGCTAAGTTCGGTAAGTTATAATAGCTGCGCATATGTTAGGATGAGTTGGTGATATGTGTCCAGATGCTTCTATGGCTGAGCTAAGTTCGGTAAGTTATAATAGCTGCGCATATGTTAGGATGAGTTGGTCATGAGTACAACATTGGACCATTATATGCAGCAAGATGCAAGCTAAGTTTGATGAGTTGAGTAAGCTAAGCAAGCTGAGTTCGATAAGTTAAAAGATAAGTTCGATAAGTTCGATGAGTTGGGTAAGTTCGATGAGTTGGATAAGTTGAGAATGAGTTCGATGAGTTGGATGAGTTGAGCTGTTTGATGAGTTGGGTAAGTTGGATGAGTTGGATAAGTTGAGGATGAGTTCGATGAGTTCGCTAAGTTGGACTGTAAGTTCGATGAGTTGGCTAAGTTGAAATGTAAGTTCAATGAGTAGGATAAGTTGAGGATGAGTTCGATGAGTTGGATAAGTTGAACTGTAAGTTAGACTGTAAGTTCGATGAGTTGGATAAGTTGAGGATGAGTTCGATGAGTTGGATAAGTTGGACTGTAGGTTCGATGAGTTGGCTAAGCTGAGGATGAGCTCGATGAGTTGGATAAGTTGTACTGTAAGTTTGATGAGTTGGATAAGTTGTACTGTAAGTTCGATGAGTTGGCTAAGTTGAGGATGAGTTTGATGAGTTGGATAAGTTGAGGATGAGTTCGATGAGTTGGCTAAGTTGTACTGTAAGTTTGATGAATTGGCTAAGTTGAGGATGAGTTCGATGAGTTGGATAAGTTGTACTGTAAGTTGGGTGAGTTGGCTAAGTTGGAATTAAAGTTCGATGAGTTGGATAAGTTGAGGATGAGTTCGATGAGTTGGATATGTTGTACTGTAAGTTGGATGAGTTGGCTAAGTTGTACTGTAAGTTCGATGAATTGGCTAAGTTGAGCTTGAGTTCGATAAGTTAGGTAAGTTGTACTGTAAGTTCAATGAGTTAGATAAGTTGGAATGTAAGTTCGATGAGTTGGCTAAGTTGTAATGTAAGTTCGATGAGTTGGATAAGTTGAGGATGAGTTCGATGAGTTGGATAAGTTGGACGGTAAATTGGATGAGTTGGATAAGTTGTACTGTAAGTTTGATGAGTTGGATAAGTTGGACTGTAAGTTGGATGAGTTGGATAAGTTGTACTGTAAGTTGGATGAGTTGGATAAGTTGAGGATGAGTTCGATGAGCTGGATAAGTTGAGGATGAATTCGATGAGTTGGATAAGTTGGACTGTAAGTTGGATGAGTTGGATAAGTTGGACAGTAAGTTCGATGAGTTGGATAAGTTAAGGTTGAGTACGATGAGTTGGATAAGTTGTACTGTAAGTTCGATGAGTTGGCTAAATTGAGGATGAGTTCGATAAGTTGGGTAAGTTGTACTGTAAGTTCGATGAGTTAGATATGATGGAATGTAAGTTCGATGAGTTGGCTTAGTTGTACTGTAAGTTCGATGAGTTGGCTAAGTTGAGAATGAGTTCGATGAGTTGGGTAAGTTGGACTGTAAGTTGGATGAGTTGGATATGTTGAGAATGAGTTCGATGAGTTTGATAATTTGCACTGTAAGTTTGATGAGTTGACTAAGTTGTACTGTAAGTTCGATGAGTTGGATAAGTTGAGGATGAGTTCGATGAGTTGGATAAGTTGAGGATGAGTTCGATGAGTTGGATCAGTTTGAAGGTGAGTTGGATGAGTTGGATAAGTTGTACTGTAAGTTTGATGAGTTGGATAAGTTGAGGATGAGTTCGATGAATTGGATAAGTTGAGGATGAGTTCGATGAGTTGGATAAGTTGGAAGGTAAGTTGGATGAGTTGGATAAGTTGGACTGTAAGTTCGATGAGTTGGCCTATAAGTTGGACTGTAAGTTGGATGAGTTGGATAAGTTGAGAATAAGTTCGATGAGTTGGCTAAGTTGTACTGTAAGTTCGATGAGTTGGCTAAGTTAGTCTGTAAGCTCGATGAGTTGGCTAAGTTGAGGATGAGTTCGGTGAGTTGGATAAGTTGGACTGTAAGTTGGATGAGTTGGATAAGTTGAGGATGAGTTCGATGAGCTGAATAAGTTGAGGATGAGTTTGATGAGTTGGATAAGTTGTACTGTAAGTTCGATGAGTTGGCTAAGTTGGAATGTAAGTTCGATGAGTTGGATAAGTTGAGGATGAGTTCGATGAGTTGGATAAGTTGTACTATAAGTTGGATGAGTTGGCTAAGTTATACTGTAAGTTCGATGAGTTGGCTAAGTTAGTGATAAGTTCGATGAGTTGGGTAAGTTGTACTGTAAGTTGGATGAGTTGGCTAAGTTGTACTGTAAGTTTGATGAGTTGGATAAGTTGTACTGTAAGTTCGATGAGTTGGCTAAGTTGAGGATGAGTTCGATGAGTTGGATAAGTTGGACGGTAAGTTGGATGAGTTGGATAAGTTGAGGATGAGTTCGATGAGTTGGATAAGTTGTATTGTAAGTTGGATGAGTTGGATAAGTTGAGGATGAGTTCGATGAGTTGGTTAAGTTGTACTGTAAGTTTGATGAGTTGGCTAAGTTGAGGATGAGTTCGATGAGTTGGATAAGTTGTACTGTAAGTTGGATGAGTTGGCTAAGTTGGAATGTAAGCTCGATTAGTTGGCTAAGTTGAGGATGAGTTCGATGAGTTGGATAAGTTGTACTGTAAGTTGGATGAGTTTGCTAAGTTGTACTGTAAGTTCGATGAGTTGGCTAAGTTGTACTGTAAGTTCGATGAGTTGGCTAAGTTGATGATGAGTTCGATGAGTTGGGTAAGTTGTACTGTAAGTTCGATGAGTTGGATAAGCTGAGGATGAGTTCGATGAGTTGGATAAGTTGGACGGTAAGTTGGATGAGTTGGATAAGATGAGGATGAGTTCGATGAGTTGGATAACATGGACTGTAAGTTGGATGAGTTAGATAAGTTGATGAGTTGGCCTATAAGTTGGACGGTAAGTTGGATGAGTTGGCTAAGTTGGAATGTAAGTTCGATGAGTTGGATAAGTTGAGGATGAGTTCGATGAGTTGGATAAGTTGAGGGTGAGTTTGATGAGTTGGATAAGTTGGAAGGTAAGTTGGATGAGTTGGATAAGTTGGACTGTAAGTTCGATGAGTTGGCTAAGTTGGACTGTAAGTTGGATGAGTTGGATAAGTTGAGAATAAGTTAGATGAGTTGGCTAAGTTGTACTGTAAGTTGGATGAGTTGGCTAAGTTGGTCTGTAAGTTGGATGAGTTGGATAAGTTGAGAATAAGTTTGATGAGTTGGATAAGTTGTACTGTAAGTTTGATAAGTTGGATAAGTTGGACTGTAAGTTTGATGAGTTGGCTTAGTTGGAATGTCAGGATGAGTTCGATGAGTTGGATAAGTTGGACTGTAAGTTGGATGAGTTGGATAAGTTGAGGATGAGTTCGATGAGTTGGATAAGTTGTACTGTAAGCTTGATAAGTTGGATAAGTTGTTCTGTAAGTTGGATGAGTTGGATAAGTTGAGAATAAGTTCGATGAGTTGGATAAGTTGTACTGTAAGTTGGATAAGTTGGATAAGTTGGACTGTAAGTTTGATGAGTTGGCTAAGTTGGAATATCAGTTTGATGAGTAGGATAAGTTGAGGATGAGTTCGAAAAGTTGGATAAGTTGGACTGTAAGTTGGATGAGTTGGATAAGTTGGACTGTAAGTTCGATGAGTTGGCTCAGTTGAGGATGAGTTCGATGAGCTGGATAAGTTGTACTTTAAGTTGGATGAGTTGGCTAAGTTGTACTGTAAGTTCGATGTGTTGGCTAAGTTGAGGATGAGTTCGATAAGTTGGGTAAGTTGTACTGTAAGTTCAATGAGTAAGATAAGTTGTACTGTACGTTCGATGAGTTGGCTAAGTTGGAATGTCAGTTTGATGAGTAGGATAAGTTGAGGATGAGTTCGATAAGTTGGATAAGTTGGACTGTAAGTTGGATGAGTTGGATAAGTTGGACTGTAAGTTGGATGAGTTGGATAAGTTGGACTGTAAGTTCGATGAGTAAGATAAGTTGTACTGTACGTTCGATGAGTTGGCTAAGTTGGAATGTCAGTTTGATGAGTAGGATAAGTTGAGGATGAGTTCGATAAGTTGGATAAGTTGGACTGTAAGTTGGATGAGTTGGACTGTAAGTTGGACTGTAAGTTCGATGAGTTGGATAAGTTGAGGATGAGTTCGATGAGTTGGATAAGTTGTACTGTAAGTTCGATGAGTTGGCTAAGCTGAGGATGAGTTCGATGAGTTGGATAAGTTGTACTGTAAGTTGGATGAGTTGGCTAAGTTGTACTGTAAGTTCGATGAGTTGGCTAAGTTGAGGATGAGTTCGATAAGTTGGGTAAGTTGTACTGTAAGTTCGATGAGTAAGATAAGTTGGAATGTAAGTTCGATGAGTTGGCTAAGTTGTACTGTAAGTTCGATGAGTTGGCTAAGTTGAGGATGAGTTCGATGAGTTGGGTAAGTTGTATACTTTTTCTTAGAAAAGGGGTTTATCGTATACCTGGCAGCGCTGAGAAAGGGGACTATTCGTGCAGCACGTCCCTACTATATCATATATTGGTAGTTAACCCCCCCCCCCCCCCCCCCAAATTCAAGTTTCATAGTAATTCTATTTTGAATGCACATCTCTTTCATTCAAGTTGGAACAACCTAACATCAACGAGTCATCACTACATCAATTTGAGTCTCATCACTTTTTCAGGTGTTAGATAACTTTCTCATCATGTTAAATTTCTTTATTTCATCACATATAATCACCACAAAATGCTTGGGTTCTGATTCATCAAATCCACATTGTATCTTTTAGCTATGAAATTATATGAACACGTTAACTTTTAATGTCTAAGCATGAATAAACTAATTATGGTTTTTGTCATTTTGGATAATTAATGACAAAACCCTAGTCTTAGAATTATGACTAAACCGTAATTGATATTTTTTTTGATATAATTATAAAAACACAGTTTAAATTGATTGTATCTCTGTTTTGGTTGTTTACCACAGAATGCAATCTCGAAGCAAACATATCATATTCGAAAGTTCTCATTTTTGTCAGCCTTTATTTATTAATTTTAGTGAACAAGCTAGATTTAAAGTATTTTCTAGAATTTCAGATTGTCCAGGGGGCAAATTCAACCCGTGACGGGCAAGTGGGCATATGCTTATTTCTAACACTGTTATATACCCTGCCACTTAAAAAGTATGAGTATAATGGTGTACTGTCTGTTCAAAATTTCGCATTTAGTGTTCGTCCGCCTGTCTGTCTGTTACCAATTGGTTTGCCCTATCTATCTTTGTATTAACCAATTTTTATATAAAAGTTGATATTGGGGAGGAGTGTTTTGGGATTTTAGATGGGTAAAATTTGGTCAAGTAAACTACGGTCTATTGCCCTTGATTTATGTTGAAAATTGGTTCCCTGTTCTGGTTATTTTTGGCCGATTCTCTCCAAACTTTGTATTTGAGTTGATATTGGGGAGGAGTGGTTTGGGATAGTAGATGGGTAAATTTGGTCTAATAAGCACAAAGTTATTGACCTCGGTTTATGTAGAAAACTGGCCTCTGTGCTCTATAGATCTTGGGCATTTTTTGATCAATTCTCTTCAAACTTTGTAATTGAGTAGATATTGAGAAGGAGTGGTCTGTGATAGTAGATGGGTAACTTTTGTCAATAAGCTAAGAGTTAATACCCTTTGTTTATGTTGAAAATTAGTTTCCTGGCTCTATCTTGGGCATTTTTAGGCAGATTGTCTTCAAACTTTGTATTTTAGTTGATATTCTGCAGGAGTGGTTTGGAATTGTAGAGGGTAAACTTTGTCGAGTTATTGCCCTTGATTTAAATTGAAAAATTGGTTTCTGTGCTCTATCTTGGGCATTTTTTTGGCCGATTCCCTTCAAACTTGGTATTTGAGTTGATATTGGGGAGGATTGTTTTGAGATCATAGATTGATAGTTTTTGTCAAATAAGCATAGAGTTATTGCCCTAAATTTATATTGAAAATTGGTTTCGGTTCTCTAACTTTCAGTATTATTTAATCTATTTTTTTCAAACTTAGCATGAGAGCTGATATTAGAAGGAATGTTACGTGATTGCAAATCATTACATTAAATGTACGGCCCTTGATTTGAAAATATAATGAAATTTTGTATATAAGATCCTGGTTGAGACAACTGCATTTAATTTTTCATAAATATTGTCCTTGATTTATGGTCCTTGATTCTTGTAATAAAAATATTTCATGGCGGGGTATCATGATGCATACATGCAGCGCTTTCAATGAGAATTTTTTCAGAAAAATTGTATTCGATTTATAAAACATTTTTTCCCTGCTAGATTGGCATCTGCTTTAAGTGAGTCATCTTCAAAATATATGATTGCTTTAATTTTTTGCAAAAAGAATTGCACCTGATGCGGTGCTATGTTTTATATAAATTTATCTAAAACCTTGAAAGTGAGAGAATATGCTTATTTTCCCTAACTTGTTAGCATTAGGAATATTAATTCATTCCACAAATAAGCTTTACTGTTTATGATTGATGTCTAAAGTTCCTTTTTATTTCTTAAAGTAAGTGGGAGGATATTTGACAGACTTGCCGATGACTCCCGGTTGTTTTAAACATTTTTTAACAACCAAGGACATGAGATTGTTCAACTCAGTTCAGGTTCATCACGGCCCGCCAAGTTTGTCCACAGTGCCACCATCAGTGTGACACAGGTCATCACGGTAAATTCTGGATCACTTATCATGGATGAACCGGCCCTGGGACAGTGAGATCGGAGCTTTTGGGTTTTATCTATGCACATGTATGCAAACCATGTATTTATACAAGGCAAGCTTATTTCCGATCAAACTAGTGTCATCGCCATTTTAAGTATTGAAGTAGTCCCTCATTCCTATCTTTGGAAATATGGACTTTAGCAAACAGAAATATAACATCAATTCTGTCTTGCATCTTTGTCGTGTGATACCCAATAACATACTAATCGAAATATTATTTATTCATAGATTTCATAAAGAGGAGGGAGGCATGGATTTTGCCCTCCTACTCAGGCATGTTTCCACTGCTACTTTTGATAGATTTCTGTAATTTTCTTGGGATAAGGGCATTTGGACCTCAGGAAAACTTGAACAGGACCACATTTTTAAATTGATTAAAAACTGTATTAGAAATTAACATTATATAGCTGTACCATATATGTCCTTCACAAAAACTAAAGAAAATTTGCATAAATCATGTTATCATTCACATTTATATGCAAATTTTCTTGCATCTGTATCTTGTATTCTCAACTTTGTGACTATCATTATCAACAATTAAAAGGTAATTAAAAATGTTAAAAGGTAATAAAAATAAAAAATATCGTTTATTATAACAGTTGGATCATGGTTTGTAGAGAATGGCATTTCTTAAAAGGAGAAAATTCTCCCATCATGCAAACATGCTGATGTAAGGAAGATCCCTTATGCATCACTTTTATAAGGTAACGCTGGGGTTTACAGGAGTATAATTTTTCTTATTTTCACTCTAAAACAGATTGTGGGAACTTACAGTACAACTTAGCCAACTCATCCAACTTACAGTAAATCTTATCGAACTCATCCTCAACTTATCCAACTCATCGAACTTACATTCCAACTTAGCCAACTCATCCAACTTACAGTACAACTTATCCAACTCATCGAACCCATCCTCAACTTAGCCAACTCATCAAACTTACAGTACAACTTAGCCAACTCATCGAACTCATCCTCAACTTATCCAACTCATCCAACTTACAGCACAACTTATCCAACTCATCGAACTCATCCTCAACTTATCCAACTCATCCAACTTACCGTCCAACTTACCAACTCATCGAACTCATCCTCAACTTAGCCAACTCATCGAACTTAAGGTACAACTTATCCAACTCATCAAACTTACAGTACAACTTAGCCAACTCATCCAACTTACAGTACAACTTACCCAACTCATCGAACTTATCCTCAACTTAGCCAACTCATCGAACTTACAGTGCAACTTAGCCAACTCATCCAACTTACAGTACAACTTATCCAACTCATCGAACTCATCCTTAACTTAGCCAACTCATCGAACTCACAGTACAACTTATCCAACTCATCCAACTTACCGTCCAACTTATCAAACTCATCAAACTCATCCTCAACTTATCCAACTCATCCAACTTACATTCCAACTTAGCCAACTCATCGAACTTACATTCCAACTCATCCTCAACTTAGCCAACTCATCCAATTTACAGTACAACTTAGCCAACTTATCGAACTCATCCTCAACTTATCCAACTCATCCAACTTACAGTACAACATATCCAACTCATCGAACTCATCCTCAACTTATTCAACTCATCCAACTTACCGTCCAACTTATCCAACTCATCGAACTTACAGTACAACTTGTCCAACTCATCAAACTTACAGTACAACTTAGCCAACTCATCCAACTTACAGTACAACTTATCCAACTCATCAAACTTACAGTACAACTTATCCAACTCATCGAACTTACAGTGCAACTTAGCCAACTCAACCAACTTACAGTACAACTTATCCAACTTATCGAACTCATCCTTAACTTAGCCAACTCATCGAACTTACAGTACAACTTATCCAACTCATCAAACTTACCGTCCAACTTATCCAACTCATCGAACTCATCCTCAACTTATCCAACTCATCCAACTTACATTCCAACTTAGCCAACTCATCGAACATACATTCCAACTTATCTAACTCATCAAACTTACAGTACAACTTACCCAACTTATCGAACTCATCCTCAACTTAGCCAACTCAACGAACTTACAGTACAACTAAGCAAACTCATCCAACTTACAGTAAAACTTATCCAACTCATCGAACTCATCCTCAACTTATCCAACTCATCGAACTCATCCTCAACTTAGCCAACTCATCAAACTTACAGTACAACTTAGCCAACTCATCGAACTCATCCTCAACTTATCCAACTCATCCAACTTACAGTACAACTTATCCAACTCATCGAACTCATCCTCAACTTATCCAACTCCTCCAACTTACCGTCCAACTTTTCCAACTCATCGAACTCATCCTCAACTTAGCCAACTCATCAAACTTACAGTACAACTTATCCAACTCATCAAACTTACAGTACAACTTAGCCAACTCATCCAACTTACAGTACAACTTAACCAACTCATCAAACTTATCCTCAACTTAGCCAACTCATCGAACTTACAGTGCAACTTAGCCAACTCATCCAACTTACAGTACAACTTATCCAACTCATCGAACTCATCCTCAACTTAGCCAACTCATCAAACTTACAGTACAACTTAGCCAACTCATCGAACTCATCCTCAACTTATCCAACTCATCCAACTTACAGTACAACTTATCCAACTCATCGAACTCAACCTCAACTTATCCAACTCATCCAAATTACCGTCCAATTTATCCAACTCATCGAACTCATCCTCAACTTAGCCAACTCATCGAACTTACAGTACAACTTATCCAACTCATTAAACTGACAGTACAACTTAGCCAACTCATCCAACTTACAGTACAACTTACCCAACTCATCCAACTTATCCTCAACTTAGCCAACTCATCGAACTTACAGTGCAACTTAGCCAACTCATCCAACTCACAGTACAACTTATCCAACTGATCGAACTCATCCTTAACTTAGACAACTCATCGAACTTACAGTACAACTTATCCAACTCATCCAACTTACGGTCCAACTTATCCAACTCATCGAACTCATCCTCAACTTATCCAACTCATCGAACTTACATTCCAACTTATCTAACTCATCGAACTTACAGTACAACTTACCCAACTTATCGAACTCATCCTCAACTTAGCCAACTCATCGAACTTACAGTACAACTTAGCCAACTCATCCTACTTACAGTACAACTAATCCAACACATCAAACTCATCCTCAACTTAGCCAACTCATCGACCTTACAGTACAACTTAGCCAACTCATCCAACTTACAGTACAACTTATCCAACTCATCGAACTCATCCTCAACTTAGCCAACTCATCGAACTTACATTCCAACTTAGCCAATTCATCCAACTTACAGTACAACTTATCCAACTCATCGAACTTATCCTCAACTTAGCCAACTCATCAAACTTACAGTACAACTTATCCAACTCATCCTACTTACAGTACAACTAATCCAACACATCAAACTCATCCTCAACTTAGCCAACTCATCGAACTTACAGTACAACTTAGCCAACTCATCCAACTTACAGTACAACTTATCCAACTCATCGAACTCATCCTCAACTTAGCCAACTCATCGAACTTACATTCCAACTTAGCCAACTCATCCAACTTACAGTACAACTTATCCAACTCATCGAACTCATCCTCAACTTAGCCAACTCATCAAACTTACAGTACAACTTATCCAACTCATCGAACTCATCCTCAACTTATCCAACTCATCCAACTTACAGTACAACTTACCCAACTCATCGAACTTATCCTCAACTTATCCAACTCATCGAACTTATCCTCAACTTAACCAACTCATCCAACTTGCAGTACAACTTACCCAACTCATCGAACTTATCCTCAACTTAGCCAACTCATGGAACTTACAGTGCAACTTAGCCAACTCATCCAACTTACAGTACAACTTATCCAACTCATCGAACTCATCCCTAAAATAGCCAACTCATCGAACTTACATTCCAATTTAGCCAACTCATCCAACTTACTGTACAACTCATCCAACTCATCGAACTCATCCTCAACTTAGCCAACTCATCAAACTTACAGTACAACTTAGCCAACTCATCGAACTCATCCTCAACTTATCCAACTCATCCAACTTACAGTACAACTTATCCAACTCATCGAACTCATCCTCAACTTATCCAACTCATCCAACTTAACGTCCAACTTATCCAACTCATCGAACTCATCCTCAACTTAGCCAACTCATCCAACTTACAGTACAACTTATCCAACTCATCAAACTTACAGTACAACTTAGCCAACTCATCCAACTTACAGTACAACTTACCCAACTCATCGAACTTATCCTCAACTTATCCAACTCATCGAACTTACAGTGCAACTTAGCCAACTCATCCAACTTACAGTACAACTTATCCAACTCATCGAACTCATCCTTAACTTAGCCAACTCATCGAACTTACGGTACAATTTATCCAACTCATCCAACTTACCGTCCAACTTATCCAACTCATCGTACTCATCCTCACCTTATCCAACTCATCCAACTTACATTCCAACTTAGCCAACTCATCGAACATACATTCCATCTTATCTAACTCATCGAACTTACAGTACAACTTACCCAACTAATCGAACTCATCCTCAACTTAGCCAACTCATCGAACTTACAGTACAACTTAGCCAACTCATCCAACTTACAGTACAACTTATCCAACACATCGAACTCATCCTCAACTTATCCAACTCATCGAACTTACATTCCAACTTAGCCAACTCATCCAACTTACAGTACAACTTATCCAACTCATCGAACTCATCCTCAACTTAGCCAACTCATCAAACTTACAGTACAACTTAGCCAACTCATCGAACTCATCCTCAACTTATCTAACTCATCCAACTTACAGTACAACTTATCCAACTCATCGAACTCATCCTCAACTTATCCAACTCATTCAACTCACCGTCCAACTTATCCAACTCATCCTCAACTTAGCCAACTCATCGAACTTACAGCACAACTTATCCAACTCATCAAACTTACTGTACAACTTAGCCAACTCATCCAACTTACAGTACAACTTACCCAACTCATCGAACTTATCCTCAACTTAGCCAACTCATCAAACTTGCAGTACACCTTAGCCAACTCATCGAACTCATCCTAAACTCATCCAACTCATCCAACTTGCAGTACAACTTATCCAACTCATCGAACTCATCCTCAATTTATCAAACTCATCCAACTTACCGTCCAACTTATCCAACTCATCAAACTCATCCTCAACTTAGCCAACTCATCGAACTTACAGTGCAACTTATCCAACTCATCAGACTTACAGTACAACTTAGCCAACTCATCCAACTTACAGTACAACTTACCCAACTCATCGAACTTATCCTCAACTTAGCCAACTCGTCGAACTTACAGTGCAACTTAGCCAACTCATCCAATTTACAGTACAACTTATCCAACTCATCGAATTCATCCTTAACATAGCCAACTCATCGAACTTACAGTACAACTTATCCAACTCATCCAACTTACCTTCCAACTTATCCAACTCATTGAACTCATCCTCAACTTATTCGACTCATCGAACTTACATTCCAACTTAGCCAACTCATCGAACTTACATTCCAACTTATCTAACTCATCGAACTTACAGTACAACTTACCCAACTAATCGAACTCATCCTCAACTTAGCCAACTCATCGAACTTACAGTACAACTTAGCCAACTCATCCAACTTACAGTACAACTTATCCAACTCATCGAACTCATCCTCAACTTATCCAACTCATCGAACTTACATTCCAACTTAGCCAACTCATCCAACTTACAGTACAACTTATCCAACTCATCGAACTCATCCTCAACTTAGCCAACTCATCAAACTTACAGTACAACTTAGCCAACTCATCGAACTCATCCTCAACTTATCCAACTCATCCAACTTACAGTACAACTTATCCAACTCATCGAACTCATCCTCAACTTATCCAACTCATTCAACTTACCGTCCAACTTATCCAACTCATCCTCAACTTAGCCAACTCATAGAACTTACAGCACAACTTATCCAACTCATCAAACTTACTGTACAACTTAGCCAACTCATCCAACTTACAGTACAACTTACCCAACTCATCGAACTTATCCTCAACTTAGTCATCTCATCGAACTTACAGTGCAACTTAGCCAACTCATCCAACTTACAGTACAACTTATCCAACTCATCGAACTCATCCTTAACTTAGCCAACTCATCGAACTTACAGTACAACTTATCCAACTCATCCAACTTACCGTCCAACTTATCCAACTCTTCGAACTCATCCTCAACTTATCCAACTCATCGAACTTACATTCCAATTCAGCCAACTCATCGAACTTACGTTCCAACTTATCTAACTCATCGAACTTACAGAACAACTTACCCAACTTATCGAACTCATCCTCAACTTAGCCAACTCATCGAACTTACAGTACAACTTAGCCAACTCATCCAACTTACAGTACAACTTATCCAACTCATCGAACTTATCCTCAACTAATCCAACTCATCGAACTTACATTCCAACTTAGCCAACTCATCCAACTTACAGTACAACTTATCCAACTCATCGATCTCATCCTCAACTTAGCCAACTCATCAAACTTACAGTACAACTTAGCCAACTCATCGAACTCATCCTCAACTTATCCAACTCATCCAACTTACAGTACAACTTATCCAACTCATCGAACTCATCCTCAACTTATCCAACTCATCCAACTTACCGTCCAACTTATCCAACTCATCGAACTCATCCTCAACTTAGCCAACTCATCAAACTTACAGTACAACTTAGCCAACTCATCCAACTTACAGTACAACTTACCCAACTCATCGAACTTATCCTCAACTTAGCCAACTCACCGAACTTACAGTGCAACTTAGCCAACTCATCCAACTTACAGTACAACTTATCTAACTCTTCGAACTCATCCTCAACTTAGCCAACTCATCAAACTTACAGTACAACTTAGCCAACTCATCGAACTCATCCTCAACTTATCCAACTCATCCAACTTACAGTACAACTTATCCAACTCATCGAACTCATCCTGAACTTATCCAACTCATCCAACTTACCGTCCAACTTATCCAACTCATCAAACTCATCCTCAACTAAGCCAACTCATCGAACTTACAGTACAACTTATCCAACTCATCAAACTTACAGTACAACTTAGCCAACTCATCCAACTTACAGTACAACTTACCCAACTCATCGAACTTATCCTCAACTTAGCCAACTCATCGAACTTACAGTGCAACTTAGCCAACTCATTTAACTTACAGTACAACTTATCTTACTCATCGAATTTATCCTTAACTTAGCCAACTCATCGAACTTACATTCCAACTTATCCAACTCATCCAACTTACCGTCCAACTTATCCAACTCATCAAACTCATCCTCAACTTATCCATCTCATCGAACCTACCTTCCAACTTAGCCAACTCATCGAACTTACATTCCAACTTATCTAACTCATCGAACTTACATTCCAACTTACCTAACTTATTGAACTCATCCTCAACTTAGCCAACTCGTCGAACTAAAAGTACAACTTAGCCAACTCATCCAACTTACAGTACAACTTATCCAACTCATCAAACTCATCCTCAACTTATCCAACTCATCGAACTTACATTCCAACCTAGCCAACTCATCCAACTTACTGTACAACTTATCCAACTCATCGAACTCATCCTCAACTTAGCCAACTCATCAAACTTACAGTACAACTTAGCCAACTCATCGAACTCATCCTCAACTTATCCAACTCATCCAACTTACAGTACAACTTATCCAACTCATCGAACTCATCCTCAACTTATCCAACTCATCCAACTTACCGTCCAACTTATCCAACTCATCGTACTCATCCTCAACTTAGCCAACTCATCGAACTTACAGTACAACTTATCCAACTCATCAATCTTACAGTACAACTTAGCAAACTCATCCAACTTACAGTACAACTTACCCAACTCATCGAACTTATCCTCAACTTACCCAACTCATCGAAGTTACAGTGCAACTTAGCCAACTCATCCAACTTACAGTACAACTTATCCAACTCATCCTTAACTTATCCAACTCATCCAACTTACCGTCCAACTTATCCAACTCATCATCAACTTATCCAACTTATCGAACTTACATTCCAACTAAGCCAACTCATCGAACTCATCCTCAACTTATCCAACTCATCCAACTTACAGTACAACTTATCCAACTCGTCGAACTCATCCTCAACTTATCTAACTCATTCAACTTACCGTCCAACTTATCCAACTCATCGAACTCATCTTCAACTTTGCCAACTCATCGAACTTACAGTACAACTTATCCAACTCATCAAACTTACAGTACAACTTAGCCAACTCATCCAACTTACTGTACAACTTACCAAACTTATCGAACTCATCATCAACTTAGCCAACTCATCGAACTTACAGTACAACTTAGCAAACTCATCCAACTTACAGTACAACTTATCCAACTCATCGAACTCATCCTCAGCTTATCCAACTCATCCAACTTACCGTCCAACTTATCCAACTCATCGAACTCATCCTTAACTTATCCAACTCATCGAACTGACATTCCAACTTAGCCAACTCACCGAACTTACATTCCAACTTATCTAACTCATCGAACTTACAGTACAACTTACCCAACTTAACGAACTCATCCTCAACTTATCCAACTCATCAAACTTACATTCCAACTTAGCCAACTCATCGAACTTATTGTACAACTTATCCAACTCATCCAACTTACAGTACAACTTACCCAACTTATCGAACTCATCCGCAACTTAGCCAACTCATCGAAATTACAGTACATATTAGCCAACTCATCCAAATTACAGTACAACTTACCCAACTCTTTGAACTTATACTCAACTTAGCCAACTCATCCAACTTACAATACAACTTATCTAACTCATCGAACTCATCCTCAACTTAGCCAACTCATCGAACTTACAGTACAACTTATCCAACTCATCGAACTTACATTCCAACTTATCCAACTCATCAAACTTACATTCCAACTTATCTAACTCATCGAACTTACAGTCCGACTTACCCAACTTATCGAACTCATCCTTAACTTAGCCAACTCATCGAACTTACAGTACAACTTAGCCAACTCATCCAACTTACAGTTCAACTTACTCAACTTATCGAACTCATCCTCAACTTAGCCAACTCATCCAACTTACAGTACAACTAAGCCAACTCATCCAACTTTCATTACAACTTATCCAACTCATCGAACTCATCCTCAACTTAGCCAACTCATCCAACTTACAGTACAATTTATTCAACTTATCGAACTCATCCTCAACTTAGCCAACTCATCGAACTTACAGTACAACTTAGCCAACTCATCCTACTTACAGTACAACTAATCCAACACATCAAACTCATCCTCAACTTAGCCAACTCATCGAACTTACAGTACAACTTAGCCAACTCATCCAACTTACAGTACAACTTATCCAACTCATCGAACTCATCCTTAACTTAGCCAACTCATCGAACTTACAGTACAACTTATCCAACTCATCCAACTTACCGTCCAACTTATCCAACTCATCGAACTCATCCTCAACTTATCCCACTCATCGAACTTACTTTCCAACTTAGCCATCTCATCGAACTTACATTCCAACTTATCTAACTCATCGAACTTACAGTACAACTTATCCAACTCATCGAACTCATCCTCAACTTATCCAACTCATCGAACTTACATTCAAACTTAGCCATCTCATCGAACTTACATTCCAACTTATCTAACTCATCGAACTTACAGTACAACTTACCCAACTTATCGAACTCATCCTCAACTTAGCCAACTCATCGAACTTACAGTACAACTGAGCCAACTCATCCAACTTACAGTACAACTTATCCAACTCATCGAACTCATCCTCAACTTAGCCAACTCATCGAACTTACAGTACAACTTAGCCAACTCATCCAACTTACAGTACAACTTATCCAACTCATCGAACTCATCCTCAACTTATCCAACTAATCAAACTTACAGTACAACTTAGCCAACTCATCGAACTCATCCTCAACTTATCCAACTCATCCAACTTACAGTACAACTTATCCAACTCATCGAACTCATCCTCAACTTATCCAACTCATCCAACTTACCGTCCAACTTATCCAACTCATCGAACTCATCCTCAACGTAGCTAACTCATCGAACTTACAGTACAACTTATCCAACTCATCAAACTTACAGTACAACTTAGCCAACTCATCCAACTTACAGTACAACTTACCCAACTCATCGAACTTATCCTCAACGTAGCCAACTCATCGAACTTACAGTGCAACTTAGCCAACTCATCCAACTAACAGTACAACTTATCCAACTCATCGAACTCATCCTCAACTTATCCAACTCATCGAACTTACATTCCAACTTAGCCAACTCATCGAACTTACAGTACAACTTATCCAACTCATCGAACTCATACTCAACTTAGCCAACTCATCGAACCTACAGTCCAACTTATCCAACTCATCCTCAACTTATCCAACTCATCGAACTTACATTCCAACTTAGCCAACTCATCGAACTTACAGTCCAACTTAGCGAACTCATCGAACTAATCCTCAACTTATCCAACTTGTCCAACTTACCCAACTCATCGAACAGCTCAACTCATCCAACTCATCGAACTCATTCTCAACTCATCCAACTCATCGAACTTACCCAACTTATCCAACTTATCGAACTTATCTTTTAACTTATCGAAATCAGCTTGCTTAGCTTACTCAACTCATCGAACTTAGCTTGCATCTTGCTGCATATAATGGTCCAATGTTATACTCATGACCAACTCATCCTAACATATGTGCAGCTATTATAACTTACCGAACTTAGCTCAGCCATTGAAGTATCTGGACACATATCACCAACTCATCCTAACATATGCGCAGCTATTATAACTTACCGAACTTAGCTCAGCCATTGAAGCATCTGGATACATATCATTGTTTAAAGACCCAACTTACCGAACTCATCGGCTATAATAGACAGCTATGGATTATAAATATACTGACCGCTGACTTACAGTTCAACTTATCCAACTCAACTTAGGTAAGTTAAGTAGCATAAGTTGGAAGCTGAGCTGGATGAGTTGAGTAACCTGAGCTCGGTGGCATGGTTAATTTCACTCCGTAAAAGGGCGAAAAATGCTTATTTTGCTCAGCTTGATGAGTTGAGTAAGCTGAGCTGAGTTGAAAGATCATGCATATCTTAAAGAAGGGTAGGAGGGAGGATAGGCGCACGGAGTATCAATATATATGTAGGCTACATGCTGGCGAATTTCGGGACCGGGAGTATGAAGTATAAGCCCATAAAAAGGTCAGGCTTGATCTGCTGCGAACAGCGTCAGGTCTGATGTTGATCCATTGATAATGTTCCTGGGAGAATTTTTCCATTTTTTTTTTATGCAAACAGTTTGAACCAGATCAAGCAAGACATTACAATGTCCGGCCTCACTCTGCATCCACGCCATGCGCGGATCCAAATGGGGGGGAGAGGGGGTCCAGAGGACCCCTTCTAAAATATCACATAGTTTCTTGAACAATTGGTCCGGACCCCTGAAAAATCACAAAGCTACCAAGCCACATTTTTATGTATGGCCAATATCGGTACTTTTGCGAAACGTCATTTAAATGGCGTTTCGCTGGCGGGCCGATGATGGCCCGCTTATAGAGGTATTAGGATTCTCTCTCCCCTCATCAAATTAAAAAAAAAAACGTGTAAAAGTTTGACTGCCTCTGACAAAATTTTCTGGATCCGCACATGCAAACAGTGTCGTGTTTGATCTGGATCAAAATTCTTTGACACTGATGGTACGATAAGATGGGTTTACAATATATACCTTGGATCCTCATCGGAAGCAGTTGTATCAACATTAATAGGCTGACCCAAAAATCGTGCTTCGAGATTCGAAGAAATAAAACAGTTAATCTAGTAAGCGCATGTCCGACCTATTTGCGTCGGATGCGCACGATACGCTGGGTATACTCATATAAATCAAAGAAAAAAAAATTTCAGACAAGTACCACAAATCTACCTTTTCTTCAAGATGCATGCAGTGCGCTGTTTCATCCAAGTGTCAACCTGCTAACTGTTTATCATATTTTGGTACTTAGACAAGCCTGCGCAAATGTGCACTCCTAAAATACCATTCATTGCTCACTGTGCCACACATAACGCTGGGGAGTAGATGATGGCTCAAGCATCACAGTGTGTTGAATGGTTCACGACTCAAACCACAACGTGGGAAAAGGCCCTTTTGTATATAGCATTTACAAGCATATCAGGACGTTGTTTAACGCTGTGGTTTATTTGGCTCAATTACGTCTACGACAAGAAGTTATGACCAGGCAGTGTATGACCTAGGTCCTACATGATGAACGCAAGCTTAGACAGGCGTTTTCTCGCGCGCTCTGCACACGAAAAAGATTAGCCATCTACGCAGAATGGAACCTTCCAAATGTCGCCTGCCTATGGCACAACCGTTCACGGGCTGTACGGTAGAATTATACCGAACACGGATGGGACAAACATATAAACTGGCATCGATTTTTCGCGTTTCATAATTTTAGATATTCACTTTCTCTAAAAAGGGCAGTGTTCTATATTTCAGAATGTTTAAAAATTATTTTCGGCAATAATTTTAGGTGTTAAAAATTTCAGAGTGTTCAATTTTTTTGAACATTTACGATATATCTTGGTGAATTTGTCAAAACGTTTTTTTAGCAAAAAGTTTAAACCCAGATCAAGCCTGACATAGTGTCCAGCATGATCTCGATCCAAACTGTGTTTGACACTCTGTATTCCTATTAGATTTTTATCCTTTTGCAAACAGTTTTGAACACATATTAGGCCCGATGGACCTCATATGGATCTAAATTGTTTAGCACTGATGCTAGTCTGATTAAAAGAAAGATAAAGTATAAAATACAAATCATTCAGAAAAGTATGAACAATTTATCCCAGAATCCAAAGAGTTATTTTTACTGTCGAAAAACCAAATATGCATGGCATTTTAGCACCAGACCCTAGCTACTGTGTACAATAACGTAAAGTCATGTTGGCGATTTACAATAATGTCATGTAATTTTGGCATTTTAACATCACTTCCTATAATGGCCTTTCACATAAGTCCAGATAAAGCATTAGGGTGTGCACTATTTGCTGTAGCTTTTAGGAATGTGGCCCTGTCTTTTTATTTGTTGACAGGATGGAATTTCCCTTTCTTGAGGCAAATTTGGTGTGTGTGTGTGTGGGGGGGGGGGGGGTGGGGGTTTAGTGTGATCTTATTCTTTTCTCTCTCCTTTCTCTGGAAGGAGTCCCAACATGACTGAAACATTGGTGACTAGGACTTTAAGCCTTAACTCAATCAATCAAATAATCATATATTTGAAGCTTAATTAAATAAAATATTCTTTTCTATCAATTTTAGCAGCTGTATTGGGTTTCTTAAATTTGAGCTGAAAAAAAGGTTCAATTGTCTCAATGCGGTGAAACGGCGGTTACGTTTTATTGGAAATTCTCGCGTCAATGGCTCCCAAATCGGAGCACTAGCTTGCCGAATTTCGACCAAGTCTGTAAGCGGCGAGGCCTGTTTTGCCTCTTAATGGTTCGTACCACAAAGTAAGCACAGAAATTGCCGGCACAAGGGAGGTGCAAGTGAGGCAGTGGCGTACACAATTTGGTACCAAAGAAACAGCCTGTGATATATTAAGCAACAACTCATTGCCAGTGCGAATTTATTTTGATTCTAACACAAAAAAGATTAGAACTAGACTTCATTCGATGGTACAACATCGCAAATACCCGCTTTTGAGCTAACCAATGCATCTTCAAAGTTTGAAGCTGCTACGTCCAACCGTTTAGGAGGAGATGCATTTACAAGAAACTACATTATTTCACTTTTGACCTTGACCTGTCATGGACAAACAGGAAACGTTGACCAGTATCCTCTTCATCAAAGACCTATGCACCTGCAAAGTTTGAAGCTGCTATGTCCAAGGGTTTAGGAGGAAATGCATTTACAAGAAATATTTGATTTAACCTTGACCCAATGTCAAGGTCACATGGAAAGGTCACCTGCAAAGTTTGAAGTTGCTATGGCAAATGGTTAAGGAGATGCATTACCAAGGAAAACATTATTTGACCTTGACCCCAAGGTCAAGGGGGTCAAGATCACACTAAATGTTGCCCAGTACCCTCGACTTCTTGTGACCTATGCAGCAGCAAAATTTGATGTTGCTACATCCTATGGTTAAGGAGAAGATGCATTTACAAGAAAATATATTGTTTGGCCTTGACCTTTGGGTCAAAGTCACACGAAATGTTGCCCAGTGCCCTCTACATCATGTGCCCTATGCACATACAGAGTTTGAAGTTACTACGTCAAAAGGTTTAGGAGGAGGAAGAACTTCAACAATTCATTATTTGACCTTTGACCTGACCTTGGGGTCAAGGTCACACAAAATTTTGCCCCAAACCCTCTAAATCATGTGACTTATGCAGCTACAAAGTTTGAAGTTGCTACGTCTAACCGTTTAGGAGGATATACATTTACAAGAAAATTCAATATTTGACCTTAGAACTTGGGGTCAAGGTCACATGAAATGTTGCCCAGTACCCTCTACATTATGTGACCTATTTAGCTACAAAGTTTGAAGTTGCTACGGCTAACCGTTTGGGAGGAGATATATTTACAAGAAAATACATGAATTGATTTTTAACATTGACCTTGGGGTCAAGGTCACACGAAATGTCGCCCACTAACCTCTATATCATGTGACCTATTCAACTACAAAGTTTGAAGTGCTATAAAAATATGAACGAATCCTTCAGAGTCTATAACAATGCATCATGAGCTGAAACACGTTTTGAACGTACAAAAGTTGTAAAAACGACGTTACAACGTCTAATGTATTTCCAGGTTTTAAGTGACCCCCGTTTTTCTTTTTTTAAACCGCTTTAAATTAAACTTAGAAGAACGGCACTTAGCATGTGGATTTAAATGCACACCGCGTAACTAAAACTTATTTTTGGGAGACGCCCTTATTTGTAAATGAAGCCCAAATCCCCTGTACAAAAGAATATCTTAGTTGTTTTTCCCTGTGAATATACCCATGTGTACCCCAAAAGATACACGTGGTATATTTACATTGCTATAATGATATGCACTCGCCTATGGGCCAGTTAAGCAATTTTAGCGCGAATTTGCCATTGTCTTTATCAGTTTAAACACGTTTTTTGGGTGCTCAAAAGAACCGTATCGTCGAGACGGTTGTTTTGAGTACACACAACATACTTTTGGTTGATAAATAGGAAAAATAATGTTCTTTTACGCACTCTTATCTGTGGGACTGGCGAATAACCTCCACTGACCTGTATAAGCCATGTTTTATTTATATCGTTAGGTTCACTTGGGGACTAATTCAAAGAGGAGCAGCAAAAACACACCAAAATTCCATCTAATCCCAGCCTATACAAAAACTCATATTTAAGTGGAAAAAATAAATTCAATTACGCGGTGTATATCTAAATTCATTTCTCTAATTTATTTTTCAATTAAAATCACCATTAAAGAATAATTAGCAAAAAACGGAGGTCACTTAAGTCCTGGAAACACTATAGTGTCAACGTTACAATGCCTATGTGATAGGTGACATCATTAAAATCAAAGTGGCTACCGATTTGTGTCACGCCAGTCCATGCCCAGTCCGTGCACTGATTTATCAACCAATAATTCACTGGGATTAACCATTGGCTATATGGACGATGTGTGTCAGAATTATAATAAGTAGCAACTTTTAAGTTTAAATACAAAATTGGCTGTTGTTAAGTCCCTTTTATGGCATTTAATACTCACAATACATTTTGAACACACAAGTATTTTCATCTATTTGAATTTAGCTAACATATTTCTTTATTTTGAAAACTACGTGTAATTTGTAGAAGTGATATGACATGCTTTGTCCACCATACACATAAAATTGTAAAGCGGGACTACTTTTTTGATAAACTTTTCCTCCATTTTTCTAACAATATTTGTAAATTGGCTTTTGGTTTATATGCTTTATCAATGCATTGGAATCAATTGAAAATTAGCAGATGTACTCAGCATGCTAATAAACAAGCTTTTGCAAGTAATATTACATGTATACCTGTTTCCCTTTTTGAAAACAATTTTATTTTCCAGCTTAGCAATACCATCTTTTTCAGGTGGAATATTATAAAATGGAAATGATGTTTCTGTTTAATAATAGCTTGGGTGTATTGCAAAACAAACACTCTTCATATTGATACATAGCTTTGGTTGGTATTTCTTTAGAAATGGTCTTTTTGTACAAATTTGAATTGGCCAAAATGGCACCAAATATTGTGAACACCCACCTTAATGCATTAGATAGGATATAACTACCAATATCTTCGTTTGTTTACCTGTCTAAATGCGGGATTACCTTTTATTGTCAATAGACCTCTCCGATTACAGTTATAATTAGTGACGTCACTGTACTCTATACAAATTTTACCTCTAGATGGGAATCGTTGTAAACAAACACTGGCAAGTTTACCTTGATTTTGGGCGTGCAGGTAGTCTTAGTTTTACAGTTATATTTGTACCTACAACAGATTATTGCATACACGCGTAGCAGTGAAAAGTCATGCTTTACCTGTTTATGGGGATATATCATTCAAAAGCTCTTACTTGTATGAAAATATTGCAGTCAGATAATTGTAGTTCATGTTCATGTAAAAGCTTTTTTCTAAAGTTCATCCAGCGTGTCACAGCATTGTAAACGGTATCAAACCAGAAAGTAGCTCTAAAAAGACTGATAAGCATGCAGTGGATGGCTCAAAAGCTATCTGTTGGAGCGTAAAGTGATCTATGTGAGATGTATAAGTTGTTCATACAACAATGTGGCCTAAGGTGTCCGTCTCTTTGACAAGAAGCAATTTCATGTGTATACAGGAAAATTTCCATGCAAGTAAGAGCTTTTGAAAGATATATCCCCTTTTAAGAAAAATAGAATAGCCTCGTTACTATGCATCTTTGAAACTACTATAGTTCTAGGAATGTTGTAAACACATTCGTCTTGATATAGTAGTTTCAAAGATTCATAGTTATGAGGCTATTCTATTTTTTCTTATAAACAGGTAAGATCAGGTACATGTAACGCATGACTTTTCACAGCTACGCGCATATGCAATTATCTGTTGTAGGCTCAATATAACTGTAAACTGCGACTACATGAACGCCCAAAATCAAGGTAAACTTGTCAGTGTTTGTTTACAACGAATCTCATCTATAAACCTACTATACATACCGTTTCTTGACTATGAGTCTTGTGCTTAACTGTGCGTCTAGACTGCAAATAAGTCAAACTAGGCCAACGTGCTCAGGTGTCTCGTCCCCATGAATTCGAATCGTGTAATCCATACGCATATATCCATTCAAACATCCTTTTATGAATAACATTTTTCCAACACTTACTGTTCAGTAGTAAACTAATTCTTTGTAAGCTTATGCACCGAAAGTGTCACGGTGATTGGCTGTAGTTTATGGTTATAAAACCATAGAGCGTGTCGTAGCTCGCACGAGGAAAACATGGGAATTCATGTCAGTCAGAAAAACCATACAACTGAATACACTACTTTGTTCCAACACATATGACGCGCAAAAGCACCGCATTGACGTCATTGCAAAGTAGGCACCTTTTCACAAGTTACATGACTAAAAATTAAACTTATTATGTTCATTTATGGCTTAGGGTAGGGGTGGGTGGTTCCTTACAGAGAAACCAGCGGCCTCTCTCCCTATAAATATATATACACGCCGATAAATTTGCATAATTCAAACCCTGATATAGGTCGGGCCAGGTTTAGTTTGGTGCCAAGGCGCTGGATTGATCCTGACCTGACATTACACATTACAAGTTACAGTTTCGATCCAATGTCGAGCCAATGTTGGTCCAGAGCTGTGTGCACTGCTTCCTGCAAATCAGATTTATCGTAGCAACTTATCGGCATCTACTATACACCGACTGTTAATCTCCATAAGTAATAGTTATACCATGGGTTGTCCGCCTGTACGTGGAGATAATCCACGAGCTTTAGCGAGTGGATTATCTTACGTACAGGTGGACAAACATGGTATAACTATTTTATACCACCTACATCAGTATAGACCTTGCACATCAAGTGACATTCCATGCTAAAATTGGTAAAGGTGGTATAAGTCCACATAAGCAAAGGGATCATATTTCGAAAGCTCTCAATTGTAACATAATTCTGTCCCTGAAGCTTGTTTTTATCTTCACGATAGGATATTATACGGAATTTCATCTTGCCAAAGTACCTATATACAATGTACAAGTTACCAGAATGAAAAGGTTCAGTCAGTGTATGCTGGTGATTTTCCTGTAGCTATTTTTCTATTGATATTTTTAAGTAATCTCTCAGAAGTACCACCAATGTATTAAACAGTATGGATCCTGATATGGCTCAACGTGTCGGACATTTTCTGGCAACGTGTCGGCCATTTTCTGGATCCGAACTGTTGCTTACAGAATGTTCTATTGAAATTTGAATAAAAATGAAAAATATCGCTCAACAACCGTTGAAACGGAAATGGTCTAGTCCAATTGACAAAAAGTGGGAGTTTCCATTCGGCCTAAATGGGTTAATAACTACAAATGGCAATACGACAGGAAGGTACCAATCTAGCTAACGTCTTATCCAAGGCCCCGAGGTTATGAATACTTTTTCATGCTCAACACAACCGAGCACGAAATTGCAACGTCTCATAAAAGCTAAAAGTTTCTTGCTTAAAGTCTCTCAGATATTGTATTTATCATGCTAATAAATGTTAAAATGCCAACAATTGTTGACATTTTAACATTTATGAGCAGGGTAAATTTCGTGCTCAGCTGAGTTAAGCATGGAAAAAGTTTTATAACCTCAGGTCTGGCTCGACTCAGATGACCAGCAAATGTGACAATCGCTGATCACAGCATATCTGTGGCACTTGGAAGGTGTGTTAGGTCTGAGTGTCGTCTGCTGATAACCTTTGCATTAACAGTTTGGACCCAGATCCGGGGCCTGACCTGGATCCAAACTGTTTGTCACTCAGGCGTTTTCATGAACGAATTTTTGTTAGAACACGTTAAGTTTAGTGTGAAAAAACAGCACATAGCACATCTTTTTGAAAACATTCACATACTGTATGCAAATAGTTAATGCGATTGAAAATCTAGCAATGGCACAAAGCATTACATTACATATCAAAACATGATATCACATAGAAGGGTAAATATAAATGAAAACAAATTTCTGCTGCAAGGGGATTTTCAACAATGAAAAGTCTAGTATTGTCAGCAAAAAGACGAATATTTGAGCCTACTGCGTTAACAATATCATCAATGCATGATAAAAAAAATATCGGTCCCAAAATAGATCCTTGGGGAACATCAGCTAGTATATAGACCCAGTCTGGTGTTGTTCTTGGTAGCACAAGCCTTTGGTCAATATGAAAAGCTCCTCCCAATTCAAGAATCAAGCTTTGGGTGTATGTAAGGTGTAGTATTACGTATGAAAAAGCTGCATTTTGTCAGCCGGAACCGTGGCGTAAGGAAAATTAGTTCTGTAGCATGTGGGTTCAGCCCTTTTAAAATCGAATATTCTGATTATCCAAAGAATAAATGCATTTTAGGTGTTTGCTTTTTTTTCAATAAAATATTGCTATAGCATCTTCTTTTTACGACGTTTGAATGTTGTAACCGTTTGTTTTGCTGCAATCAAACTTGTTATTGTGTTGGCATGGTTTCTGTGACGTCAGCGTCACGTTATCAAAGTAGACCCTCGATATACATCCGAGGTCTGATTCCATGGAATAGGCCAAGGCAGTTCCGATTGCCCTTTGACGTCTGTTTGATCGATAACTCTTAAACCAGGTAGGAACCTATTATGTAACACCAGCATCTTTTAACTTGTGAATTGGACCAGGGTGCCAGACTCGATCAAAAGCTTCGCTGATGTCACAGAAGACAGCTCTTACGTCCTTGCCTGCATCAACTGCTTTGCAAGAATGTTACATGATTGATACAAGATTCCCCAGGAATAAATCCCGATTGAAGAGCAAATAGAAGGTGGTTGTCCTGAAAGTGTTTGAACAGATACTTAAAGATTAGTCTTTCAAAGAGCTTGCCCTCTGAGTTAAGGAGAGAAATAGGCCGTTAATTGTTAACAATAGAAGGGTCACCCTTTTTGGATACGAGGCATACATCTAATTCTTTATATGAAGTGGGAACTACACCACTTTGCAACGATGAATTGAGAAAAAAAACAATAGGGGACAGAAATCTCGTTAGCACGTACTTATCCCATTTGGTCCACTAGCCTTTCCTAAAGGTAAAATTTGAAGTATGGATAAAATTTCTTTAGGCGTAAGAATAATTTCACTTATCTACCATTCTAAAAGATGCTGAGGCAGATCAGGATGAATTGCATTAGTGTCCTTTGATATTGTCTGACTTTGGAAGCGGTTATTAAACATGTTGGCTGTGTCATACTCATCAGTGTGTATGATATTGTTGACTTCTACTTGGGGGGGGGGGGGGTAGTTGACTTTGTTTCTAGAAGAATAAAGAATTTGAGAGTAGACCACTAATCTTTTGATGAAAGTGTACCAGAAGAAAGTTTGTCAGCCAATTTTTTTCACTGAATGATTGCTTTGCTTGGCAAATAAGTTTCACAACATTGTTTGTTTGTTTGTTTGTTTGATTTAATTCTTTACGTCCACTCAACAATCTTTCAGTTATGCGGGACGGTTCTTCCTGGGTTTAACCAGTACTAAGCTAGGATAAATGTGTCTTGCTTAAGGACCACAACGCAGTGACGCCGGTGAGGCTCGAACCCGCTACCCTTCGGTTTCGAGTCAAGCACTCTACCACTGAGCCACTGCGCTCCCTCTCACAACATTGTGTCGTGTTTCCTAAATTTGTGTCATTCTTTTACAAAACTTGATCTTTATGCCTTATTGTATGTTCGTTTTCGTTTCCGAATATGCCACTTTAATGAAGAAGTGATACAAGGTGGATCTATTGTTTTGATTTTAATATGTTTGTTTGCAATACAATCACAAGCGATAGTCATTACTACATTATGTAAATTGTCAGCGTAGCTATCTACGTTATCTTCTTTAAGTGTCTCTCATGGAATCTCAGAAGCGTTTAGCCGCATTAAATCGTAGTTGCCATATTCGTACCATACATGATGGGTATTCTTGGGTTTTAAAAAATTGAAAATCCCACCTCCGCGGCGAATGACATGATCTTTGTTACTAACAAGAATATGGCCTAATAAAGAGGAAGAGGTTCAGTGATATTGGTAGGCTCAGTGATAAGTTGGAAGAGAGAGTATACAATTTAAAATAAGGAATCTATTTTTCTACGTCCTGGTAGAATAAACATATCAAAATTGAAATAGGTCTGATATGCCAGTGTCAACAGCCAGGCCAAATGAATTCTCCATATTTGTGCAATAATGCTCATCAGAACTTGGAGGTCTATAATATAGATCAAGTGGTTGTTTGCTACCTCTATCCAAATACATTCAACTCCTGGTACTTTATATCACCTCGCCGTTTATAATGAATACCATGTTTAATATATATCATAACACAACCATGACTCTCATCAACATGATCCTTGCGTTCTGGTGTATAGAAAGACTGGAAAAGTAGGGTTTCTGTTTCAACCGAAGGATGTAACCATGTCTCAGTGAATGCTAATATGTCGAAGTGAAATAGTTCTGTGTGCAAGATATCCAGCTTAGGTATTATACTTTTTTTATATTATAATGGACAAAAGACAAGATATGGTTGGTGTTGAGGGAGTCGAACATGTTAGAAGATAATGTAGAACTAGACTTAGACTGATTAGAAGCTGAGTACAAGGATGAACTAGATGACATGGGGCCTGGATTGGAATGCACATTGCCTGATTTTTATAAGAGATTACTTAACCAAGTGATTAGTAAGACACAAAGGAAGTATCGTGCTGTTATCTTTACAAATTTACCGTTGTTTGATACCACTTGGTTTTTTTCGCGTCGAAGCCAAATTTAAGAGCCTCTGTTACCAGTTTAATTAAAGCATGCCATCTTAGACGCCATCTTGAACTCTACAGCTAAGATGGCAAACACTGAATAATATGGTAGTCTTTCCATTAAAACAACAACAGAACCATGCCAAGAAGAAATAAAACAGCTGTTTTACCATCAGTAAAAAAGTTAAAACACTGTTTAATTAGTGAAATCGCCCCTTCATGCTTCAAATGTTTTCGCTGATTTTGCCACTAACTTATTTTTAGCAAAGCTATATTTCTTGCATAGCAGAACGCGTCGTCTGATCAGGTTCTGCACTATTAGCTAACAAAATGTACCTTTAAAAATTTGAATGGAAATGAAAATTACTAGCCAACAACCCTTGAACTCGAAATGGGTGTATCCAATTAATAAAGGTGGGAAAATTCATTAGGCATAGATGGATTAATGGTAGGCTCAGTTGATCGCAAAGTTGTCCCATGATGAGGTGATACAACATATGTACCACAGAGTAGCCCTCATGTTACTATATTAGAGCCAGTGCATGTGATTTCCAACAATGTGACGTTTTGGCATGTGTAGACTAGGACGAGCCTCTGCAGCCTCCTTTTAAGCTAAGAAACTCCATATGGTGTTCAGTCAGTAGCTTAACAATCATAGAATACTCAAGCGACTAGCAAAGTCTCTGATCAGACTGCGCGTATGCGCAGGCTGATCTAAGGCTTTGCTGGTCGCACATACCACATAGTTGGAAATCTTATATACTGGCTCAATTATTAATTAAACTCCATGTTCTTTTTCTTTTTCCAAATCAAGGGTAGAAATCTTCTCCAGGTTGTATTATACACTGTATAAAACCGAGATGCCCGATAAAAGCAGATAGAACACCAAAGTTCCCCATTTAAAACTATTTACATGTAGCTGTGGATCTAGTTGGACATAAGGAGTGTGTAATGTAGGTTTGCAAGGGCATCCCTGAATCTTTGAGGGCTCTGGAGGTCGGTTATGTGCCTTGGCAACTGGTTCCAGTCACTGATGGTACGAGTTGTATGCATCGTTTGTGGACGGTAGCTGGCGTAAACGATTGGATCATCTGGTACGTTGGTCGCTTAGCTGTACAAAGTCTGGACTGATGTCAATGATGTCATGCATGATCTTAAATAACATAGATAATATATTGATGTACATAGCGTCTGTGTTGAAGGGACTCCCAACTAAGGCTCTGAATCACATTAGTCACACATCCTGGTGTACGTGGTGTTACCCTTGCATGACCCATATGTCTACACTGCAGATTAGCCGCCATCAGTTTTGCTATATATGTATCAGCTCCTCGTTTGGTTATAAAAAAATACCCTAATAGTACATTTTAAAAGGGGAGCTTGACTCAAGACCGAGGGGCCGCGGATTCGAGCCTCACCGGCGTCACTGCGTTGTGGTCCTTAAGCAAGACACATTTATCCTAGCTTAGTACTGGTTCAACCCAGGAAGACCCGTCCCTTAGCCGCTATCGAGATGGTACAAAAATCCGGCTCGTTTGCGGCTATGAGTTTACCATACTCGGAGTTACACGGTAAGCTCATCTGTCTTTCGTGCCAGAGATGGACAGCCGTGTGCACCCATTTCTCTTTAAATTGTTTGTTTAACAAAAAGTATTGGCAAATCGAATTGAGAAAAGAAAGAGCCACGCCAGTTTGTTAAATTCAGGAACCTTTAAAACCATAATAAAGAATAGATAAAGCAAATTTCTTTGAATGCCGAAATTTAAACCAAAGTATTAAGCCATTGTCCGGACGATGGTGGTACCCTTCCGGCACCATACCTCAGATCGGAACCCGGTGGATGCTACCGTCTTTCGCAAAACAAAACTTCATGTTACCCTTGTACGACCTACATGTCATATACGTATGCGCTCCCTTTTCTACACTGCAGATTAACCGCCATAAGCTACGCCTTATACGTGTACCAGCTCCTCATGTTGTTAGTTAACTAACCTGAGTGAATAAATAAATTTGAAAAAAAAAATGTTTAACTGAAAGATTGTTAGTGTGACGTAAAGAATTCAATCAAACAAAACATACATTATACAAGAAAAATAGGTCCAGATAACCTATTACGCAACGACTGATGAAACTTTCAAATGATATAGCGCATTCCATATCTCTTTTGAAGCGTGATAAACATTGCAAACTGATATTAGAGGAGAAATAATTCAATCAAGATGTGATTCATCAATAGCACAAGAAGCAATGTCTCTATAAAATTGACAAGTTTGTGAGGGAACCCGCTCCTTGGCTTTTAAATTAATGGACCCATTAATTGTTTTATGTCGCAGAAGTTTTATTATGCTTACTAAGTATTGAGTTTGTTACCACGCTTGTGTTAACCCTTAAAGCATCACCCATGTTTTTGCAGCAGACGACAATTTCAAATGTTGTTGCTTTTTTTTTCAAAAATATCAAATTAGGCATGATATTTCATGAGACGATTCTCGTGTAATTTCATGCCTTTTTTTTCGAAAATTAGAAAAGATGTCTCAAAATTTGTTGTCTGCTGCAGTCGTGATTGGAACTTTAAGGGTTAACTCTTTACCTGCTGGTGTCGTCTGCCGAAATTTTAGGCCCTGGAACAGTTTTAGGGATATAGGGATATTGGCCAAATAATTACATTAAAACCTGTCTAAAACGCACATTCAAAAATAGACAAAAAAAAGATCTTAATGACAAATGGTAGCTTAGTGTACATAATCTTTTTCATTGTTTAGACAAATAGATATACCAATAACGGAACAATGTAAACTGTTTGATACTCTTGTTGGTTCTATACTTAACTATAGCTTAGAAGTCTGGGGAATCCACAATGCCAAAGACGTAGAGGCTATCCATTCTAAGTTTTGTCGCTGGGTGCTTAATGTTAAAAAATCAACGAATCTTAGTGGCCTGTTTGGCGAACTTGGACGAGTCCCCTTCATTATACAGCGCAAATTCAACATGATAAAGTATTGGGCGAAACTCTTAAAAGCAATGATACATTTTTACCAAAACGAATATATACAATGTTAAAAGAAGACGCAGACAGCGGTAATACTTATAATGGTAGTAACTGGGCATCGCATATTAAATCTATGTTAAATAATTTAGGTTTCTCATATATTTGGCTTTATCAGACTGATATCACCATCCCTTTAAATGCTATTAAACAAAGAATATACGACTCTTATTCACAATCATGGTATGCTGAAATCAACAATTCAAATAAATTGATCACCTATGCGAGATACAAACATGAATTTGCATTTAAAAGCTAATTAGTCTTCATTACAGATAAAAATACAAAATCGTTTTAACACGATTTAGGTTATCTTCACACGAGCTCCACATTGAACGTAGAAAATATGAAAATGTACCACGTGACGAACGAATTTGTAAATGTTGTAATATGTCACAAATAGAAAGTGAAGATCACTTTCTACTTGTGTGCCCCCTTTTTACAGAGCTAAGAAGAAAATTTTTCAAACCTTATTTTTGTCACTGGCCAAATTTGAACAAATTTGACCAACTTATGCTGTCAAATTCAAAACAGGTAACATTGAGCATAGCAAAATTCATATTCTCTGCTCAAGAATTGAGAAAATCTGTTCTAAATCCATAACAGATTAATAATTGGAAATACAAAATCTTTGATCTTCTGCTTCTCTGTAAACGAAGATTACAATTGTATTATTGTTCAAATTGAATGTACGAAGAACTTCTCACTTGTATTTGTTTTGTAGGCTATAAACATTGTTATAGATGTTTAATTGCTGAATAAATATATTGTATTGTATTGTAGGTCGAAAGTATTGCAGAATGCTCCCATTTGAGCATTCTGCAATGCTTTTGACCTGCATTAAGCGATAATTGATCTTGAAAACCAAATTTGTTTTTTAGAGTGACCGTTCTACACAGGTTTTACTATAAAGGGAAATGGGATACTTTTGTGAAAATTCAAAGTATTTTTATTATTAGGGATATGGAGATACAAGGCTTTCTGAATTCGGATGAAATTTGGTGATATTTGCCAATTTCTTTTCAGGGATACGGGATACTTTTCACAATATGTAAAGGGTTATTGGATACCATGGACCCCTAACAGGGCCTCGGTTTGGGTCCAGATCATACCGACAAAACGTCGGGCCTAACATGGATCCAAACTGTTTGACACTCTGATGGTATTCCTTAAAGCATTTTTCAAAAAAGTGCAAAAAAATCAGCAGACGACTTAGTTATAAAGAATGAAAGGCACTAGATAGAGTGATGGTAGCTCAGGTAAAATTTTATGGGGCACGAAATAAGCGTGGATGAGATAAGCCCCTTTGCTTCTTTCACAAACGAATGATGAGTATCGACTCTCCATATAAAAAAAATCAAAATAGTACATGTAAGTGAGTACAGTCAGGCAATACCACAATCACAAACTGCACACAAACCCGTGGCACCGTGAGGAAGAGCCACACAACAATCACTAGACACCAGGAAGACAAACTAAGCAAAGCAACCAGCTCTCTCTCTTCTCCATCAAGATGATTGCAAAGCTAGAATAGACACAAAGTAACTCACAACAAAACAAAGAACAATTACAGAATCCCGCAATGGGAGTAACAATCAACAACAAATATACAACAACAGAACCACCGCCATAGAACGGACAGGAGCCTAAGGCACTGGGGTGGGGGGGGGGGCTTAAATGCATTTTACTGGTTTCCTAGATTCTGCTGTTATTGAAGCACAAAAATGTTAAACTCGCATGGAGGCTTCCTAACTATTGTTATATATCATCATAGAGAAACAATCTAATCAAATTAACACACTGTGATGAAACAAAGAAAAGGGCTCACGACTTACAGATAGTCAGAGCTAAGGAAAACCTCAAGCTGAGCCACGGTGGGCCCAGCTACAGACAAAATTTGCTTAACTGATCTAGTGTCCTGATATAGAAATGGAATTCGAAAGCCTTCGTTATTACGTTACTTCAATTTACGTCTTAATGAAGTCACTTCTATTCCGCTTGTTTCCGTCATTTGATGAAAATGTACGTTTTATGGGTTTCTCTCTAAACATTAACATGATACATCGGGTGATTGTACATTTAAGTCCCCATGACTGTACCTGCTTGTCAGATTACTATGTTAACCTGTGCAAACAGTTTGGATCCAGACCAGGTCCGACCAGATGTCGGACCTGATCTGGATCCAAACTATTTGACATTCTGGTGGTATTCCTGAAATATTTTTTTTTTGAAAATGTTAATTATGAAAAGTCATCAGACGACAAAAAAGCATGCAAAATTACCTAAACGAGTAAAATACATTATGCTATTCCTTTTAGATACTTTGTACTAAAACATTTTTACGTTCAAAACCTTGCAGTAGACAAAAACTAAGGCATACTAAATTACCCAGCATTTGAAGCCGTCCAAAGTTTCACGAATTGTCCGCAACGTTCAGCTACATTGGGGAACATTCAAGAATTGGCTACATCGTGGGCAAACGTAGAAAAGCAAGACTAAAACGCGATAACAACCAGAGAAATAGACTTTTTCAAGATTAAAGTTCCACCTACTAGTGTAGGCCGCTGTGTCGTTAGGAAACTTAGTAATCAATTTATCAGAACAGAACAAAACAGAACAGAATTTTATTTGACATAAGCTATACAATTAGTTTCTAGTCTATCCTAATGATTTATTCAAAACCAAAACAGTATTGGTCACATGTACACCTAATTTTCAACACCAGTTGAATAGATTTTCGTAGACATGGTTATATCCTGAGGGAGATAACTATGCTCTACAATAATGCTTAAGTAATATTAATTGAACGATGGAATGAATTCACATCTTTCGTTTTTATCATACTGTATATATAAAGGCGGGCCAATATAGGCCCGTCTGCCAAAAAGCATTCGATTGACATGTGCCTTATGGGCCGATAGTGGTGCGAGACTTGTCGATGTCCGATTATGGATCCCAAAGGCTTAAGTCATGTACTGTCGTGCCTACCAAAAGTGACAGTGATGTAATATTTTGTTTACAATTGCTAAGTAAAACATTTATTTGTACACTCCACTTGAGCTATGGCGAATCGATAGATCACTTGTATATTAATCCTATCCTGCGGATAGGATTAATACACAAGTGATTTATCGATTATAAGTCCCTGATAACTTTGCTAACAAAACATGGCGCAACTTTCACTCTTGGCTGGCAGGTCAGTACAAGTAATATTATCCATAATTGGTTCAGCTTTGTGATATCGATGACTTCTGGATGTTTGCGTATCTTTAGCCATGTTCTTGTAGAATAGAGTAGACAGTGTGTGTTCTTGAGGTCAGATCAACTAAAACTTTCCTTAAAAAAAGAAAGGTGGGAAGCAAATATAAGCAAAAATACATTCAGCAAAAATAACAACTTTCTCTTCCTCGGCGAGATGGCCGATAAACAATAAAGGGCATGTACAACAAATTGATTCGACAGGTACCCGTATGATGATCAACACATATATGATACATGGGTTAGAAAATTTTCTAGTAGAGGACCCAGGGTTCAGCAATGTCAAAAAAAAACATTTAGGTATGCGCCCTGTTTAGCAGACCTTTCATTTAGTACAAAGCTTAGGCAGTATGAAACCGGATATTGCACTCGCTTTAATTTGTAACAGCATATTATTTGCGTTACTTCTCATTTTCTTAAAAACGAAAATATGTACTGTTTATATTAGGTAGTAATTGAAATGATTAAATGAACAAAACAGTTATGTAGTCTGTAAGAACATGTTATTTTCTACACATATTAATGTTTGTAAAAGTTGTTTGGATCCGTTATATTGCCCTTTACGTTACTGTTTCAACTATACCTTTTAAAATCAAAGATCTTTTGTTAAAAAGTTTCAGCTGCAACATGCAATCAAAATACCATTTACTTACCAATAAAAAGCTGCCAACAGTTACTGTCGTGCCAACTGAGAGTGACAAGGACGTAGTATTTTGTTTACAATTGTTTAGTAAATCATTAACTTGTACACTCCACTTGAGCTAACGCGAATCGATAGATCACGTGTGTACTAATCTTATGCGGATAGGATTAACACAAGAGTAATTTATCGATTATACGAGGGGCATTTGGATGGTCTTTTATCTCAGTAACCAAGTTACAAACCCTATCATGTTTGGTATCATTTTAAAGAACTATCTTTCCTCTTTATTAAAGCACAACTTTCATGAGGATGTGATGATGCAAACACGACAAATATTATTGTGAATGCATGTACTGTTTGTATACTGGAAATCGCAAAATTTCAGTGGAAAATGTAACTTTTTACCTTTGGAAAAGTGTGCAGAACATTAAGAATAGTTCACGAAATTAAATAATTTTCTAACATTTGGTAGGCCACAATCTGGTAAAATGAATATACAATTGATGACCGAGTGGGATGTTTCTAATAAATAAATACTGGAACAGCAATACTAAAACCGTTTAGAAAGCAAAACAATGCACCTATTTTACGTCTAAATGCACATATTTTGAAAATATATAAACGACAGTAGTTTAAAAATGCCGTATGTTGGTATTTTAGTCAAGCACATTTTAGGCTATTTGTATTGAAATCAAAAGAAATTTTGTAAGCCAGAACAAAGGGAAGATAACTCTTAAAATGTTCCCATTGGCAGAATGAGTTCTGCTTTGAGTTGATGTTCTGGTTCATTTCAATTGAAAACAGTGGCAAACAAAAAAGTAAAAACACCTTTAGGGTAGAAATTAATCAATTATGTGATAGTTAACGCGATACCAAGAAAAGTTCTTATACCATCAACAAAATACAAATTACCCCACCCACTTCGTGAAAAGTAGGGGTAGTGTTATTAGGAATAATTTTCTTGAATACAGAACTAATAAAGCCTCACATTTTGCGCGACAAAATGATTATTATGCGTTGTTGGCTATAAATAAAGCAAATTATATACTCAATAGGTTTTTTTGCGATCCTGTAGTGACACAATTTATAGTAAAAGTATATAAGAAAAATCGAAAAAAGTACTATTTTTGAAAGTTTACCATTTCTCTATAAGTCAACATTTTCCAAATGTATAGGTGGTAGTCGTGCAAGCAGTGATCGCCTAATATATTTAAATAAAAAAATAAGTTGGCACCAAATCATTAATTTGTCAAATAATGATCGCAAATAAGGTCCCCAATTTTCCTTCGCCTTTTTCCAAGTATTTTGCATAAAATTTCCGCCAGTATATAAACCCTTACTCATTTTGAGCATGCGCTGCAGGTGCATGCCAAGTCTTTTTACGACAAAAATTAAACCATCAAGTAATCGTTGAATTCTAGTTACCAAAAATGTATTATTTGATAGCATTTTATCATTATTACTTTGTCAATTATAAGTTGCTCTACTTTATGGCCATGAAAAACACGTTATATAAGGTAGTAACCTTCTAATATTGAAATTAAGCTTGATCTTTTATGTTTTTCTTGTGTTTGCTATGCCTTTGTGTGCGTCTGTTTATATGTGCCTTGTTGTCACCTGCTGGGAAAGGGCTGACCTCTTCGCTCTCGTTTGTGGTGTCTAACTGTTAGTTTGTCACTTTCCCATTGGTACCCTGGGTCAGGTTGTGGTACTTCATTGTATCGATTCCTGTTCTTTGCTCCCTTAATTACTTTGCAATTCTTTCTGTCCTTGTGCGCATTGTTTTGATATCACCCTACTTAAGAGCGATACTAAACAGCATTTCTGGTGTGAACTACCATTTTGTTATTCGCTTTCCAATATGTCATGTGTATAAAAGTTAAGGACAAACACACATTTTCTAATTCCTTAAAACATAAATCACTTGGTAGTTTATTTCATTTCAAAAGGAAGATGTGATGTATATGCATCAAGTTACCAATCTTTCCAAAAAGGAATGCATCAGTTCTGATTAAGAGAATATGTGGATATGGGTGCCATTTTGTTTTTGTGAAATTATATACTTCTAAGCTTAAAAACTATACATTGTTTGTTGATTTTTCTCATTTAATAAACTAAGAAAATGATAGGTCTGATGCAGCCTCTCAACTAGGATTTATTCCCTTGTTCTGTCAAATGTGCTAAAGTAGCATATATAACTATAGAAACATATCACGATTATAAATTTGTCTCAACTGTTTTCAGTACTCTTGTGTAGTCTAATTTGGGCGCATCTGCTTTTGACTCACTCCAATTTTATTCATCAAACAACTCTAAAACACCATTTTGTAGTTTAATAGTAGGAAACAAATCAATACACATTTTTGTAGTGTGAATTCAAATGAAATATCAAAATAATTAGAAAAAAATGTTTTTCACTCAATCCCAAGACTGGCATTTAGAAGGCTGTTTTGTCAGTGATAGGAATAAAACTGCCAAGAATATATGCTGCATTGATTGTAGAAACCAAAAACGTGTATTAAACCTAACAAAAATCTTTTATGTTTAAAGCAACCAAGAAAATAGACACAGGTGCACCACAATAGCAGATGTTTTCCGTGACCCTGAAACAGGGGTTAATGACGTTGAACGCTTATTATTCTATTATTTGCTTAAATAATTCATGAACGTTTGCTCATTTTGTTGAAAACTTATCTTTATTCACTCTGGTATAATAGTTAATTCTGAGTGGACCAGTTAACACTTGCAAATTCAGCACAAACTCTTAGGTGCGCCAAATTAGCCCACAGCACGGTATACATCTAAGCCTGAAAAGATAACACAGATTTAGATTTTTACTAAGTTTTTGTTTTTAACTGAAAGAATTCTAATCAGCTATTTAAAAGCAGATAAAAAAAATATATTGGCCCAGTTCATACTTGTTCACATTAGTTCACATTATACGAAAACTAGAGGACCCGAAGGTCCTGGAGCGCTCACCTGATCTCCTTAATAATGTTGAAATAAGTCAGTCAAGGTCAACTTAAGCTTATTATTCAAACATATTTTGTTTTACCATATATGGGCAGTGGTCATTTTGATCAAGAAACCTTAAAATAATATCATATTTATATTGATTTATCTACTGAATGCTCCATATGAAACTTGAGTTCAAACAGCCCAGTGAATTCTGAGAAAAAGATGCTTAGATATGTGTAAGGCAGTCCAATATGAGTGGCCTTGGATGAAAGGTCAAAGGTCAGCTTGACCTTTGGTGCTTATATAAAACCAGTGTCTCAATAGGTTTAACATTTTTAGCAAGTATAATGATTTCCACTTAAACAGTTGTATAGAAAAATGAACATTTCAAGATTTTCCAATTTTAATGCATTAGGAATCAAAATTGGCCTTGCCGTAAAAAGATCAAGGTCAACCAAAATTCATCATTTGTGCAAACATGGTAGGGCCCACATCCCCAATGCTATATACCAAATCCCAAGGCCATTGGCCTTTAGGTTCCAGAGTAGAAGATATTTAAAGGGTGTTTACCTTATATGGGCATGGCCACCATCTTGGTGATGTGACCATTTACATTTGGTTCAAATTTACTCCACTCAACTTAAGTAGTCTCCATATGAAATTTGAGTTCAATTGGCCGAGTGGTTTCTGAGAAAACTGTGTTTTAATATATTGATAGGCCTCCAATATGAGTGACCTTGGCTGAAAGGTCAAAGGTCAACCTTGAACTTTGAAATTGCCTCTTAACATATCAAGTAAGAACAATGACTTTGGCTTCAACAGTATTAAAAAATCAACTTTAAAAAAAATCCAATTTAAATGCATCAGGAAGCATTTTTGACCTTCATGTTAAGAAGGTCAAGGTCAACCTAGGATCATCATTTAATAAACTTGGTAGGTCCCACATCCCCGACGCTACGTACCAAGTCCCAAGGTAATCAGCCTTCTGGTTCTGGAGTAGAAGATTTTTAAAGGGTTTTACTATATATTGGCATGTCGGCCATTTTGGTCATGTGACTATTACAATCTGCATAAATCTTGGCTATCTTATTTGTAAGGAGTCTTCATATGAAATTTGAGTTCAATGGCCCAATGATTTCTGAGAAAAATATGTTTTAATATATTGATAGGTCTCCAATATGAGCGACCTTGGCTGAAGGCTCAAAGTTCAACCTTGACCTTTAGAACTTATTTATAGCCATTGTCACATTAGATAAAACATATCAAGTGAGAATAATGACTTTGGCTTCAAAAGTTTTCAAAAAATCAACTTTTCAAAAATTTCCCCATTTAAATGCATTAGGAAGCAAATTTGACCTTGACGTTAAGTAGGTCAAGGTCAACCAAGGATCATCATTTGAACAAACTTGGTAGGCCCTACATCCCCAATGCTACATACTAAGTCCCAAGGTCATCGGCCTTCTGTTTCTGGAGAAGAAGATATTTAAAGGTTTTTTACCATAAAAGGGCATGGCGGCAATCTTGTTCTTGTGACCAAGACCATTTGAACAAACTTTCGTTCCCCTATCCTAAGGAGTCTCCATATGAAATTTTAGTTCAATTGGCTCAGTGGTTTCAGAGGAGAAGATGTTTGAAAATGTTGACGGACGTCGGACGCCTGAGTCATTGGTAAACTAATAGCTCACCTCGGAGCCTTCGGCTCAGGTGAGCTTTAAATAGGAAATTCTATATTTGTCCTTATCAAAGTAAGTAAGGGTGCAAAGATCAGGAATCGATACAATCAAGTACCACACCTGACCCAGGATACCAATGGGAAAGTGACAAACTCACAGCAGACACCACAAACGAGAGCCAAGAGGTCAGCCCTTTCCCAGCAGGTGACCACAAAGCACATATAAACAGACGCGCACAAAGACATAGCATACACAAGACAGAACAAAAACATAAAAGATCCACAAAAGAAGTACCGCCTTGGAACGGTCAGTAAAATGTTTTACTGGAGGGCTTAAAGACATATATTTTGTGATATATGGAACCATTAGTGACTTTACTGATAAGGGACAGTTTCAGTATCTCACAAACTTAAAGGGGCCTCAAGAGGGGACTTACCTGTATACAACACAATATCTTTCACTAAGATAAAGATCAATATTTTATCAGAAAATACCTAATCCCTTCATGGGACCACTTTATTGCCCCCTGTAAGGAAGTCATAATCACCTCATAAAGATTAGCCTTTGATCTGTCCAGTATGACCCCTGAACAGAATCATAATGAGTGGTACCAGTATTATTGCTCAATTTTCTATGCCTTTAAACCGGTTTAACGGCGCCAACAGAAAAAAGAAATTACTTGTCATATGCACTAGTGTATGACCATATTATCTATCATATTTTCATAAGCAAACAGAGTAGACCCTGTTCAGACAGCTCTTACAAGAGCTGCCTGATCTGTGTCTGGTCTGTTTGCAAAAGCGTTTAAATGCGTCTTTATGAGGTCAACGGTTAAAGATGAAATATCTACGAATTTCTGAAATGCTGTGTAGATGGTGAAAACTGTGTTTGTTTTTACTCCAATTGGTTTTGAGGGTTTTGTCTTGGGTCCTTATTTTGTATTTTGGTTCTTGGTGTCCTTTCTTGTCTTGCAAAAGAAAGGAGAGCCGACTGCCACTGGATGAAAAATGCGATTTATATAGCTATGCAAACCTAGGGTAAATATGCGTAAATACCAAAATTTATACATGTTTACCATTTAGTTATGTATGGTTGCCTTTCCTTTGGCTTTCATTTACATACCGAAATACTACTATTTAACCTTATAAAAAATAGACCTGTTCATTACGTAGAGGCTGTATTTACCCCTTTATGGACCTATCTATAAAAATGGTGCTCAAATAATGAAATATCTATATTAAACTCAGGTATTCAAAAAAAATCACATTTGAGTATTTCCATGAGTATATTCATTTTAACATTGTGCTGATATTCAGAATATGTATACATGATTGGCACACTTTATGTTTATACATCTTGATAAATAATTGTAAACATAGTGTTTACAGATATACAAATAGCCATGGTAAATATCAAATTGCACACCTTATTTGCGAAGATACATGTACATGCATCGTTGAGAAAATACATATCTGCTGGCGTGTGTAAATTGTGGTGAAACATTAAAAATTTTCATTTTAAACGATGCGTTTAAATATGGTGTAAATATGAAATGATAGTTATGTAAACATTGCCGTTGAAATAATTAACAAATCGAAGAATGTATGCACTCGGTGATATATTGGTAAATATGTAAAAAGATATATGCATTTAAAAGGGTATGTATTGTTAGTGAAAAACAAAAATCCCTTTAGTCCGAGTCGCACTAGGATTGTATGAATTGCTATGTCATTGTGAAACTTTATATAGCTTCCGTCATCTGAGAGTCTTATTGTTTTCAACACTGATACATATATAACTTATCACATGATATGTCGTTGAAACGAATGTACATTTGGGCCTCGTGGTGAGCTATCTTGCCCTCGTAGTTTGAGAAGGTAATACTTAAACCAGCCTACTCAGCTACAGAGACGATATTTTGCATGTAGTAAATTAAAATATTACCAGACAGCAATATACAATTGATGCATTCTTTTGACGTTAACATCAGGATTTGTCAACCTGAGAATAGTGATGTATGTATGTTTGTACTAAATGTCCGTAAATATGTGATTATGTGAGCGTATATAATGGCGAAATACATCTACATAACATAACGTAGCAGTTACATGACATAGCATGTGTTGTGTTATATCGTCAACTAGGAGTTATCAAGTACCTTGTGTTCAGACTGTCCTTTTCTAATAATTAGAAAATATATGTGTGTGTATAAATGTGAACTTCATTTAGACACATACGTATATATGCATAAGTATATATGGGTATAGACGTATATATCTGTATGTGTGTGCATATGCAATATTGTATAGTTTGTATGGGTTACATCTTGTATTTATATGTTGTATTTTGGTAAGTTCTCCCTAGAGGAGGAAATAAAAGTATCATCACTTTTGAGGGTTTACTGTATGTCTCTCTTTTCCTAGTTTATATTTATAAAGTCTTTTTCATATTTTTATAAAAAAAAATATGTCATATGTTCCTAGTGCACTGAAAACAAGATTATTTCAACAATTGCCATTCAACTTTCTGAAACTCTAATGAGATGTGCAAAAGAATTGCATTTTTTAGATTCCTGTTCTCATAAAATGAACAAAATCTTAATTCAAAACATTTGACAGCACTGACAAATTCTGATGTCGACCTGTCCTGTGCTAAATTTAGCTCATCGCTGGTAGACATCAAGCTCTGTCACAAACCAGTGAAAGCTAGTTCCAGCCAGTCAGAGGAGGTCTCTTATAGGTGACATGGGCGGGTGGTCATTTTGGTCTGAGCCTTTGTTGTTCGCGGCAACAATAACAGGTTTCTCGCGACGAGGCCCAATATACAGCATTCTGTTCTCTTCATTGTTTTACCTGGTTTCAAAGTCCAGTGGGCTTTGTTATACACACCAAAGAATCTGTATATCATAAACCATAAAACTATTGCATCTTTCAGGACACTGTCAGATACTATTACTTTATAAGCGGAAGTGTGGATAAAGTAATAGTATCTGAGAGATACTATTACTTTGTCCACATATACGCTATGACAACATTACACAGACACGCAGGTCGCTTTGCATTTGTAATAAGTAACTTAATATTCACATGGCCATATCAAACATTTGTTTGACTTCAGTATGCATTCTATAAGTGTAAGCCAAATGTGGTCAATTTCAATCTGACACAAACACTCAAATGAACAAATACTCAAATGAACATTTGATATCACTTTTCGTATTACAGACCATTGCTTATACAAAAAGAAAATGAGTTCCGTGCTGAAAATGATCGAAACTTAGTCGTATTTAGTTAACAACCTTACATTTTTTTAAAGATTGGTGTCTTTTTTGTGCCTTCAATATTATACTTTATGCTCATATTAATATTAATGAAATCAAATGCTTGTCTAATGATGTAAAATTTGGGTGAAAAGAAAAAAAAATCTTGTACATTCTAAATTTTATTAGCGAAAAGTCTAAATGATTATTCTTTTTTTATGAATTTACAAGCAATAACATATGTCCCAATACATTGCATACCCCCTCCTCTCTCTCTCTCTCTCTCTCTCTCTCTCTCTCTCTCTCTCTCTCTCTCTCTCTCTGCCATGAATTCGAACCGTAGCCAGACAGCCTGCTACGATACGGATAGTCTTGTTTACCTGGACACGCGTGTTTTTGTTGAAATTCAATTTAGTCATATTTGATCCGTTTAATGAATTCTGGTGAGTAACCAAAGACTTAAATGATCCTGTTATGGTTGGCCGTTTAATAAGGTACGATTCTTTGAAACGAAAGCTTGCTTAAGAATGATATGTATGAAAAAAGTAAGTAAGTATGGTCAGAAATACCTCAATCACACACTGCAGACCGACCCACGGCACCGTGAGGAAGAGCAACAGAACAATAACAGCCCCAAGACATCAGGAAGACAATTTAAGTAAAGCAACTAGCTCTCTCCTCCCCTTCAAGATGATGACAAAAATAGAAACGACACGAAGTATTGAATATCAAAACAAGGGACAAACTTAAACATAGTGTTGGCCGCTGTCTAATTCCGTGTGCATTTTTCGGTAAAAGTGTCAAACATACATTTTCTTGTAGAAAAATGTATCCTGTTTAAGAAAAAAGATGTTTACAATTTTTCTTTGGCGTTTTTACGTCATAATGACGTCACAAAGTGACGTACCCATTTTTACTTTATTTGAGGTATGAAAGTGGATTGTTATGAATTCTAGCAGGTATAAACATGAACTGTTTGATCAGTTGTGGTAATTTTATAATTTGGATTTAAAAGAGGTTACATGAACTTCAAAATGATGTCTGTACGTGGAAAAGTGACGTCAGTACCAAAATGAAATTTCTGTGATAGTGAAAGCTCAAATAGCTAGACCCTTCTCTCCACACAGCAGGGAAAATATTGTTCACTATAATTTCTGAAACTACATTATATAAGATGCAAAATGACATACGTTAGCTCTCTGACCTATATTTAGACAGGCATTTTAACTACGTTACCCTATTATATTTTTAACTCCTATTTTGCAAATACCAAGTTATACCTAATTATTATTTATCGACATGCTATTTGCCTTAAAATATTTTAAATGAAGGGAACAGCCAGTATGCATTTAAACAATACACCACTATGATGTTACAGTTATATATGTTATTTTAAATGAATACATATTTAATGCATAACTGTCACTAGACATTGGACTACCAAAATACCTCAAAGGGGAGTTTTGTACACAATATTTTTTTAAACCACATTCTACAAGCCATACAATAATGAATGTTAACTCTTTAGCGGTTTGGGCGATACCACGCAACAGCAAAATTTTCTACGTTACTGTATAATAATTGGAAATCTTATCTAATTACTACTTATTCTTACATGCCAATATAGCCTTTTAATTGTAAGCAAATGGCCTGCAATATAATGTCATTAAAGTAGAATGATATTTTAGAACTTTGATATACGTTACTTTCTTTGAAATACATTTAAAATTACAAAGAAACACTACACTGCTAGTGGGCTATTTATTGTCATTTAACTGCCAGTAATTGCCATTAAAGGAAAATACCAAAAACGAAAGGATGAATAAAATAATAAAATTTGAGCTTTATTGACATACAAGGATGTTTTCAAGTCTGTGCGGTTTATTAAATATGTAAACAGCATTTTATTTCTTAAACTCTTATTAAATGATTTCTTTTATCTCACTGACACTAATATATTTGCCTCTTTTATACGTAAAATGATATATAAAGGACACATAATATGTCATCAAACCTATCAAAAGATAGGCTTGATGCTCCCCAGGTAAAATTATTGTTGTTGTTTCACTACATTAATATGTTAACTTATTGTGTAGTTTATAAACATTGTTATATGTTTAATGCTGAATAAAATATATTGTATTATATTGTATCTTATTTTAGATAACACAATACTATTAAGCATGGACTAGCTTAGTAAGATTTATCACATATTGTTTAAGCCAACTATTAATTACAACTACTATGCTGATACCATTCAGGAATAAAAACCTTTTTCAGACTTAGTAGTTAGAGGTCAATTCAAGCATATATCAAAATAGACAATTGAGAATTTAAACAGTCCTTAATCCTTGTCTTTTGAAAAAATAAACTGTAATGATTAAAAACTTAACGATTTTTGCCAAAAGTTATGACACACGCCAAGCCTATCTCATAACAAGAGATTTTAAGTCTTAGCATCTAATCTGTCTGGTTCTAAACTATTGTGAAACATTCAAACAGAACAATATTTCTTCTAAAGGTTAATTTTAGTCATAAATTTGAAAGATATATGTTTATCACTGCTAAAACAGCTGACTGACATTACGTTATTGCTTTTGATAATTTTTTTTTGCATTATTCTATCAATTAGACCCATTAGTCTTACAGTGTAATTTTGTTGCAGATGGTATCAAATTGATATTTAGCATGTCAAATGTGAACATTATCGTTGATACAAAATTGCAGCCTGGTAATTCTTTGCATAGTTCAAATCAAACAAAATAGATTTACTAGTAACGAAAGAACAGATCAAAGAAAAAAGCCCATTTGATTTTGGTACTTGCTGCAGTGTTGAGCAATGAAGGCTCAGTTGAGCCTGTGCATATGTGTAGGTCGACTTACCAGAGCCTTGCTGCTCGTATACACAAAGTAGTATGGATGTTAATGACCAATTTATAGAATGCTAGCCCCTCTGCATCATCATGAGGAATTAAACAATGCATTTGCTAGTCCAAAAAATTATTTATGAATTATAGTAAAAGAGTCTAAACATATTTTTCATCTAAAAGCAACGTGATTTATACTTGCGCTACTGTCAAAGAACATATCTGAAATATAGCATTCGACATTTCGTAAACTATACCATACACACATATAACACCATTGACAATTAGGTACTGCTAAATCAACCTCAGAGATTTATAATGATATCCTGTACATTTCAATGAAATGATTTTTAAAGAGATAACTGAATAAAAGTAGACATGGCAAATAAGATGTGCATAAGTTCATGCACATTTTTAAACTTTGCATATGCGACTTTCATTGGTGACAATGTTGATACTGAGAAGAGTGCCACCTTAATGCTGAACAGTTAGCAATGTGCATGCTCCTTTTGAATCTATGTCCAGGCAAGTTAACAACTCATTCTAATCTTAAGTACACATATACGTGTCAAACATTGCTATTAATCATTACATTTATCATGTTTGCGAGGTTCCTGTACTATTTTGCCAACGTTCTGTTTAGCGGAAATTAACATCAGGTATATAAACATTTATTGCTTAAACTTACTCAGATCTAATCTCTTGACTGCATTTTTTATTAATTTACGTTTCTATCCAGCATTCTAAAAAACGTTGTAAAATCTACTTTACAATAGCTTGAATGTCACCTGTTTAAATTTGGCCGGATACAATTTGAGCTGAAAAGTCTTTATTTAAATTGGTATCGTAGTAGACTAGTACAAATAAGGATGAAACTAACGACTATCGACTAATGACTAAAAACTAAGCTCACTGTGTATGATAGTGTACATTGTACCGAAGTGGAAAATGTATCTTAACATATAAAGCGACAGCTACGTGCCACAACCGCTATAGTAAAGTGGCTAGTAAACAGGACTTGTAGGCATGTGGTAACGGGTTCGATCCTCATGACGGACACTTTTTAGACAGCTTTATATCCATACCGATAGGGATTTTAACAAACAGTTATTATTGAAGGATAGTGTTTCTAAGGGCACATCCTCCATCCGCTTTTAGTTTGAGTGACCGCATGATTGACCAACTGTTAATGACAGGCAATCATATCGATGTTAGTTCGATGGCCATTCGACTAAAAATGAACGGATAAGGCACTCTGAGTGCTAGAGACTCCCCTTCATAGGTACTGTTGGGTAATGTAAAACGTGTTGCAGTAAAGGACGTTGTAAAGGACCGATACAGAATATGCTCTGAGTATCTACCTTCTTTCTGGAGGAAAATCCGTCGTTCCAGAACCATTATTGAAGTCACATATATTCCAGTCGAGATTTCATGATAATGTAACATAGCCGTCTCCACATCGTGCATATATGATAACACCTACCCATTCAAATCTAATTTGAAAAAAAAGCAAACCGGTGGACCACTAAATCACAATACGCTGCACTCCGTGATAAGGAACATGTTTCAGTCTATTGGAACCTTAAATGAAGTACCAAATAGGCAGACAAGTATCTTGATTTAAGATATGTCCCATTGGTTTGTTTCTATGAGTTTGTTCTCTTTGTAATGGAAAACATCGACTTCCTGAACAACTCCTATAAATCGAAAAAGGATAGAGGGGCAAACTTACTCATAAGGCTTCTGGGTTAATTCAAAATCAAGAAATTCAAGAAGACCCTGTCCTTTCTGTTAATTATATACAGTCAGACATAAGTTAAGCATCGCCTCAATAGTTTCCTAGAAAACGAAGGGAGCTTTCCAGTCATGAATATTTTCTTGTTTTATTTATGAAAATAGATAAAGTGGTGACAATTTACAGCAAATTTCGATTCGATTATCACAAAGGCAAACAACCAGGCATGGTAGATGCACACTTACCCCTAAAATGTCCCTATTCTCAAACCCATTATGGTATTTTCAAAACGCTTAGACATGTTAAGTGTTAGTGTAATATTGTAACAATATCAAAGACAAGTTCTGTCTGAAAATTTCAGATTCATATCTCTAAAACAATAAAAGTTATGGATGTGTAAAGAATGGCATGTTATATGGTGATAATGCAAAAATTAAAAACACGCGATTAACTATATCTATGATCCTATATAACTTACATGAAACCTTGAGTTCGACAGAATAAGTTTGGCACTAGTTTGAAAAATATGTCTAGATTATTTCTGCGTTTATTTGAATTCAAAGTAAGCACTTTGGGTTAAGCTGTGACACTTTTAAAAGGTACACCCAAAAATAGGGGTTGGTGTATACAGGACACCGTAGAAATTCAGCAAAATGACCAAATGGCATTCTGATATGTTCAGCAGACCAAAGACAGACTAGGGTAACAAAATATTACAACCTGGTTGTTCTTCTGAAGAATTTTGTACACGGAAAACGTCTCTGAAATAATGTTTGGGTGATGCTTAACTTATGTCTGACTATATATATATATATATATATATATATATATATATATATATATATATATATATATATATATATATATATATATATATATATATATATATATATATATATATATATACTAGAAAAGAGCCCACGCAAGCGCGGAAATATTTCATGATTGTCAATTTACCTTTATTTTGCATTTAAAAAAGCTGAAACTTGTATCCCCCTTTCATGTGTGTTAATTTTTCACAGCTTTATGAAATCTGAAACTTGTATTGGCGATTCTAGTCGCCGAAATGACCATGGGCCCAAATAGGTATGGGCCGAAATGACCCGAAACCGGCAGTTTTAATTTTTTTTACAAAAGCTGATACTTGTAAACATGATTATGCTTATATCTTCTCATCTTGAAAATCACTAAAAATCTTCAGCGAGGTGACTTTTACTATATTTGTTTTCCTCCAAACAATGCCAAAAATCGCTCAAATCCAGGTTCTTATTTCTGAACAATGCACTTTTTAAAACAGATTTTATTGATAGCGTCATTGCCTACTGCGTCAAGTGGTACGACCAAGCCTATCAATGTAAGCTGTTTAGCGACCTTGAAACTTAGGATTATTGAGCGTGAGTCAGAGAAAGGTGTCTTGAACTTTCATAACTCTAGTTGCCATCAATGGTAGTAATTAACTATTTTATAGAAGTTCTGTTTGTTTTGTTACTGTTTTGTGAGTCCCCCCCCCCAAAAAAAAAGTCTGTACTTGTTTAAAGCTAGTGTCAATTTAAGTTTATACTAAGGTCTGCTGATTATTATAGTTTAGTGTTGTGTTGGTTACTGGTACTGTCCAAAAATAGGGACAATGTCGGAAAAATTAGTCTGCAATTTTTTAAGTGGTAGCTGCCCAAACCAATAAATGAGTGGTTTTCACACTCAAAATGCAAAGAAATACAATATTTAAGGAAATTTTTGTATACCAAATTATCTTCTTCAAAGGCAAACCTGGAAATGTCGTTACTTTTCGTGGTTAAAAAACAAACTTTTTCTCCTTATTTTTCTTCCAACTTCTGATTGGGAATTTTACTGTGCCAATTGGGAAAAAGGAGGTGTTTCGCCTTTGGGAGTGGGGCCGAATTTCGCCCCCCAAAATGGCCTGAAAAGGAACACTGATGCCGAAATGGTTTGGATTGATTGGTGTTTTACGTCCCGGTAAACAATTTTTCAGTCATGTTGAGACGGAGCCACTTCTTCCTGGGTATTATTAGTACTTTGGGAAGGTGAAAGTGCCTTTCTCAAGGACACTACACAGCGGTCGTGGGGTTCGAACTCGGGGCCTCTAGGTCCCGAGTCCGACGCTCTACCACTGAGCCACCGCGCCTCCATATGCCGAAATACACTTCCCTTTTTACGACCATTATAGGCAAAACGGAGCGGTCTGGGGCGAAGTATTTCGCCGATTTGCCCTCAAACTGGAACCCTGCTTGTACCTGAAAGCTAACATATAAAATTTGGGTTTGATTGGCCCATCAATTTCCGAGAAAAGCCAGTTTTAATTTTCATATACGTAAATGACCTTTAGCCAAGGTCAAGAAATGACCTCGGCCTTCAATACTCACAATTCTTCATTATTTCAGTTGGTTTCAGGTCAGAGGCTGAAATATTTGTGAAAAAATCAACAGCTTTCACTTTTTCCTGTAGAAAAGCCTAAGTTAACAAATTTGACCTTGTTGTAAAATTGGTCAAGGTCAACCGTAGGTCATCATTTGAACAAAGTATGATGGGCAGAGTCACCACTGCTACATACTAAGTTTCGTGGAAATTGGTTCACCGGTTCCGGGGAAGAAGATTTTTGAAGGGTTTTTACCATATATGGGCGTGGCGGCCATCTTGGTCATGTGACCCAGATGCAACAAACAAACTTTCGTTCCCCCTACCCAAAGAGGCTCCACATAAAATTTGTCTTTGATTGGTCAAATGGTTTCCGAGAAGAAGATGTTTGAAATTGTTGACGACAACGGACCATGGGCATCCTACCTATAAGCTGACATATGCTGCTAAGGTGAGCTAAAAACAAATTCAACCTCAAGCCCTCACCAGTAGCTTGCACCTGACCGTTCTAAGGTGGTGATTTTGGTGTAGTTTTTACTTCGTTATTTGCATACCTGTCAACTTTTTGAAATCTTAAAGAGTGAGATTGCGCGCGACGCCCTTAAAATGGTTATTTTCTGCTCGCATTTACCGCGCGGACCAATTTTACCAAATTTTTTAGGAGTGAGATTTATTTTTTTCTAAGAACCAAAAAGGGATTATTGGGCCGAAATGACCATGGGCCGAAATGACCCGGAACCGACGATTTTTTTTTTATTTTCTTTTTACAAAAGCTGATACTTGTAAATGCGGTTATGTTTATTTCTTCTCGTCAAGAAAATCACAGAAAAACTTCAGCGAGGCGCCTTTTACTAATAATATTTGATAGCGTCATTGCCTACCGTGATATAAGTGGTACGACCAAGCCAATCGATGTAAACAGTACATTATGCGCAGCGACCTTGACACTTAGGATTATTAAGCTCGTGTCGAAGAAAGGTGTGATGATTACCGCGACTAATAATCAGTTTTGATAAGGGATTATTTAAAATTACAGCCATATCTTTTTTTCTTTGGCGAGTTTGGCGGCGTTTTCCCCATTGTTGTTTATAATATGGCCGACTTGACACAGCATAATACACATATACATATGACATATACACAAAAATTCAGAACGCTTCGGTCATCTCCATTCAGTTTGTATTGGAAACCCAATCGATCTAAAAATAGTGACGCGTGACCATGAACGTGACATACACTAAATATAGAAACATTCGCCAGAGGGCGCAGTTCTTTTAGAAAACACACTTAATTCCAAAATTCTCTAAATCTATGCTAAATGAAAACTCATCCTAACCGAGATTATCAATGAAAGCAATATCTTAAAGTAACAGTAAAGAAATCAAGCATGAAAATGACCTCGATTTTTCAGTTTATGCGGTAATTCGTTTATTTAGTATTATAGATATATATATATATATATATATATATATATATATATATATATATATATATATATATATATATATATATATATATATATATATATATATATATATATATATATATATATATATATATATTACAGCTCTACCAATTAGGCGATAATCCGATAACCCAAAACAACGGTTTTGGTCATTTAACAATGATCGTAGAACGCGATTGAAAAAGTCTGTTTGGGCAATCGGGTGCGCTGTTTTATTTAAACAAGAAAAACGCGTTCAAGGATCACCAGTTAAATGGTGTGTTTACCAAAAAACAGAGGAAACAAAATCACAATGATGACAGAGTACGGCTCTACGGTGTGACAAGCCAGTACACAACTCGACTATCATGGAGGGTGGCGGCTGAGAGTTCCAATAACTCGGAAAAGTTTCATATATGTATAAAACTTAAATGATTGAATAGCAATATACTTATTCAGAAGTTAGATAGAATTAGTTAGTTAGTTGAATTTAATACAATAAACGATGGCCAATTGTATATATTGAGGGGCCACATGTCATATTTTGTATTTTTATTGCATATCTATCGCTCAAGATCGTTTTGTCTTAGCAAACAGTGTAGACCCTGATCAAATGCCGCATCTGGAGTTGCACTGTTTGCTAAAATACGGATTTAGGAGTCAATAGTAGATAAAGGGTTGATAATGTTTGCGAATAATTTGGTCACTGTATTAACACTTCCTGCACTCAAAGTAAACGTGAGAGCAAGACGTGTTCGAAATGTCAAATATGGTTGGTCAAAATTGAGTATGACCAGGAAATGATACAATCATAGACCACAGGCCAACCCTCGCCACCGTGAGGTAAGCACACACCACTGACAGCTACCCGACAACAGACTGTATTTTAATGAATTGGTATGGGAAACCATTCCTGAAGTGTGTGACCTCACGCCGGATGGTGTGTGTGTGTGTGCCTGTGTCTATGTGTGTCTTTAAAGTCCCATCAACGGCTAAGGTCATATGGAGCCAGTGCCATGGCTTAAAGCGTCTGACAACCCGAAGAAACCGGATAACCATAGTAGAGAGGAAGGCAAAGATTCAACTTCTATAAGCAGTGTACCTCTCCCATAATGCACTGGGTTCCCTTTGTTTAAACTAGACTTATCAAAAGGAGACCAGGGCTGTTGTATACAAGTCACAATATTTGGGCCGAGGTTTGAGTGTGTGGAGATTGTTTTGACCCGCTGTCTGACAGGAGCAGTTATGAAAGGTGTGAAGGTGTGGGGAAGACTGCAGTACGTTGTGCATGTGGGCTCTGGTACAGACAGAGTCGTGTTGGTGAGGTGGTATCTCGGCTGTTCAGAGCTGCTGGAAATATGGAAAAAGGCTTCTCTGATCCTTTTCTGTTGACTTTATAACAGCCTGGTAATCATTTATCTGAGATGGTGCCTGTCAGGGCTGGTGGGGGTCCCGCACCTTTTGGTGTCGCCATCCAAGTGCTCATTTGGACGGTTTCAGCTTGATTTAGGGTTTCAGCTGAAGACGTTAATGCGGAGACGTTTGTTGATTGAAGCTTAAATACACTACCCTATGGGTTTTGGCAGAGTCAGGTGGTAGTATATAATTCCCTAGGGACTTCTTGTAACTTGAATTGTTTTAACTGCAGATCGATTCTTCATTGATTATTAACATATGTTTAATGTGTGTGCCACAATGCCCACCTGTTAACGTTGTCAGATATTAACCAAGAGCAGTATCTGAAGGGCCACTTGTTCGAAACTCACCGGGGGCACTTAGTTGTGTCCTTTCTGCTTAGAGCTGGTCTAACCCAGAAAGTCATGAAACGCCCCGATATGACTGAACGATTTTTGAGTGGTGCGTAAACCATCAGCACAGTCCAAAACGACATTTTGACATTACATGTATTTGAACACAGTCAGTTAGCCCAATAATGCCTAGCACCTATATAAAGGAATTTGACAAACAGTGCATATCAAACGTAGACATATGGCAGATGCTGACTGAAATAATGTCTGTTAAGGGTCTACACTGTTTGCGATACAACAATTTCTGTAAAAAAAGATAAATATCCCTACCGTTAACAAAATTAAGCACCCTAACAAATCGACACGGATATAAGACTCCCGTAGGCATAAATGGGCTGTTCCTGGAAACCGCCTAAGTGGTTAATCAATATTGAGAGCTCACATTTTCGAGAGAAACTGATAGCTGCTCTAATTGAGACAGCGGAGGGGAGAGGAGGACCGTAGAAACTATTTCTTGAACGAATTTCTACGAAAACGGGGTCCCTGGATTCGCAGTCAAGCACAATGATGATTGAACTAGCGGTTCCACCAGTGTGTTGTGAACAACAGGCCATTTCGACATCGCAAAGTGTTTCTAAAAATATAAAATGTTAATATGTGATATCATACGAAACATAAGTTTGGGACTACATCGGCACACTTGAACGTTAGACTGGGGGTCGAAGGGATGCTAGTTCGAGACTCACCGCCGGCGGAGTCACTATAATTGTGTCTAACAGCAAGACACGTTTACCACTGCTTACTACTGGTTCAACCCATGAAAACAGGAAATTGTCCCGACATGACTAAAACCTTGTTGACGTGGGCGTAAAGCTCCAAAAACAAACGAAAAAAATAAACTTGAGAAAAGTATATGTCAGGTAGGAATCGAACCATCGATCACACGTATGTGAGTCAGTTGTACTAACCACTGGACCACAGAGTCTGTTGTAATCGATTGTCTCTTACTTCGTTTTTTTACGTATTTTGAACGTGTTTGTAAACACGAGTACAACTATCATTAAAGAGACTAAGTCTGCATCTATGAACATTTTTCGAATTTTTTTATTTTGTTTTTAAATCATGTGGATAAGTAGAATTCAGTTACGTTTTCGAAATAAATATGCTCACTATTGCTGAAAACTGCACGGAAAAGTGAATTATCTTATAAAACAGGTGTGTTTATCTCTTGTTGGTAATTATTTGCGTCCCTCCAATAATTATAGACATTTAATTTTAACATAAATGATGTTGTTTTGGTACTGATAATTTGTTAAGATTTACGAAATTGGTCAAATGTATACCTGAATTTTAGTTTTTTACTGTGTGTTCTTGAAAAATAGAAACATTAGTTCTAAAATTAAAAGATCAAAAGTTACAGACTATGCAGCTTTAACAGTGAACATACGTCACTGTTTGCGCATGAATAATTTTCTAAGCGAGGCGGATCTAGTTTCCATTAATATTTTTTGCAATCAAATTACAAATAAACATGAAAATAATTTAAGAAATACACTGGAACTATTGATACTGAGGTGTGGGATCTTATTTACATGACCAGAAGCTGGAGATGTAGCACGTTTGTTGTGTTTTAAAACATTGTTATGTATAAGTTGAATCCGCCACCATTCTTTAGTCGTGAACTTTAGTCTTAGTCAATCCTTATTTGTACTAGTCCAGTAACAGCTGACCTATGTCTTTGTTTATGACCATATCTAATGTGGCCTTAAAGTAAAACTCACCGCTATAACAAACTTTCTCTATTTCCAGGGAAATGTTTCTCATTAATAAAGCAGTTCTTTAGATATTATTGCTTTATCAAGTGAAGGTACTTACTTAATGTGATGGACAGTTTTGTTGATTGAACAATGAAAGCTATGCTGTATATAAACTTAAATTATTTTCAAAGCTGTGTAATGCGTTACCATATGCATACACAGCTAAAAGTCAGAATACAAATTGATTTCGAGACAGTGACTTTAAAGCTGCATAGTCTGTAACTTTTGATCTTCTAATTTTAGAAATAATGTTTCTATTTTTCAAGAACACAGCAAAAAACTCAAATTCAGGTGAACCTTTACCATTTGTATAAATCTTAACAAATGATCACTATCAAAACAACAGCATTTATGTTAAAAATCTACTGTCCAGAATTATTGGAGGGACGTAAATAATTACAAACAAGAGAAAAAACAGCTGTTTTTATAAGGTAATTCACTTTTCCGTGCAGTTTTCAGCTGTACTGAACATATTTATTGTGAAAACATAACTTAATTCTATTGTACAAATGATATAAAAGAATTTTTTTTTTTTTTTAATTTTCAAAGTTACAGACTAAGCCTCTGTAAACAATAACTAATTACAGACACTTTAAATAACTTAATAGAAATAGCTCAATTCAACTTAGAATTATTTAGTAAAATAATACAAACTCTAAACTTAACATAATATATAAGCTTTTCTGGCTCAATTATATATCGCCTTTATTAAGATTTTGGATAAACATATGGCAGTATAATATATTTTGTACAGTACTATTATGTTATTTTAACAAATTTGACAGAAAATTGAAATGTATCCTTCTAAGTGCTGTTACTTGAGAGCTATTATTTCCTTTGTTTATAATTTTGAAATCTATAATTTTGGGCAAATCATTTCTTTGTAGATGTAACAGGTTCAGATATATACTATTTTGCAAATGTAAATGTGCATGGATAATTAGTAGGAAATAAAATACAAGCTGATAAATCCTTTTTTCAGGTAGACTGGTATCTTGATATCTATTTAACAGGCAAAGTCAGTTTTGAGTTGAAATAAAATATGACGTATAATATAAGGAATAAGGCAATGTATATGAAGTCTTGAAATTTGTAATATACGTTACATGATGCCGTACAAACAAAAACAAAACAACATTTTACACCAGAAACGAAATTAAGCATGGCTTTTCACTCTTGCTTATCAACAGAATGCTCATATTTGGTGTTTAAAGGTTTTCAAATTGAATTTCATGCTGAATTAAAGAATGAACTTTTTGTTCAGGGACATCATATCTAACAGTTTATAACTCTTAAAGTATACAAGATACAAACAATTTGTTTGCAGCTATATAATGGTCCATAACTGGTCTTTTGTAAGGTGTATTCAAAACCTGAAAGATAACTGGGAAGCTTATCAAAGAAATTTATTTAACAAAATTTCAGTGATTTTAAAGGGAGTAGCTTAAAATGTAACATAAATAACATAACATAGCAATGGGCCCATATTACTTTTATAATTATAAATATATGTAAGGAATGAAATGTTCTTGCATGATACATGAATGTTTGTCAAATTTAAATAATTAAAGTATTACCTTAACAACCTTGATTACATTTTTTTGTTTAAAAATGTAGGGTAACGTAGTTAATACTCTGTAGCAGCTAAACGCCTCAACCATCAAAGAACTAACTTGTTTCACAAAGCTTAGCCAGGAACATACAGTTATGTTAAGATTTGATTTCAGTCGCAAGGCACACGCGAATTTCCAAGATTATTTTTATTTGTACGCAATGTTTTTCTCAGCACATTGACGTCAAATCAATGTCAATTTTACGTACAATTGAAGTCCATATTGAATCAAGTTTTCATTTTAGTGTTTCAATAGACGTTTTTAACCATTTCAATGCAACAAACATGAAAAATAAGATTATAATATTTGTGTAAATAACCCCACCACATGTATGCTCTTTGATGCAAGTGAAAAGACGGTACCCTATTATGTGACGTCACTGTGACTTTAATACTGCAAGAAAAAATTGTAAACATCGTTTTCCTTACACTGTTTATATTTCTCTAGTTGAAAATCGATGAGAATCCTTTTTACCAAAAAATGCACACGGGAGCCCAAATTTCGACACAGGCGCCTACAATAACACAGCACTGAAAGCAACAATAATGAACAGAACCACCGCCTTAGGACGGACAGCAGCCTAAGAAACGGGATGGGGGCTTAAATGCATTTTACTGGTACAAATTCTTCGCCCTAGATACTGCCAGTCAATCAAATGTTTTGCTACGGCACCTTGCAGTCTGAATCTACGATAGCAAACAGTCACAAAACCCTACGTTACATGTACAATACTTTATAGTCCATTTCGGACACACAATCGAATCTATTAGCACCCCATGCTGTTTTACAATAGGTCATGCTCAGATCGGGACTGTGGCTAACTACAGTATAAAACTGATTTGGCTAGGCGGGGAATTCACAGCTGTACTGATATTTTGGACAAATCGCATTCAATTGTTATTCGCATTATTCGCATTCTCTAGAACCCTATTCGCAAAAAGATGCGAAATTGCGACAGATGGACACCCCTGCGACTAGTTTGGGGACATCTTGTTACCGCCATATATACACCATCACAGATTTTCGTTTTTATTTCTCTAAGCAAACGATGCATTTCAAGAAATACATTGTTTGAAGAGCATGCACGTTCGCGCAGACTCACAAGAGCCTTTGCTGTTAACACACACACACACACACACACACACTATTTTTTTCAAGATTGGATATGGCGATGAGGTTTAGATTAATCTGAAACCAACTCTATGAGCTTATTCCACTGAACACCTACAAACTAACCCTTTTAAATAATTTTATAGCTTACTCCGTTCCTTCCTGTAGTTCACAAGAAATCGGTTTGCACAGAAATTTAAATTTTTGGCCAACTTAATAACATATTTTGTCAATATGTGTAATATCTATTAAGTAAAATCATGCAGTAAATCCGTGAAGTGGTCAATGCGGCTATTTTCAATGGGAGGGGGAGAAAACTATAAATAGATCATATATTACAATTATAAAGAAATTAAGTGGTTCACTCGCTGCCCTCGATCCCACTTAATTCCTTTATAAATGTTATATGTATATGATCTATAACTTATACGTACAAGAACGCGAGAAATTGAATTTGGGTCTTTTAAAATATTAGAGAGAATAGCAAAATGTAATAGTAAAACATGCAGCCATAAACTTATACTTAGTTTTAGCAATTAGTGCTAATATAGCTTACGTTAATTTCCATCCTAGTACAGCTGCAGGTGATGAGTCTTTGAATCCCAGCTTTAACTAATCATTGCAGGAATCCTGTAAATTGATCCCTTAAAAAGGCATGCGTTTCAAGTGCATTGAATGCTAGATGTTGTAAACACATCAGGGTATAGAGACTAAAGGCATACACTAAGATATCAATTGTTTTAACAAACCTTAATGATTATATGAAAGCACAATAGAGACGGCACCCTACAGTGTATCATATAATTGCCAGCAAGGATAGATGTGAGTTTAAGAATGTATGCATAAATTTGCGATAGGTATGTATGCATGGTTAATTTGCCATGCTGTTCAATTCATTTCAATCATCTCCAAAAGAAATCATATTTCTTTTGCTTTGATAAAAAAATATCATGATTCCTGATATATCTCAGATATTGATATAATATAACCTTGTAGTTTTAGTAGGGCCCAAATGTTTGTTCAGTGGTTCAGTTAATTTGCTTATAAATACCAGAACATGAACATGATTGACAAAGATTTGTAGAACAACAAACACTATATTTTATAACAAATTCGATTTAGGAACATTCTGATCTGTGTCAAGATACTGTACATGTAGTATCATTTTACAAGTTGCTACATGTTTCATGAGTATTTCTTGGTTCTAAGGGTTGAATGGCAGTTGCCATGCCCACTTATTGTTAGCGAAAATACTTTAATAGTGTGCTGCTGAAATAAACATAATTAAAGCAGATTCTTCACAAATGCTCTATAACTAAAGAACAACCATTCAAGTCATTCTGGCATATATGATCATTCAAGACCTACACTAGGAAGCTCAAGGTCCTGATTATTGAAATCCACATATTTTTTATCCTCAGATCAAATGTTGCCAAACAGTCTGTTTTTTTTTGTTTTTTTTTGTATGTATTATATGTTCTGCCGAGATTCAAGAAGTGAAAACTAGCATTCCTAGCTTGAATAAGCAAAATTCATTACTTCAAAGGATCGAAAAATGGCTGTACGAACCCATATATCAGGTACAAGTAGGTCAGTACACACTACGATGTATTCGCTCACCTCGAGCGTCACATCGAAGTGAGTACCGCCATACTACAATAGTATAAACTTACTTTTTTCAGAATATTATAAACATAACTCCGAAACCATTCAAGGTCGTAATTTTACAGTAACAGTACAGTTAAATGAACACGTGAACCTAAAAATAGCTCTAGTAAATAATTGTACCTGCTACAAGGGACCAACAGTGTCACGAAATTAATCAGCCGGAACAATCTAAAGCCGGTAAAATGACACTCACTGTACAGGGGATTGCCAGACAGCCATGCGCACAGGTGCTGCCTGCCTGGGTATCCCCTGTCACACGATGTTCGCAACGGCACTGTGGCGTCTCGCTGGCGGACCAATGATGGCCCGCCTATAATGGTATTTGGATCTTCCATCATCTCATTAACTAAAAAAATGTGAATCCGAGCATGTCCGGCGAGAAACATGAAAATCAAATTCCGAAAATTCACAGCCGACTTAAGTTATTAGATATTTTAAGTATACATAGCTGATAAAACTGATCACCAAATATTGCATTCATGTATTTTGCATACCCTTTAGTGTTGCCTTGGAAACTGTAAACCCTAAAATATGATGTTGATGGTTGGGTATTCGTGGAGACCTGACTAACATATGTAAATTAATTTACAAAATATAACGTACATGTATCAGCAATTACTTTGTTCAAATAAACATGAAATGTTCATTACTGTAGTGTGGCCCTTTAAATGGAACACTGTTTTACGGCAATAACATTAAAATGCCAATTTCAATATAATTGGAGAAATATATTTTAACTAAAAAAACCTTATCAAAAATATTTTTTTGAAGTTTGGATACGTTTCATAAAGGCGGTGATAGTATGGAATTTTAACAATAAGTTAAAGATTGTGTGGTTTGGTCTTCAAAAGAATCGCCTCATTTAATAGCTCAATTTAAGTACCAGTTTTAAACGCATACAATTTGAAATGTATTTATTTTTGTAAAAATATGCAATTTAGGGCACTTCAGCGGGTGGATAAAAGTGAATAAGTAAGCACGCAATTTTTTACAAGATATGCTTCCTAGCAATATATAAATAATTATTGAATACATTTTTGGGCAATAAATGCAGTTTTAATGACATTTGAAGCAAAGAAATCTATAAATTAAATTTAAAAAATCTGGGTGCCTAATCTATATGCTTTAAAATCAATAAGCAGTATTCTTAGATGACCACCACTACTTCTGGGATCTACATCGTTGTTGTTTATAATATAAAAAATTCAATATTTTTCAATCTCAAACTTTTTTGATAAAGATATAAGCCATTTTAAAAAATACTTTGACATGTCTTACTGGGCTTCCGTAGCAAGTTAACTGCTCTGGCATTATACAAGTCGATCGAGTCTGGTATACAGTGGTTTTAGATACACCATAGAGTTATCTTTGCAACCATACAAAATCCAGCTGTATACCTTTCGGGTGCAAGGGTTAGCATTTTTTTTGCCTTGGTTCCCCGTCTATAAAGCAAAGTTAATGCAAACATAAACAACTTGCAATTTTAAATGTAGATGCTGCATATTTGGTGTCTGTTGCTGTTTATCTGCCTAGTCGACAATATTTTGTTTACATAAAAAAAAAACATCTATGCCTACTGCCATAAGGCCCTCTCATTTGGAAGCCCTTGGTCAAGTTATTCCATAAATAAGTCTGCTTATTGATCCCACCAATCCCACTTGCCTGACAACACAACAGGCATATTTGCTTCGATCATATAAAGTAACGGTATAGTTTAAAAATGAAATTAAATGTTGCTGTTTGCGTGTTGATTTAGATGCCCCTCCATCTGTGATTTTATTCGTACTTCCATGACCGTGACAGTCTAATTGCGCGCTCACACATACATACACATGTACAAAACATACAGATGGCTAGAAAGACGGATGCAGACAAAATCATAGTGTTTGGTAGACACTAAATGCATGCAAAAGTAACCCAATATTCCTAGACCTATATAAGCAGCTTGGTGCCATTTTAAACTATACCAGTTGGTGCCTTCAAAACGAAAATTGTCTGCTTGTAATCAGTAATGGACATTTTATAAATGAGCAAATACTGCGAACTCCATCCATGTGTATTCCACTGATAGAACAAAATGGGTTGCAGATGGCTAGAAAAACGGAAGCAGACAAAACGATAGTGTTTGTTAGACACTAAATGCATGCAAAAGTAACCCAATATTTCTAGACCTATATAAGCAGCTTGGATATCATGTAAACCAAGCCAGTTGGTTCCTTCAAAACGAAAATCGTCTGCTCAATCACTGATGGGCATTTTATAGATGTGCAAATACTGCGAACTCCATCCATGTGTATTCCACTAATAGTACCAAATGGGTTATGAAAGGGTATTATTATACCAACAAAAACTAAGTTAATTATTTTTTCAAGATACCAGAGCAACAAGATTGATATCATTCTCCGCCGAATTTAAATCTAGTTAGGGGTTTGCTATTTCTATGTCCATACAAACTCTTTACCTCCTTTGCTGTTCTAAAGATGGCATCAGTAAGCAGAATAACTATATTAAAATAAAACAATGAAACACGCTAACTAGTTACATGCAGGGTAATATTTTATGCTTTAAATTTTTAAAAACGAAAAACTTTGTTCCATTTGAAGTGCAATATTACAATTTAAGTTGCTTAATGTAATGCAAGCCTTTTTGTGAAAGCTTATACTTGAAATACATACATTTGATTCGTCAACGTGTATATTGTGTTCCCATCGACGCTTGTCTTCTGGACTGCGAAACTTTTTTATGGGCCTTCTCGTAACCATTTCCTTCTCGATCTTCGCTAGTGTTTCGAGGGCTTTCTTTACCTCCTTTGCTGTTCTGAAGATGGCATCAGTAGGCAGAATAACTATATTAAAATAAAACAATGAGACACGCTAACTAGTTACATGCAGGGTAATATTTTATGCTTTCTTTTGTCGTCTGTTGACGTTTTTATTAAATTTAACTTTTCAAACAATAATTTCAAGAAGTGATGACATTACAAGCTATAAAACACATTTTTGTATTTTGATCTTGACCTTAGAATCAAAGGTCATATCAGAAATCTGAAACCATTGTTGATATCTTAAATATCTACACACCTTACCCAATCAGTGTGCAAAATGTAGCCTAGGTCGTACTTGATTCATACTGTTCTATGTGTTTAGAGTACTCCCAGAAGATGATGTGAATCAAGCGAGACAGCACATTTCGGCGTACTCCGTAGTCTACTCTATGAATCAAGTACGCCAGAACATGTGCAGAACAATAAACAAAATGGCTATTTAATTCATGAACAACGAAAGTAGCAATTCCGAGTCTGATAGCGACTCAAAACAGGAAATAGTTATACTGGCAATATTCCTGTAAGAGTTTCTTGTTTTAAAGCTAATATTTGTGAAAGTTTTTATTCCACTCAGCTTTTCCGCCATTTTTGTTTGATCACGTGACCTCTCTACTCCGACCACACCACCTCAGAAGGTGGTGTACTCAGAACAGCTTCTGCACAGCTGTTCTCTGAAACTTGATCGGAATTCTGCCTGTCCAGAGTAAAAAGCGTACTCCGAACAGGTGAATCAAGTACGACCCCACCTACATTAAAACATGTAAGATCTACTTTATTTAATGTACAAACCATACAACCAAAGTTTTAGAGCACCAAAAATGTAAATAGGGATCTGGCCCACATGTTCTCAGATTAACCTGATATTTTTGTATGATGTACACATGACCCAAGACCACCAAAGAAAGTCATTTTTTTGTTATCCTTGGTAGATTGTTCTTTTTTTTGTTAAATTCGAGGGTCTTGCTTATTAGAGTTATTGAGAGAACAAACACTAACTTGGAAGTATTCGTATTTATTCCAAAAATATTCTGTAACCAAATCATTAAGATCAAATTACAATATTGTATCAACTCTAACTCTTGATATATGAGCCTTGACATGAGATTTCCAACAATGTGGTATGTATACTCATGTCCAATGAAAACGCACCACCTACAAAAATGACTATAACTTTTTAACGACATAACATTATATTTTTGCAATTGCGTCTTATTGTACTTTAGCAATTCCGTAAGTTACTGATAGGTCTTTAAAATGGAATGATCACTGATGGCACGTGCTGGAACCATTTAACAAAACAACCGTCAAAACAGAAAGGCACAAAACCAGCCATCGAATGTGTCAGAATTTTCAAAAGCATTATTCTCGCATTTTTCTTTGTAGAAATTGCAAAGAATCTCTAAATTGATGGCCATGAATAGTCATCTTGCCTTGAAAGCGGCTATAACGTCACGATGTGACTTCACTAGCCGAATTTTGACTGGGCCTAAAATCGAGACATTCAAGAAAACCTTTTACTGATGCAAAATGACGACAAGGTCGAAGCAAGAAGATTTCTTGCTCGTGTAGCGGGTCGTATACATCGACGGAGCGTAGGTATCAACGTTTTTTTTATAAACGTCAATCTCTAAAAGCTCGTATACACAAACCTAAGAGCATCTGTGTTGGACTTAATGTTAGATAATACTCGCACAAACAGATGAACACAAATTTTTGAAGATTTAAAACGCAAACGTTGCGAACAATGGCTGGCGACGTGCTCAAAGTTGACGTCAATTATGCAACGTCAAATTTTTAGAGGATTTGTATGACGTTTTGCATGTGTGTGAGTTTGTACTACGGAAATTAGCATTTGTAGAACACTAAGACTGCAGAAATCGCAATTAAACATTTTACGTCGAGTTTTGTCGGACCACTCCATATTTAAGCTTACATAGTGACATTGGTCGCATTAGTGTAGCGTTAGGTGTTGCGTCACAACTGTCAAAGTTGTGGCGAAATGACAGGGGATCTACTGGCAAACAGAAAACATTTAAACGAAATTTTGGGGTCTTTTTGTATACGCCCAAAATGCGATTAACGCAATTTTGAGGCTGACATTACGTCATGTGTTAACGGAGTCACTGGGATTGAAATTTTTGTGCGAAAACATTGCATTTGTCCTAAATAATAACTATAAATAACACAACTTTGCACAGCTTTTGATAGGCCACAAATATGCGCATCGGAAGAGTGGTGCGTTTTCATTGGACATGAGTATACGACCAGCAAAGGCTCAGACCAGCCTGCGCATATGCGCAGTCTGTTCAGAGCCTTTACAGGTCGCTTGAATATTATATGACCGTTAAGCTACTGACTGAACAGCATTTGGAGTCTGTAAGCTTAAAAGGAGGCTGCACAGGCTGATATGAGTCTACACTTGTCAAAATGCCACATTGTTGGAAACCACGTGTCACGCTCATAGACTTCGAGCTAAAAAAGGTCCTGCTCCCCCCCCCCTCCCCTAGGGAATTTTGCAGACATATCCTATCTTGAAGAAAATTTCAAGCCGCATCTTTTAAGAGATGTTTGCACTCTGTGCTCCGGGGCGTTAGTCTCTGGCAGCCTGTTACATATGTAACTGTAACAAACTAAGGAAAAAATCAAAATGAAAGTTTGAGCTACAGAAAGAAGACATTAAACCATCTAATTATTCAAAATTCATATGTAGTTTGCAAGCTGGATGCCTAAGCTACATAAAAGCAGCATTTTAAACAAAATTTCAGCCTTCAATGGTGTTATATGCGTTACATAGATTAAATTTCCCTTTGAAAGTTGAAATCGTGACTAACATCATTCATTTTTACGGACGATTTGTGCATTTTTACAAGTGTTTTTAATCTTAGTTTACTAAAATACTCATTTGACTAATAGAAAAAACAAAGTTTGCTTTTCTATCTCAAATACATTGTTTTATATGAGCTATTAAACAACCCTACCCCCAATTTTAAGTATCCAATTTTGGTATCTATTATTGAAGAAAAATATATGAAAATATTTGACGCTCGTGGATATCTTACATTTTTGGCACTGTCTTGCTAATGCAATAAAGAATCATACATTTGCAAGTTTGACATCAGGATCAGAGCACTTATTAAAGTATGTAACTTATGTTACATGGCATAATGAATGAGCTAGGAAATTTTCTTGGAAGTAAGAGATGATATTTAAGAGAAATATACCGTTTTTCACATGTTTTCCTATTAATCTCTAGCCTCTGGTGCCTTAGTCTTAGTAATTACAGTCATTGCTGATAACAAGCCCATGGAATTGTGTTACCTATGATATATATAACCTTTTTAATCACATATTTCCTAATGCCTATAATATTAAAATATATAGACATATAGATAGAAAATAATAGTTCTCATTTAAATGACACAATTTAATAAATATTCCTATTAAATAAAATTATTCAAAAACAATCTTTATTCAAGTCACCCTCACAATGTCTATCATTGTGTCTGCTTCTATTGCAAAATAATCACCCATTTCATCACAACCCCAGTAGAATCATGGCATTGTATTAGGACCAAACTGAGTACAATCCTGTTCCTCTCCACCCCTTTGGGAATTGTGCAGACATATCCTACCTTAAAGAACAATTCAAGCTGCATCAAATAAGAGATGTTTGCACTCTATTAACTAGGGGGTTAGCCTGTAATGGTTTGATACGTATGTTACCGTATCAATTTAAGAATAAATGAATTGAAAGTCTTTGAAACAGAAAGAAGACATAAAACTACATAATGTACGAGGGGTGTTCATTATTTATTGCAACATGGGTTCTAAAACATAAAGGATTAGCCATTTACCTCAAAACTCTGGTGCATCCCTTCAAAATACTCACCCTTTGAACAAATACAAAGTTTAAGTCATTTACTTCATTTATGGAAAGCTTCGGCGTAGTCTTTCTTAGGCAACCCTTAAGACACTGAAACACTGCTGCCTCAACAGCCTGTCTTGAGTGATATCTCCGACCCTCAAGATTTTTTCAGACGTGGAAACAAGAAAAATACACACTGAGCTAAATCTGGTGCTTAAGGTGGATGCGGGGGGATTGTCAAGCTTTTCTTCTCCAAGAACGCTAGTGTTCTTTTTGAGGTGTGTGCTGGCACATTGTCCTGTAAAAGGGTAAGGCTTTGAAAACAGAGCCTAGGGCGAGACTTCTTCACGTAGTATTCGAACATTTACATAGCTAATCGTCGAAACAGTTTCCCAGTAACCGCTTTACTACGGGAATAGGTACTTGAACTGTTCCACCTCGACTGTTAAAGAAGATTGCATACATGACCTTCTTCATACTTATAGTACATTTTGCAATGGATGGTCTTCTTACATTTTTGGTTGCCCATATTTTGTTGCTACTTTTTCTTGTGGGCTGGTAGAAGTTACCTACGTTTCATCGACTGTCCAAATATTAGAAAATGTCCTCTGATTAAATTGAGAATATTTCTTTAGCATTTTACCGCAATCAAACACAGCCTCTCTTTTGGCCATCCAGCAGTGAATTGGGAATCCACCTAGCAGCAATACGGCTAACTCGTAATATTTTTCTTTGAAATCTTATATGTTGAATCCGTCGATATGCACAAGCATCTAGCTACTTGACGAGTTGTTATTCGTGCATCAATCTTCAACAGATCATTTACCTTGCCAGTTATCTTAGAGGTAGCAACATTTGCAGGCCTGCCTCTGTCAGACGCACTGCCAACCATCTCTATTCCAGACTTAAAGCGTTTAATCCACCTGGTGACAGCTGAATACCATGAAGTACCATGCCCATAAGCGGAGCAATTTCGTTGAATATAGCTCTAGCGCTTCTTTCAAGTTAATATTAAGTTTTTATATGCCCTCTAATTTCAGCACTGATCTCTTAAGCCATGATTCTATACAGTCTATATGAATGACCTCACTTCCAAAGCGTGTAGCACAAAAACTAATACACCAATTTGGACAATACTGGTATCCATGTATAGATAAAAGACTGAAGAGTTACCTGTGTTAGACTTCATGGGAATTTCGTGCATAGCGTTGGAATTACGGTAGCAGTTGCAATAAATAATGAACGTCCCTCGTATCTATTTATTTGAATTATTCATGTAGTTTGCATGCTGAATACCTTTGATACATAAGAAAAGATTTTTTAACAAATTTACAGCCTCCAATGGTGTTATATGTGTTACATTAATTAAGATTACTTTTTAAAATTGGTAATTGTGGCAAACAACACTTATAAGCATTTCGTGTGATCCTCCTCTTTAGCCATCAAAAGACTTAATTTTCTTTGTATGTGTGGCCAGTGCCAGCGTCAAACAACTTGACTCAGCCAAACTTGAATCCTTAGCATTCTTCAAAAGCAGAAACAGCATGTCAGTGTCATGGGATCAAACACCTAATTAAATATGGTTTTAATGCCAATTCACATATATGCATACAATGGAGTATGACTCAGGTATATATCTCTTCCTGTGGAGTGGCAAGAGCAATCTAACTGCAGCTGCCTCTACATCCGTGCTAGTCAAATGATAACTTTGCTCTGATTTTGCAAAATCTATGTCTCTACCGTGTACCTCTAAGAATACTTTAAGATTTCTGACATTGGTCAAACAGAAATTGATAGGCTGCTTTTTTGCATCATTTGCCATGGAACCTATCCAGTCTTTTGGTGCTTAAGTCCTCAGGTCTTAGATCAATAGTATTTTGCTGCGCCCAAAGAACTTTATAAGTTTTCTTTAGTTACAATGTTGAGTATTGATGGTTTTGGAAGACCGTCTTAAACGATTTCTGTTACACCTTGAAAGTTATCTGGTATGAGAGAAAGAATATGAAGTTGGACATTGCCATCAGTTATGTTTGCAGTTGGTTGTTTTTTTATGTCAGTACATTGAAGCATGTCTTAAAATAATGTAAAACCTATGATTTCTCAGTTTTTGCAGCCATATCATTAGCTGTTGCATTCAAAAGAAGGAAAGTGGACTATAGGTAGAATGGGATAACCAGTAGTTCTATATTATGCTCTATGGAAGATTTATACAGGAGTAAACACATTGATAAGGTGCCTCATTTCATGATCCATTGAAAACACTGAAATTGAAAACACTTGCCTCTGACTGTGTAATCAAAAAGGATGTCACGACAATGCCCTTGCTCATTTATTATGACGAGTTATATATGTTACATCCTTAAATAAGCGCTCTTATCTTAGAAACTTAGTGAATCATTGAATTGAAAGGGTCTAATTTGCGCTCTGTTCATCCTGCATTTCATTGCTTTACCTGCTGTGATACATCTAGTTCGTTTATCTGAAGGGAAAGAGTTACCTCAGTTTCAGCACTTCAGAAGTACTAAGACTTCAAATAAGTTTTTGAATGCTTAGGGAAAAATAATAAGTGCAGAGACATTATTAGATGCAAATATGTGGGCCGCATGTATGGAAAGGCTACATTTATAAAAGTTAACAAGCTAAGATATGATTCTTTATCACAGAAATATCAAGGTACATCAGTCCAGGTACTCATTGCTCTTACCTTGTGATGGCATTGTTTTCTCCTACTTGCAGAGTATCACTTGAAACGCATACTCAAAGAGCCAACTATTAGGAATTTATATCAGTTTCCGAATGTTCCAAGCCATAAATGGTAAAATTGGAAAGTTGATAATGGCTCAGCAATTTTGAGTGGACTGGTGGTAAAATTGAATAACAGTAAATGATTGAAATATTGTGTGATGATTCTACTAGTTGCAAGGAGGCATGTGATAATAATGATTACCACAGAAGCAGACAACGACAAACGTTTAACATGAGTGTTAAATCGATGAGAAATAGTTTGGACCACTTCATTTATTGTATTTTCTTGTAAAAATGTAAAACTATTTTTTCTATTTGTGGCTCTATATTTAGCATTATATGCACAGTATAAGGATATGTGTCCAAAAGGTCATTGATAACATCTGTAACACCAGTCCATGGGCTTGATAATCAGAAATGAATATAATTTTTAGTGTTTTGGCACCAAAGACTTATAAGTACACATTAAGTGTCCTGATCTTTATTTAATGACATCTTGTAGATATATGAACAAGACAGACTAAGAAAATGAAAAATATCCACACGCTGTAATCGCTTTCATGTGTTTAACTTAAACGGTAATAGCAAAATTCGCTTCTCTGTAAAACTTGGAGTAGGGCTGTGTATTAGCTCCTATAAGACAATATATTTAAGATAGAAAAGAAAACTTGGTTTTTTCTATTCATCAATTGAGTATATGTTTGTAAAATCTAATAAAACAGTTTAAAACCAAGTCATAGTAGTTGTTTAACTACATGACGATAGCCACAATTATAGCTTTTAAATTATAATTAGGTTTATGTAACGCACATAACACCACAGTTAGCCGTATTAATGTTAAACAGCTTCCATATGTAGTAAAGACATCCAGTATAAAGACTATAAGAATGTAAATTTATTAGATAATTTCAATGTCTTCTTTTGGTAGCTCAAACATTCAAATTTCTTATTCTCAAATTGATATAGTAACATATGTAACAAGCTGTTACAGGCTAATGCCCCGACTTACAGAGTGCAAACATTTCTTATTAAATGCACCTTAAATGGTTACAATTAAGATGTAATTTGTCTGCAGAATTCCAAAGGGGATTAGGATGGAGCAGACCCTTACTCAGCTTGATGTCAAAATACTGTTTGATGATTTTACTTATCACGCTAACATATGTAACGCTCTCTGATCTTTAAAACTTGATGACAACTAGCAGATCTATAAGTCTTTATCATAGGAGCCAGTTTAAAATCCCTAAAAAATGTAAGATATCCAACAGCTGCGAGTTTTTTCACAATTTTAGCTCAAACTTTCAAACTACATATCCTTTATTTGATATAGTAACGCATGTAACACGCTGTTTTAGACTAACGCCCCAACATAGAGAGTGCAAACATCCCTTATTCGATGCAGCTTGAGTTGTACTATAAGAAGGAATATGTCTGCAAAATTCCCTCAAGTAGATTAAAACATTTTTAGGCATATCTGACGTAAAGACAATTAGCTTGCCCATTTATTATATCAGGTAACATATGTTACAGCCTATGATATTAAAAATTTTGCAACAAACTTGCAGATTTATGAGTCTTTTCATATAAGCAAATAAATCCCAAACAATGAAACACATTCATTCATTATTTTTACTTTAGTTTTAATACCAAACATTTCACCTTAAAACTGGGTAGGGGTAGGGTTGTTTAATTGCTTATTTCAGAAAAAATATTTAAGCTAGGGAAACAAACTTTAATTTTTCTGTTAGCCAATTGCATAAGCTAGGCAGACATGGTTAAAACATTTTGCAAAACACACAGAGAGATTGTGAATGTAAATGATGTTAGCCATACTTGCAAATTTTAATGGGTTATCTGATTTATGTAACGCATATGACACCTTTGAAAGCCGCAGTTTTGTTCAAACGGCTGTCATGCGTAGTTAAGATATCTAGTATGCAGACTATATGAATGATTCTTAAAAATAAATATTTTAATGTCTTTAATTTGTTGCCCAAACTTTCAATTTACTTTTTCTTAATTTGATTGAGTAACGTATGTTACAGGCTCTTACAGACTAACGCACTGGAGCACAGAGTGCAAACATCTCTTAAAAGACTCGGCTTTCAATTCTCTACAAGATAGGATATGTCTGCAAAATTCCTTAGGGGGGGGGGGGGGAGCAAATACATTCTCAGCCATCCGTCTATCAATTATGCAGTTTGGTTCTTTCATGTACGTGCTGGGAGCAGTAGGGTCCTAAAGTATACCAAAATCGGCATAAATTCAAATTACGAAAAAATAATTGCAAAAAACAGCAGTACTGGTATTCAACTACAATAGATTCTGATTAGTCAACCTAAGATCATAACATATTTGCAATAAAAATCTCTGGGCCTATTTGAAGTTTTTGGCTTAGTCTGGCTAAATTTGACCAACAAATTGATATATCTAAATAAAGCTTTTTTGTGCATGTGGATTAACTGAAATATTTTGGCAATTAAAGTCAATGAAAACAACGTAAAGAGAAAACAAAATTAGTATTTGAAAATGTTTAGACCTTGATGTTTGGTTCAAGGGCCATACCTTCAATCCAGATCCTTTCTGGTCATCTATACACCTCAGACAAACATTGTGTCACTGAATATGAATATCCTCTGTCAAAAAATGAGTCGCCATTACAAGGCAAACAGCCCGATTTTATGCACATTTGACCTTGACCTTTGACTAAAATGTCATATTGGCAGTCCAAAACATGATTTATTACCTGCACACCATAGGCAATCTGAAGAACCGCTGTCAACAATGAAAGAGGAGTTCGCGTCTGATACGTTAGACAGATTTTAAGTACGAGGGGCATTTGGAAAGTTCTTAGCATGGTCTGTTATCTCAGTAAACGATTTACAAAACCTATCATATTTGGTATCATTTTAAAGAGCCATCTGTTCTCTATATTATGGCACACATCTCATGAGGATATTATAATGCAGACACGAAAAATTGTATTGTGAATACATGTACTGTTTGTATACTGGAAAACGCAAAATTTCAGTGAAAAATATAACATTTTACCTTTTGAAAAGTATGCAGAACATTAACAATAGTTCATGAAATTAGATAATTTTGCACCATTTGGTAGGCCACAATCTGGTACAGTTATCATACAATTGATGACCGAGTTGGATGTTTATAATAACTAAATACCGGAACAGCAATACTAAAGCCGTCTAGAAAGCAAAGCAATGCGCTATTTTTTAGACTAAAAATCGCATGTCACAATGCACACATTTTGAAAATATTTTACCAACAGTAGTTTAAAAATGCCATGCATTGGTATTTTTGTCAAGCACACTTTATGCTCTTTATATTGAAACCAAAATAAATTTTGTAAACCAGAAGAAAGGGAAGATAACTCTTATAATCTTCCCATGGGGTAGAGTAAGTTTAGCGATCAGTTGACGTTCTAGTTCATTTCAATTGAAAACGCTGGCAAACAAAATTAAAAATACTTTGAGAGTAGAAATCAATCAATTTCATGATGGTTAACGCGATACCATGAGAATTTCTTATGCCATCGACAAAATGTGAGGGGTTAAGTTACCCCACCCACTTCTTGAAAAGTAGGGGTAGTGTTATTAGGAATAACTTTCTTGAATACAGAACAACACAAGCCACACTTTTTGCGCGACGAAATGATCTTTATGCATTGTTCGCTACACATAAAGCAAAAAACATACTCAATAGGCATCTTTCGTGCTTCTGTAGTGACATAATTTATAGTAAAAGTATAAAGAAAAATCGAAAAAAGTCCCATTTTTGAAAGTTTATCATTTCTCTATTAGTCAACATTTTCCGAATGTAAAGTTGGTAGTCGTGCAAGCAGTGATCGCATAATATATTTTAATAAAAAATAAGTTGGCACCAAATCATTAATTTGTCAAATCATGATCACTAATAAGGTCCCCAATTTTCCTTCGCTTTTTTCCAAGTATTTTGCTTAAAAATTCCGCCAGTATATAAACCCCTACTCATTTAGAGCATGTGCTGCACGTGCACGCCGAGTCCTTTTTTGACAAAAATTAAACCATCAAGTAGGCGTTGAATCCTAGTTTCCAAAAATGTATAATTTGATAGCATTTTATCAACGCATTGTGGAGTTATGATGCCATGCTAAGAACTTTCCAAATGACCCTCGTATATTTGACATTAATCTTTGGCCTTAATATGTAACTTTTGTTGTGATTTACACACCTTAAGCAATGATTGTGCTATTAATATTGAAAACGAATTCGCGTTAGAGCCCATAAACTCATCTTATCTGTAGCTGCACCCACCGTGGCTCAACTTGAGGTTTTCTTTAGCTCTTACTATCTGTGAGTCGTAAGCCATTTTCTTTGTCTCATCATAGTCAGTGTAGGGGCCAAATCTCAAATTTTGAGTTCTGTTACACCCCCAGGAAGAAAAAATTAGCCACTATTTTCAGTCAGGGGCATGTCTTGGGGCCTTGGAAACCCATGTTTTACTAAGTTTTGTGTGGTCAATTTTTTGTAAATGGCCTGTAACCAACGTTACCCTACTAATATAGAAAATGGTAGTATACAAAATACAAGACTAATAAAATATTTTACAAAAGTATCAATGAAATTATTTGAACTTTAAATGTTCGATCTAGTCATAAACTTCAATTGCAGACATTTGTGGGATATATTTTTGCTCAACAGCGTGACGTATGTTACATTTTATACGAAATTGCAGATAATGACTTTATAGATTACATATAAGAATGAACCATATTCCCTTACCGCAGGAAGAAACACTTGGCTACTATTTTCAGTCAGGGACATGTCTTGTGGCCTTAGAAACTCATGATTTACTAAGATTTCTTCGGTAAGTTGTCTGTAAATGGCCTGTAATGAATGTTACCCTACTGACTTTAAAATAGCAACACAAAATACAAGACTAATGGGATATTTCCCAATAGTATAAACGAAATTATTTGTGCTTTACATGTTTGAGCTAGACTTAAATACCAATTTGAGACATCTGTGGAGTGTATTTCTGCTGGTCAGAGTTACTTATGTTACATTTTTCATGAAATTGCATTTTATGACTTTATATATTAAATATCAGAATAAACCATGTTCCCCAACCTTAAATATGTGATAAAGATCTCTATTCAAATGATGAATGTCCATTCTTACATATAAAAGTTACTTATAACTTGTTACTGGCGATAGAGGTAGCAAAATTAACGTTTAAATATGCTTATTAGCACGTTACTTCTACTGGCGTACATATTTTCTATCTGGCCTGATTTAGATTGCATTGGAATGTACAATGTCTTCTTTCATCTCTGTCAAAGTGAAATAAAATAGTAATTTAATACAAAGGGTCAACATCGATGGAAATTTTGTTGCTGTTTATATATATAAAGGTAACGTAGGTAACAGCATTGTCCTTTGCATAAATAGATAAAAACACTAAAGTGTGGAAAGTAGACTCAAATTCTTCCTTAGCCTGACGACATAACCTGTCGACAAGGTTATATTGAGTCTACTCTCTATCTTTTTTTAAATAACTGCAATAAGAGTCCAATTATTTTAAATAAACAATAAAATAAGAGAGTTTTGCAATTTTGATGGATTCTGCTACTTTGATATGGCAGTTTGCAGATTTGTTTACCAATGGTTCATTACAATAAAAATAATATTAACTTCATGATTCAAATATTGGACTGAATGTTTTATTACGTTTCCTGTTTGCAAACTCGTAATAGGCCTGTAAATTACGTTACCATATGAAATCGGGATAGAAAATATGTAAGCCAGTACAAGTTACATGCTAATAAGCGTATTTAAATATTAGTATTTCACTACAGTTACAAGTTATAAACAGCTGCAAATATGTTAAAATGGTAATTTACCATTATAATTGAGACCAACGTTATAAAATTAAGTTTGGGGAACATGTTTTATTCTAATATGCAATTAAAAAGTCATTATCTGCAATTTTGCATAAAACTTAACATACGTAACACTGACGAACAGAAACCTATCTCACAGATGTCTTCAATAAGTGTTTGTGTCTACGTCAAACATTTAAAGCTCAAAGAAGTTCATTGATACTATTGGAAAATATCCTATTAGGGTAAGTGTGTCTTGGTTGGTCTTTCGGTGACAAAGGCTCTTAATAATGTTATTCAACGATGTAAACATGCTACGCACGCAGCTCGCATTCACCACATTGGATCAGCTGACAGCTTTAGTGTATACTCAGTCTTTCATCAGTTAATTAGAGGTCATGTCTCATGCTTTGAGAAATTACATCACGAAAGATGTATCTACTTCAAATTTACAAACATAATTAATAGTTTTAATATTTCTGATTTTCATGATGTAGAAAACAATCCCTAAGTTGGGATGCTCGCCATCCTAACATATAATGAAACTGTTTTCAACCTTATCAGTTTGCTGAAACCGTGATTTGTTGGATATAAGGTTTGTCTTTATATTACAGTATCATATTACAGGTATTAACCAGTGTAATATGCGAGATTAGCTAGCACTTGTAACTGGCAACATACAGTACTAAATATTTGTAATCTTAATATGGCACTACACTTAAAATCAAATGGAAATGATTTCCTTTCACTGTAGACAAGACAGCCCTCAAACACTGTTAGTATTAACAAATGGGTACAAGAATGAGTCAGTTTATGACTGAAATGCTGTCTACAAGCTGTTATTCGCAGTATTATTCATATTTTTGGATGGCTCTGCATACAATAAGCCTTATTCAGTAAATCTTTGAAACCAACAAACTGACCATAAGTCTCATACTTTTCATTTCATGGATCATGTGCAAGCATGTATAATTGTTAAAAATAACTCTGACAGTGCAAAAAACAACCACACAAAACTACATTATTAACAATGTAAGAAAACCAATAGCTGCATGTTAGTTGTGACACTTTTTTCTAACTGACAATCATTTGACAATTTAACCTGTGTGCTTCGGAGATTCAAACCATGTTGCTTAATTGTGTTGTGTCATGTTTATGATTCAAGTTGTAACTCCTGAAAATGGACTTTCAAAAAGATTCAATAACTGACAAAAGATTTGCAATTCATGTCACCATGAAATATCTTTATAGCTTTGTAATTAGTGTTACCACATACTATGTTTTTCAGTCTATGAGTATGGATTTACCTTAACTATTCTTAATTAACAAACAAAATAATTTCTTTCAAAATTGCTGTATAATATGATAAAAAAAATAAGCATTACAATATGATATAAATGAATCGTGCTTAACAAAAGTAGAGAAGATTGCAATAGTGACAGATGAAACATTGTTGTTAATTGTTTTCAAAATGTAATTGCCAACAGTAAAAATTAAATGTATTCAGCATACAAGAAAACCTGTTTAGGCTAGATCTACAAAACACCAGGTACATTTGGGTATAAACCATGCTTCTTCTGTTCTGATAAATGCTTTGATTGATATTATGTTTGCAGTCTTTAAAAAATGAGTTAGAAATTTTAGATTACATGTACAGCAAAATTCAGTCAAGACCTAAAATTTCTGTGTCTGTTCTTCACAGTACCGTTGGTTAGTCATCAGTCTGCGATTGTGACATTTCCTAGTCATGCTCACTTTTTAGCAAACATAGGATTTTCCCAGCCTGATAGAATACTTCTTATGGCAAAAAGAGCCAGAACTTGCAGGAAAAATATATTTAAGCTAAAATAATGGCAGTGTGCTGTTACATATGTTATGGACTTACCTTAGAAATACATTTAGTGTAAAGGGCATATAACTTGTAAAACAGTAATCATCAAATCTGACTAATCTGTTATCCATTCGCGCTTATTAAAAGAAGGCTTAACCAGAACTTTATTAGTTTAAAGATTTGTCTTTGTCTGTATAAAATCAACAGAAAGCCCATGCTCTGGAAGACACCATGCACTATCATCTCTGTCCTGCCACCAGATGCAGGAAATATTGCTTTGATATTTTTTACTTTTAATTACTAATTGATATACGGTATCTTCAGTCCAAAATTTGAATCATGAAGTAAATATCATTTATTTTGCCATGAACCATTGACAACAATGCAAATAGCCATATCAAAGTAACAGATCCAAACATACAAAACTCTTATATTAGTGTTTATTTAGAATAATGTGTCTGTAATTGAAGTTATTAATAACATGTTGAGAGTAGACTTAAATTTTACCATGTGTGTAGTCGGACAAAGGCAAAAAAATATGAGTCAATTCTCCACAAATTATATTATCTTTATCCATTTATGCAAAACATCATTTTGTTACCTGCGTTACCTTATTTATATATTGGCAGAAATTAAATATCAATGGTCGTTAAACCTGTTTGTTTAGTCGCTATTTGATTTCATTGTGAAAGAGATTAAAGAAGAAAGTGCCCATCCCAGTGCAATGTAAATGGACGAAAATAAAATGTGACTGCCAGTAGAAGTGAGACGCTTATAAGCATCTTGAAATATTTATTTTACTACACTTTATTGCCAGTTGCAATTTATAAATTGCTTCAAATATGTGAAAATGAAAATTCATCACTAGAATCGAAATCTTTATTACACATTTATTGTTGTGGAACATGGTTTATTCTGATATGCAATCTTTTCGGTTATTATCTGTAATTTCATAAAAAAATGTAACATAAGTAGCTCTGGAGAGCAGAAGTACATATCATAGATGTTTGCAATTGATATTTATGTCTAGCTGAAACGTGTAAAGCTCAAATAATTTCATTAATACTATTGGAAAATATCCTATAGGTCTTGTTTTTTTTTTGTTGGTATTTTAATGTTATTAGGGTAACATTGATTACAGGCCTTTAACAGACGACTGACCAAAGAAAACTAAAAAAAACATGGGTTTCTAAGGCCCCAGGACATGTCTCTGACTGAAAATAGTAACCAAGCTTTTCTTCCTGGGGTTGGGGAATATTGTTCATTCTTATATACAATCTCTAAAGTCATTATCTGCAATTTTGTATCAAATGTAACGTACGTAACACTGATGAGCAGAAATACATCTCACAGATGTCTTCAATTGATGTTTATGACACGATCAACCATTTAAAGCTCAAATAATTTCATTGATACTTTTGTAAAATATCCTATTTGTCTTGTATTTTGAGTACTACTATTTTCAAAGTTAGTAGGGTAACGTTGATTACAGGCCATTTACAGAAAGCTGACCACAGAAAACTTAGTAAAACATGGGTTTCTAAGGCCCCAAGACATGTCCCTAACTGAAAATAGTAACCAAGTTTTTCTTCCTGAGGGATGCAAAAAACTCGCAAAATAGGCCATATATATCAGTTTGGCCCCTAGACCAAGTGTGTTAATTTGATAAGAGTGTTTCTCCAAGATGATACATTGCAATAGTAAGAAGGCTTCCATGCGAACTGAACATTTCTTGTACTTCAACATCAGCAGAATCTAGGGCGAAGATTTAGCGCTAGTAAAATGCATTTAATCCCCCAGGTGGCTTAGGCTGCTGTCCGTTCTAAGGCGATAGTTCTGTTGTTGTTGTCTTGTTGTTTATTGTTTCTCCAGTTTCGTGAGTCTGTAATTATTCTCTGCTTTGTTGTGCGTTAGTTTATGTCCATTCTAGTTTTGCAATCATCCATGGGGAAGAGAGAGCTGGTTGCTTTGCTTAGTTTGTCTTCCTGGTGTCTCGTGATTATTGTGTGACTCTTCCTCGCGGTGCCATGGGTTTGTCTGCAGTGTGTGATTGTGGTATTTCCTGATAATACTCACTTACTATTTTAGATATATTTGACCTTGACTTTTGACTCTAAAGTCATATTGGTGATCTAAAACCCTATTTCCATATTCCCCCAAAATCCCTGGGAGGACCTCAGAAAGAGTATTTGAGAGGGTATTCATCTTTTAGGTAGGAAGAAATGGCGAGTGATATTGAGTAGCTGCTTAGGATAGGTAGATTAAGATCGGACAGGGTAGCGTAGAATGAGACAGGATAGCAATGCAAAGGCCTAAATAGGATTTCATTGTATGTTATGGTAGAGAGTGGTAGGTTGTAATACTCTATGATAGGTTACCTATAGTAGCATTAGTACTATAATAATGCTACAAAAGTGCATTACTAATGTCTATACATAAACTTATGGCTCAAACGTCCAGGTCGTCTTGGGCTGATATAATGCCACTACTGAATCCCTATTAGGCGCGTTGCACAATTTCATATAAAGCTTACTGTTTTAGAAAACTAACCCCATCGTCATTTAGGTTGAACCGGTCTCAAATTGAAGATAATGTCTATACTTTATTTTTGATTGGGTCGTACGCTCAGAAATAGCGTCATATTAAGAAAGGGAGACACCTCTGTATTCGCAGAAAACAGAATCACAAAGCATGAATTTCAAAATGATTTTTTTATAGTTTAAAATCCGTTTTTTCCGCAAATCATTTTAGTTTCATAAAATATGTTTACCGTCATTTATATTTATTTTAAGTTTAGATATTTTTCGACATTTGCATATATCAATTTTGAGTGATAAATTATCCTTAGAATACTTGCCCCTATATCGCTTTTTGTAGTATCGTTATTTTTATTACAAAAAAATATAACTCAATAATTTCTAAAACAAAGTGGGTTATTTTTCTTGCTTTCAAAAATACATTTAACTGCATCCTGACATGCTTACTCGCTCAGAAAATTGCATTCAAAGCTGCTAGCCCTGTGCGAAAGAACATCGATTTTAATGCAATTATCTAATTCATTTTATTTCAGTCAATGTTTTGTTATGGTACCTTTATTGATGGTAAAACAAAAGCTGAGAAATCGCGTCTTGATGAACCTAATTTGCCTATTTTCAAGATGGCCGCCACAAATCATGGAATTTTTTGCAATGCTCTTTATCCGAATATACATGTATGTTTTAACATAGCACTAGTTTGGACTAAATGAATTTCCAAATTTTAAAGTAATATACGAGAAAGGAACTTTGATAATCAACACTTTGTTTTGTTTTAAATGTCATAATATAAGAATCTATCATGAGTGTAAGGGTAGGATAGAAAAATCTGTCCCTCAGGATCACCGTTTGTCATCACTCGGTCAGCCTCGTGGTGCCAAACGGTGATCCTGAGGGACAGATTTTTCTATTATACCCTCACACAAATAATGGATTCTTTTTCTTGCTCACCACTGTTTTTTATATTTAAAGATAAGCTTCCAGAAGTCCCTGAATACGCTAAGATACAATTTCACATGATGACGTCATTTTTAACATAACAATGACGTCCTTTGACGACCATGTGCATGAGTTACAATACAACCAATGTATGTAGCCCTCACGTGACAGCCTAGATAAGATAGCATGGGTTAGATAAAATTTTCTATCCCAGGGTAAAATCTCAGATATCCGTATCCGGTGTGCAAGAATGTTCAATACCCAAATGGCTGGTACATTATCTATCTATTAAAATTAGCAGCATGTAAATTCCAATGCAATTCGAATTAAACCAATTATGCACTCTTAGGACAATTTCTCAGGGGCCTAAAATTACTTCTTTTGACCATCCAAATGGGAAACAATTGTCCTAAAAATAAATCCATTTGGGCTATGTGAAATTGCATGGTTCCATGGCAATTAATAAGTAGCTTCTAAAGAATTGGGTATTTCGCTATAGAATTACTCATATCTCAGCAGGAACTCATCCTAGATTAACAGAGATTTTAACTATATTTGACCTTGGCTTTTGACTCTTAGGCCATATCTTTGTTGAAAATTGCATAGTGCCAAATTATCGCTCTGTTCTTTCATTTTCAGACTGAGGGTGTTTATATTTAGCAATTTTTTTCTATTAAATCATCATTTTTCTTTCGTCAATATCACTTACTTTTCCATGTAAAGTTCTGCTGTCCGTTCTAAGACAGTGGTTCTGTTGTTGTTAATTCGTTGTCGATTGTTACTCCCATTGTGGGATTACGTAATTGTTCTATGTTTTGCTGTACGTTACTTTGTGTCCACTCAAGTTTTGCAATCATCTCAGTGGGGAAGAGAGAGCTGGTTGCTTTGCTTTGTTTGTCTTTTTGGTGTCTCTTGATTGTTGTGTGGTTCTTCCATACGATGCCACGGGTTTGTCTGCAGTTTGTGATTGTGGCATTTCCTGATCATACTCACTTATCCTTTTTCGATTGATCAAAAAGCATAGCTTGAATGTTAGGAGGAATACTCTTTTCCAAGAATTGGGTATGTCCTTATAAGATTACTAAACATAAGCTCATCCTAAACTACTAAACTTGATACAAATTAAAAAGTAAGACATAGCAGTATTATCTAACGGTCATGTATGATCAAATTCGTATATTCATGAATATTAATGAATACATTAGAAATAAAAGAAAATCGTGAAAATAAGGGGGTGTACCTACAAAATTACCTACAACTTAGCTGCTAACTATTCTAGACAACCACACTTGCTTGGTACCAAATCAATGCTAAGACATAGCACGTTTACCTAATAGTCCAATTTGCCAATTTTCCATAAATCGAATTCATGAATATTAATCAAAATATAAGAAATAAGAGAAAATTAGGCAAAAATTAGTGGGATGTACTTACAAAATTACTCAGCTGCTATTTATCCTACACTTCTAAACTTCTTCCCAAATTAAAACCTATAAAAAGTTCTTTTATTCTGCTGTTTAATATAAAATTTGTCTAATTTGTTAATTCATTAGTTTTTGTATTCGATTTTCTTCAGATCTCTAAAATTTTATTAATAGTTATGAATATATTTACTTGCACATTCTACACTTCAGTTCTTTGGTGTATTAGATAGTGGATGAGAGATGTCAATGTGTGTCACCGATTATTTTATAACGACATGCAACAGGAATGTTTGAGGTAGAACTCAGTTTATATATATTTTTTAAAGTTGCATCAATATTGATAAGTTGCATATTTGTTTTAAAAATTTCATCAATGTTGATGATATGTAAATTAGATAATTTGCATATCAGACCATTGATGAAAATTAAGTATAAGCTTTGATTTGGTAACAAGTTGAATAGTTTAGGATAAGCTGCTGATGGGATTTGAGTCATTTTGTAAAAACAGGCTCCCTTTCTTTTAAAAAAAATCACATTACATCCCCTTCCCTGAAACGCACAGAACTTGTTTTAATTGCCATTAATGTTCCTGCAAAGTATAATGACATCATTGCAATGCGTGTTTTAAAGTTTTCATTTTATACAGCTAGCATTTCTCATAATGAAATAATGCCTGTCACATTTGATCTAGATTATGTGCTAACACAAACATGATAAAACCGGAAGCAAGATATATTTGCCCAAGATGTCTCCACGATAACCATCTTGATTGCATTTTTAAATCTAATTGCATAGATCTATATCAGTAAAGATCCCCAATCAAAAAAAAATGATTCTACACTGATTAGTACCAGTTTAGAATCCTTAACACATGTTACTCTGAAGATTTTATTTCTTCAATTTGGCGGCCATCTTGGAAATATCCAAATTTATAGGCGTCATTTTTTCAGCTTGACAAATTTGTTTTTTATCTACCCACATTCCCACTAATGGTGATCTCAAACTCTTTTTCACAAAAGCCTGTACCTTCATAGCTACATGTAAGTGACTTTTCTTCTTTATTGTCCTTACAATAAATAGACATAAGAACATATTATTCTTTTCTGTGCGTAATGAACTATATCCCTCAAACGCCCCCTCTCTCCAACCATTGCCCCATGCATGCATTCGCATGTATCTGTCTAACTATCATTTGCCTAGTCCAACTGCATGGATACCGTACGTCAGCATGCAGTACATTTTAGTACCAAATTATCATGTGCTGGCCTAAAAATAAAAACAAACTTACGTGTAGAACTAAGAAGAAAGAATAAACACAACACTATGAAAGAAGACATTATGATCCTATTTATGAACAGTATAGCTTACGTGTAAATATATATGAAAAATGTGTGTGGATTCTATACTTTAAATATGAGCACGCAATAAGTAAATTGATACGACAACAATGATTAACCAGTATGAAACCAATATACTGAGAAGTGAAGAAACCAGGGGTTATTAAACCTTTTCATTCTGATACATTAGTCTATTTATGTTGATGCAATAAGTATGGAACTGTCCATTATGGGTCTATAAAATGATCTTTTTCTGCCTAAGATTGTTTTTATCTAAGCAAACAGTGCAGACACCGATGAAATACCGCCTTACGCGGTATTTCATCTGGGTTTTCACTATTTGCCAAGATACCTGATGAAAATTAATGGTTAAACACCCCACTGTTTAAAACCCCAAAACTATTTGAATTATACCAGGGATATACTGTTCATTCTCGATATTTTGGCCCAAAGAAACAGTTAGGTGGATTTTACCAGAACATCAATATAGGGTTGCTTAAAATCCTTCTTTTTATGTTCTAAGATTATATAAGAAAGGTATTAAGCGATACATGTGATGCATTTCCCAACCAACCTGAGTGGTGTAGAGGATAGCATGGAGAGCTTTCATTCATATCGGATTTCATATTGGGCAGGATATGGTGTTCGAGTCCTATGATTTCCATATTTTTTCGTTATGTCATTTGTATCTCGAACTCCACCCCCACCCCCTGATTTCCATGCTCTAATATGCTTTCATTTGCATTTTTCATTGCGCATACGTGTACTTCTCTTGACTAGTACAGAAAATGTTTGATACGGAAGGATATTCGATCGCAAGCCAGGCAGATTGCAGCCAAAGACCCTTTATAGCATATGTGTTGCTGCACATGGTATTATAAAAGTATGCGAAGAAGAGGCCATGAATAATGCACAACTTTCAACATTATCACCTTTAAGAGAGAGAGAGATAGCCAATTAGATAACTGGAATATCAACCAGAACGTTATCGCGCACCAAAGCTGTTCCTCGCGTCTGTGAAACCATGAAAGCAACAGGGTGGAACTTGGTGGCTTTGTTTAGTGTGAAATATGTTTAAAATATAACCCTAAAACACTGGCGACAAACAAGGCAACACTATAACAACCTATTTATTAGTGTTGGGTATCAGACAGGAAATCACTATCGATTATCGGAATACACTGGCCGATTGATTATCGATTACACAATCAAAAACTATTTTTACTTTACAGAAAACAGTATTTTCCATAAAACAAACTTGTTACATGTGCACATGGCCATGCTTTAGTCCCTTTGAGTCATTAGCATTATTTTGTGCTTTATGTATTACTTTAAAGCATATTTGTTCTTTTAAATAAGGCTTTTACTGCATTTTAAAGAGCCCAAAGTCCATCTAATGAAGTTATCAGGACAAGTGTAGGTGATGGTCTTATTATGAATGTAATATTGACCTTAATCAATGCTGACTTGTGTAGGAATGTTTCTACACATTCAAATGTTTTTATAAACACATTTTATGCAAGGGGTCCCTTAGATTTGCTACCAATGACAGAATTTCCGATTTAATCGATTGTGGAAAATTTCAATCGATATCTACCGATTGCAGCTCTACCAATATTAAACCATATCATGAATATGCAGTGATATGCATCGTATTCTAAAATATGGTTGCTTTCTATACAAATTTCAAGTTTCATTTTGACCTCGTGTGGGTGAGGTCACCGTTTTTTCCTTTGCACTGGAAGGAACGTCCCTTCGTTGGGCGGAAGGAAGAATTTTGTGCGGAAGGAAGGTTTTTAAGTGGGTTTTTAGCAAGATAAGTATAAAATCATGATTTATGATTAAAATCAAGAAAATTGAGATATTTTGATGAAAAATTGCGATGAAAATCTAAACAGGGTGTAGCTTTGGTACTATTAAAAACTGTCCGTGTGCGAATATCTATACGGAAGGAAGGCTTTCTAGCAGGGTTTTAGCTTGAAAACTCTCTAAAATCATGTTTTTTATATAAAATAATGAATATTGCGACGTTTAGATGTAAAATGTAATCAAAACCTTCTTTACGTATAGAAATGATCCTTCTGCGAAATGAATGTTCCTTTCGCAGATGGACATTTTATCAGTACCAAAGCTGGCATCCAGAAATTATTTTAAGTAGGCTATGCTATTGCAGTAAAATCGTGATTTTTGATTAAGATGTTGATATTGAATTCCTTTAAAATACCAATTTAAGTAAAACTCGTGGATCAATGGATTGAGCTACGATTGGCCTGCTGAATAGAAATTAATCTGGAAAAACGCATCCTTCAGAAATAGAGAGAACCTACACTATTAGAAAACAGCAGACTCGGTTTTATTGAGTCTGTTCGTGAGAACTAATGAAAAGTGCAACAATTCTCAAGCCCCCTACCATCGGCTTAAAAGCAGTATTCTGCTTTCCGTCAGAACCTAATACTCCTGAAGGACCAGAATCTAAAAAATCAGCACTATATCGATGTACGGGAGAAGTGATGTCCTTTAGCAAAGTGAAGATTTGTCTACGAAAGGAAAGACAATTTTTGCGCAATATGCCCATTTATGTTTTATTTCTGATGTATGCAACGACAGCGTTCCCCCCCCCCCCCCAAAAAAAAAAAAATAAATAAAAATAAAATAAACGTTAAACTGAATTTCTGTTGTTGTTATGAACTTAAATTCAAGTTAAAATGATACATTTGTGCAAATACTACTGACGTTGTAAAGAATTTTGCTGTTATAAAGAGTGTCAGTATAAAGGGTATTCACTGTATCATTGTTTTTCTACAATTATATTTCATGGTGGTTTAGCTAATATTCCAAAAAAGTAAATCAAAAATACATGAGATGAGCCTTTTTCACATATATACTCTTAACCCTTAAAGCGCCAAGAAAAAAAAAGCATCTGAAAATGTCGTCTGCTTAAGTCGTCTGCTGCAAATAATTGCCTAGCATTACTGACGAATTGAGGACAGAAGCAAACAGCGTGGACTCAGAACAGACTGCTCCTATAGGAGCAGTCTGATCTGGGTGCACACTGTTTGCCATAGAGGCTTCTTAAACATTTCAGCAGACGAGAAAAGCAGACGACTTTTGTTGTGATTGGCGCATTTAGGGTTAAGAAAACGAGCCAGCTGATGAGACAATTATGATCAGTATGCCCGGTATGCAACTGAAATAGATAACCGTCACTAACAAGAAAACTAAAGTAAAAAAATCCCATGCACTTTTGTGCAAATTATCATGAAAACAGTTAAAGACTATAACCAGTAATACCTGTGATGCTGATTAGAACTGTCTCAATGAGACAATTCTGATCAACATGCCCGGTATGCAACTGAAATAGATAACCGTCACTAACAAGAAAACTAAAGCAAAAAAATCCCATGCACTTAGTGCAAATTATCATGAAAACAGTTAAAAACTATAACCAGTAATACCTGTGATGCTGATTAGAACTGTCTCAATGAGACAATTCTGATCAACATGCCCGGTAGGCAAATGAAAAAGATAACCAAAACTAAAGTAAAAAATCAATGCACTTTGTGCAAATTATCATGAAAACAGTTAAAGACTATAACCAGTTATACCTGTGATGCTGATTAGTACTGTCTCAATGAGACAATTATGATCAGTATGCCCGGTATGCAACTGAAAAAGATAACCATCACTACCAAGAAAACTAAAGCAAAAAAAAATCCATGCAGTTTTGTGCAAATTATCATGAAAACAGTTAAAGACTATAACCAGTTATACCTGTGATGCTGATTAGAACTGTCTCAATGAGACAATTATGATCAGTATGCCCGGTATACAACTGAAATAGATAACCGTCACTAACAAGAAAACCTAAAGTAAAAACAATCCATACAGTTTTGTGCAAATTATCATGAAAACAGTTAAAGACTATAACCAGTTATACCTGTGATGCTGATTAGAACTGCCTCAATGAGACAATTCTGATCAACATGCCCGGTATGCAACTGAAATAGATAACAGTCACTACCAAGAAAACTAAAGTAAAAAATCCGTGCAGTTTTGTGCAAATTATCATGAAAACAGTTAAAGACTATAGCCAGTAATACCTGTGATGCTGATTAGAACTGTCTCAATGAGACAATTCTGATCAAAATGCCCGATAGGCAACTGAAATATATAACCGTTACTACCAAGAAAACCTCTTTTTCTACATTTCACGCATAAACGAGAAAATGAGTATTGTCCTGGATTCTTATAATATGGCCTCAACGAGACGTTTCAGCTGAGTTTTCCTATATACACAAATCAACTACCATGTACCCAGCAATTCTGATCTATTATCATTGATAACTACCTGGATGCTCATCAGGATCGTTTCGCAAAACATTTGTGATGAGCATACCCGGTAGGTGACTCATACCCTTATTTATCGTAACTACTTTAAACGTGTACATTATACAACTAGACAGGTATATTTGATGAAATTGAATCGTCTCGTTGAGACATTTTTGTAGGCCTTGTTGTTAAGATAGATGTGTGTGATGACTGTGTAACAAACTGCAATGTCTCTGTGTGTGGGCATTTCAAAACTATTTTTCAGAGTTTACACTTGATATTGATCAGAATGGCCTCAACGAGGTGGTTCTGATGAGAATATCCAGTGAGTGACTCCAACAATACAAAGCAATGTGATTAACTTGCTTACTACATTTGCCTTGACCAATTTTCCTTCATTTATCATGACAAAATTGCATTAATTTTATAATTTGTACAATATGCATGGACCCCAGAACGCTACCTGAAATATCTCAGTAATGCCTCAATGAGAATTTTAGGGCATCACTATAAAATACCATTATATTTTATTCAGAACCCGATTTATGGGAATGCAGTTATTTTACTTGGGATTTTTGGGAAGCTGACTTTTCCTTCACATTTGGGAAAATATATCATGAAATTGGGAAAATAAGTACTAAAATACATGAAATTGGGAAAATAAAGGTCATTTATGATTGGGAATGACTCCCATATAAGGCGGTAAAATGGCCAAATAAAATTACTGGAATAGGAACACTTCTCAACTCATTGCCAGCTAGTTTGTCCTGCTGATGCTAGTTACAAACAGCTCGACCCAGATCAAACTCTGCAAAATGTCTGGCCTGATCTGGATCCAAACTATTTGACAATCTAATAATATTGGAAAAAATACGGAGAAAAACGTGAAAAATGTTCTTATGTAAAAGTTTATGACTGGTGCGAAATGATTCAAAGAATGTTGATTCACTAAACGTACAATTTACTTACCAATCTTTACGAGAATTAATATCCAAAAAACTACTGCACATGTCCAAACTTGTCCTCACACTACGAAGCGACGGATGAATGAAGAACTAGGCCAAGGTTAAGTAGCTTATTGCACGAGATCGGCAAGCTTTTACAACTCCAGGTATTGTTAAATCAATTGAGACCGGATTAACCTGTTGCTGACGGCGGATATAGCTCAAGTGTTTATTGGGTCTCAATTTGATACCATATGAAACCCTTAACCCTTGGGGCGTCGGACACGACTAAGTCGTCTGGCTTTTGCGTCTTCTGTGTTGTCCTTGCAATTTTGGTCGAATGTTGTGGGTCCGTGTTGGGCTGCTCCTGAAGGAGCAGTCTGATCTGGCTCTGCATCGTTTGCAGATCTATGCCAGTAATGTTAGCAGATATATGTGACAGACGTATGGGCAGAGGTATTTTCCAGACGCTTTGGGATTTAGGACTGTATGCATATAAGCAACGAAAATGACTTCAAGCTATAACACTGCATAGTAATACCTTTATAAAGTAAGTCGGCTTCTCTCTCTCTCTCTCTCTCTCTCTCTCTCTCTCTCTCTCTCTCTCCGCCATGATGCCACTACACATGTTGTATTATGTATATCCGCTCATATGTAACAAATTATGTTGTCTGAGCTTAATCAATAAAGAAGAGTTATGTTATGTTTTGTTATTAGATTTCGTTTATAATCGCTTATGTGAGCAGCGAATGCTGAAAGGAGCTTATGTCAAATACATACACCAAGGAAACGAGCCAGCTCAAAAGATTTCGGTAATGATCGCTTATGTGAGCAGCGAATACTGATTAGAGCCTATGTCAAATACATACACCAAGAAAACGAGCCAGCCCAGGAGAATTTGGTAATTATCACAAATTCCATCCTCTGTAACCCAGGCGTGACCCATTCCGTACCCAACTGCGTTGATCACGTGATGAATGTCAAGGTCTCACAGTACTGTTGCATTTTCCTATATAGTTTAATGCTCAAAATACACAGGTTATTTCTAGAGGACATATAATAACACTCATTCCTGTTTAAAAACTCAAGAGAAACAAAATAAACAGTGAAAGCCCAGGTTTCGCCAGATTGATTTTAAAAAATATCTTATTATAGTTTGTGGAGACCGTACTGTGCCGCTCCGGCCTAAGAATACACTGACCTGGAAAAATACTTTTTCAAAAGTGGAAACAATACATAATTAATTGAAACTTACAGGAGCTGTCTTGCTAAAGTAGAGCTTCTAGTATGTAACACAAATCATGACCAGTAGGCGCATTGCTGAAATTCAAATTTTCGAAAAAAACTTACCTCATCGTCATAAAGGATGAAACAGGTCTTAAATTCAAGATGAATGACTCTACTTTATTTCTGATTGGGTCGTACGCTCAAATATTGGTAGCATCATATTAAAAAATGGGGAGATAACTCAATGTTTGCAAAAAACGGAAACGTAAAGTACGGTTTTTAAACTGATTTTGTACTGACAAAAAGACGTTCTTTTTCGCAAATTATTTTGTTTTCTAAAAGTAAGTTTACTGTCATTTATATTTGTATGAGTTTTATTGATTTTTATAAATTTAAACATTGTATTTTGGGAGGATAACTCTTACCAGCCTATAAAATTTAATATTTTCCTCTATATCATTCCTTATAATACCGTTATATTTAATCAGAACCCGCAAAACTTCATAATTTCTAAAACAATTGTCTGTTTGCTTTTCAAAAACATGATTTGCCGCATCCTGATATGCCTGACGGCTCAGAAATTTGCTTCTAATGTTGCCACCCCTGTGTGGAAAAAACAGTGTTTTAATGCATTTTTCCAATACACATGATACGAGCATAGTAGATTCGCTGATTTACTTTTGGAGAAAACTTATATTAGCGTCCTAAATGATGATACATGCCTCAATTAAAGATAGATATTTATGTACTATCAATTTTTGAGGATTGTACGTTAAAATCGAGTATCGTCATTCATAAAATGGGGAAGCAACTCTGGTACTAGAAATAATGTAAATCCAGCATAGAGATTAGCATCGTTAAGTACCTCCTGGAAATATTGCTTCTCTGCTTTTTTTTTACTTTACTTACACAAAAGTATATCTGTTTGAAATATCTAGTCTTTCTTTCTTGAATAGATAAAATAGAATTTCAGAAACAGCAATATGACGCTCTTATTAGACATTAGTATTATCTAATTTGCATATTCAAGAATATTAATGAAAACGTAAGAAATGAGAAAAATTGTAGAATAAATTAAGGGGTGTCACCTACAAAATTACCTATATGTCGCTGTTTATCATTACAGACTAAGAATCGTGGTACCAAATTCAAGTTGAGACATTGGCAAAATGACCAGCTGAATAGATATACGAATTATCTAATTTGCATACTCACGAATATTAATGAAAACATACGAAATGAGAGAAAATTGGTTGAAAAATAAGGGGTATACCTACAAAATTACCACAACACCAGCTGCTAACTATCTTATCCTACAAGATTTGGTACCTAATAAAAGTTGAGAAAAAGCCATTTGACTAAAAAGATTAATATACGAATTATCTAATTAAAATATTCATGAATACTAATGTACGTAAGAAATAAGACAAAATTGGTAGAAAAATTAAGAGGGTATACCTACAAAATGTCCTATACGTTTGCTGCGTACTAGCCTAGACTACAAAACGTGGTACCAAAAAAAGGTTGAGACATTGCCATTTGACTAAAATGATTAAATATGCGAATTATCTAATTTAAATATTCAAGAATATTAATGTAAACATAAGACATAAGACAAAATTTGTAGAAAAATAAAGGTGGTATACTTTCAAAAATTACCAGGACGCTAGCTGCTAACTATCCTATCTTACAAAACTTGGTACTAAATAAAAGATGAGACATAGCCATTTGATCAAAATGATGAAATATACGAATTATCTAATTTAAATATTCATGAATATTAATGAAAGCATAAGAGATAAGGAAAAATTGGTAGAAAAACTAAGGTGGAATACATTCAAAATTACCTATTTGTATCATGGTTAGGCATTTTTCCTTTGATGTTCTGATAGTTTATTTAAATATACAATGACTTTCAAGTAACCTAGTTTTCTTAGTGGAATGGGCGTGGCTTAAAAATCCATTCAGTTGTATTGAGTCTGAAATTAGGTTATACTCTAACCAACCAAGGTTTTTGTTAGAGCACGGTGTCATCAAGTGAACAATATTAACCCTTAAAACGCTATCAAAATGCCATATGCTCTTCAGGTGTTTTATATTTGCTAAAAAATTGACTTATGCAACTGTAGATGCAAACAGTGTTGATCCAGATCAGCAGCAGTCTATTCTGTGTCTTCACTGTTTGACCTAGAGGATTTTAAACATTTCCGCAGATGATAAAATGATAAGCGCTGTAAGGATTAAATAAACTAAGGAAATGTTTCAGGGTTTCTGGGTCAGACAATAATTAAATATTTCCTGGTAAATTATTATCTGACTTATGCTGCAAATATTGTGCTGACATTATTGACTTATGAATGTATGGAGTGCAAACAGAGTGGATCCAGATCAGGTGCAGTCTGATTGGGCCCACACTGTTTGCTTTTACTAACATCAGTCATATATGCAGCAGACGACATAAACAGATGACTTTTTTCAAGTGAATAGCTTTAAAGTGTTTAAAGGGCTAAATCTTCAGCAGGAAGTTGGCTGTAACAGATCTGCCAATCTTTGTAAATTAACTGATAAGGTGGTCCAGTAAAATGAGTGGGAATTTTAAATGCTTGCTTTTGGTTGGCCATGATACAAAATATTTAGAAAATGGCTTGTACTCATAATTGACATAAACCCACTCGGGGGCTACGCCCCCTCGTGTGTTTATGTCAATTACTCGTACAAGCCATTTTCTAAATATAACATATCTACTGCTAACTATCGTAGACTACAAAACTTGGTACCAAATTAAAACTGAGGCATTGTATTTCGACCAAAATGATTAAATATACGAATTATCTAATTTGAATATCCATGAATACTAATGTAAACATAAGAAATAAGACTAAATTGGTATAAACATTAAGGGGTATACCTACAAAATTACCTATATATCTACTGCTAACTATCGTAGACTTCAAAACTTGGTACCAAATTAAAGCTGAGGCATTGTATTTTGACCAAAATGATTAAATATACGAATTACCTAATCTGAATATTCATGAATATTAATGTAAAAATTAGAAATAAGGGAAAATTTGTAGAAAACTGAAGGTGGCATACCTACAAAATGTCATATATATCTGCTATTTATAAGACTAGACTATAAAATTTGGTACCAAATAAAAGTTGAGACGTTGCCATTTAACCCAAATTATTAAATATGCGAAGTATCTAATTTAAATATTTATTAATATTAATGTAAACATAAGAAATAAGACTAAATTGGTAGAAATATTAAGGGGGTATACCTACAAAATTACATGTACTCCAGCTGCTAACTATCCTAGACTATAAAAATTGGCACCCAATTAAAGTTGAGACATAACCATTTGACTAAAATGATTAAATATACGAATTATCTAATTTATTTATTCATAGATATAAATGTAAACATAAGAAACAAGACAAAATTGGAAGAAAAATTAAGTTGGTATGCCTACAAAATTAACACGACGCTAGCTGATAATTATCCTATCTCACAAAACTTGGTATCAAATAAAAGTTGAGGCATATCCATTTGATCAAAATGATAAAATATACGAATTTTATAATTTAAATATTCATGAATATGAATGAAAGCATAAGAAATAAGAGAAAATAGATATAAAAATTAAGGGGGTATAGCTACAAAATTACCTATATGTCTACTGCCAACTATCGTAGACTGCAAAACTTGGTACCAAATTCAAGTTGAGACATTGCATTTTGACCAAAATGATTAAATTTACGAATTATCTAATTTGATTATATTAATAAATATTAATCAATACTTAAGAAATAAGAGGAAATTGTAGAAAAATAAGGTGATTTACGTTCAAAATAACCACTAAGTCAGCCGCTAACTATGATTAACTTCAAAACTAGGTACTAAATAAAAGTTGAGACATTTTCATTTCATGAAAATGATTATATATACAAATGATCTAATTTGAATACCCATAAATATTAATGTAAACATAAGAAATAAGACAAAATTGGTAGATCCATTAAGGTGGTATCCCTACCAAATTACCTCTACACCAGCTGCTTACTATCCTAGACTACAAAACTTGGTACCAAATAATAGTTGAGATACAGGTATGCGACCCTATGATTATATGTACTCGAAATATCTAATTTTCATATTCACGAATATTAAAGAACACATAAAAAGAATAAGTCAAAAATAGTAGAAAACTAAATTGGTTTGACCTACAAAATAACCTATATTTCAGCTGCCATATATCCTGGACTACCAAACATGGTACCAAATAAAATTTGAGATATAGCTCGTTGACCCAATGATGAATATACAAATGATCTCATTTGCATACTCATGAATGTATAAGAAAACATTAAAAAGAAAGAAGAACACAGAAAGATAAAAATTAGTTCTTGGCATTAACTTGAGAATAGGATAACTAGCAAATGACATATGCGTAATTTTAAAAGTACACCCCTTTATTTTTTCCAAAATTTTCTGTTATTTCTTATATTTTGATTAAGAGTTTTGTGTGAGAATGTTAGAAAATTTGTTAAATGGACAATTTGGTAAATGCAGTGATTTGGCATTATTTGGTACCATGAGTGGTTGCCTTAAATAATTCGCAGCTGAGTTGTAAGTATCTTTGTGGGTACACCCTTTTATTTTTTTACGATTTCCTAATGTATTAAGGTAGTACCGGACTCACCGGCATATGTCCAAAAGTGTTTTATCTTTTAATATATTATAATATAGACTTATACTTATAATCTAAGACAAAAAAAACAATACCTCACCGTTTTTTTTAAAAAGTTATTTGATGTCAAAAACTGCAAAATCGCAGGTTTTTGAAATAAACAAACACAGATTTTGTTAACAAATAAACAAGAAACGCAATACAGTTTTTTTTTTTCAGAACAAATACTACTCACACCAGAGATATAAATAAAAACAAAAAATAGTGAAATAACATGTATTTACACAATTTATTAAGCAAAATCCTAATTAAGTCAAACGAATAAATGCCAAAAAAACATTAATACTCAAAATAAACATATCAGAGAATGTAACTGGAACAACAAAAAACATATTTTTACAAAGATATTTTCATGAAGAATCTAATGATTGAATAAAAAATATGTGTCACCGTGCTCGTTTTTTTGTTTTGGTGACTTTTCTGAAAAATCCTGAAAAAAATAAAGACTATAATAAGTGTTGTCTCCCCTTTCACCCAATTTTTTTGCTTGTCTACGCCCTATTTATTTCACTGGGCGGAGACATAGCTATTATTGATTAAGCACTGACAAATGGGCGTAGAAAATGACAAAAACGATTTTGACCTAGCATATGTGACCCAGCACATTACATTATGATTCTCATTAAAGCACGGCTATAGCATGTCTTGATACTTTGATGCTTTCTTACACGCAGGAGATATGTAGATAAAAGCTAAAAATTATAACTTTATTCCTGATGCATAGATCTAAATGTCATTTAAAGAATAAACTTACAAATATGCAATAAGAGGATAAAACATTATTTTCCTTGTTTTAGTGTTTGGCAAGCCTGAATGTGATGTGTTGCAACCAGAACCACACAGCGGTGAGGCCTGCAACACATTATCGCACAGGGGTTTGACAAACGTTAATATACAGAAAGGAATGTTATATTGTCATTGTTATATATTATAGGCCTTTTTGGGTACTGTAAAGGTGGCAACTTTAATTTTCATATCTGGGCGTGGTTCGGTTATTTCAACTGCTCAAGAATGGAAATCAGGTTATATCCATTGGTTAAGCGTTTAAAAGTTGCTTGAGCCGCGCAGGTCTGCGTGCATTTCATGAAAGTCCTGTCCGGTAATGCACTGAACCCACATTTATTAACCCTTAAAGCGTATATTACAACACAATCGTATGTTTTTATCGTCTATTGAAATATTATGAAGCCTCTTAGATCTAGAGCAGACTGCTCACCTAAAGCAGTCTGATCTGGGTTCACACTGTTTGCCTCTATTCTAATGTTAAACGATAAACAAACACTTTCGAATGTAGTTATAACGCCTCATTTTCAGATTTTACCTATGTCTAAAGTAGACTAATAAGGTAGTCATGAGGTGCCGCCTTTACAGTATCCAAAAAGTTCTAGAATACTTTCCTTTCAAGCAAAAGCATTTCCAAAAAAAATGTCCACTGTAACATCGTGAAGCATACAACAAAACCACACCTTATAGGCGCAATTGAAAACATCAATACTATCGACGATTATAGACCAAAAATAGTTAGAATCATAATTTTTTTTATTACCATCACTCATCGAACAGGCGACACTTTGCAATCAAAACACTGTTTCTAGCGAGTTTTGATCCGCGTTCGTCAATGGTTAAGAGTGTTTTGGATTGCTCACTATCCGGTGTGGAAACAAACTTTTTTTTTTCAACAGAAACATGACTGAAAAATGTAGATAACTCCTAGCTCTTGTTTCAGATTGTTTTGGTTACGTATTCATTGTATCAATACACATCCCAGATAGGTGGCAATCGAAAACGTTGATGCTATCGACGAACGTAGATCAAATACCGTCAGAAACAGACTTTTTGGATTGCAGTTTGTTTGCCTGACTGGCGACAAATGGTAAATTCTAGCGATTTGCGATCCACGATAATCGATTGTTCAGAGCCTTCTCGATTGTCGCCAATCCGATGTAATAGAGTAGCGTATCTTATGATAATTGAATATTTTGGTCATTTCTCAATAAAGCATAAGCGACGGTATCTTAACTCGCAGAGGATATCCGTGAGCAGGTTGAAATGGCAATTAAGCCCTCTGCAGTCATGTTATATCGGAAATAAAGCCCGCGGTCAGTGATTGGTCAACGACCAACCAAAATATGACACATTATTAAATAAAATGTACAATTGTCAGCGATTGAAACACCTCAAGTTTCTATAGTAAACACTTATTATAAGGTATATAACAATAAAAGGATGATACATTATTCTGTCTATTAACGTTTGCCAAGCCCAAATGAGATAATGTATTGTAGCCTTAACCATGAAGCTGTGAGGGCTGCACCAAGTGCGGATCCAGAGGGGGGGGGGGGGGCAGGGGGTCTGGACCCCCTCTGGAAAATCACAAATTATATGGGTTTCTATAGTTAATAAGCAATTGGACACCCCCTGGAAAAAGTTGGACCCCCTGGAAAAAATTGGACCCCATCTAGACTAAAAAATCGTTGTCAGAGCTTTTTTTGTCAGACTGACCTGGACCCTCCCCTTCCCCTGATGAAAATTCTTGGATCCGCGCATCTGTACCATGCTTGCCAACCGTAAATATACAGAAAAGAATGTTATATTGTCATATATCTTCCTTTCAGGCACATGCAGTTCCAATTAATTTTATTAAAATGTATGCAGAAATGTCCATTTTATCATCATGAAACATGCAACAAAACAAAATAATTTTTTCAACAGAAACATGAAATAACTCCTAGCCCTTGTATCAGATTGTTTTGGCTACGTCTTCAGTATATCAAAAACACACTAGATAGGCGGCAATCGAAAACGTTAATGCTATCGACGAACGTAGTTAAATATTGTAAGTAACAGAATTTTGGATTGTTGTTTGTAGTCCGATAGGCAACAAATGGCAATCACAAACACTGTTTCTAGCAATTTGTTATCAGCATTCATAGATTGTTTAGACTGTTTTTTATTGCTGCCTATCCGGTGTGATAAGGTAATTGAAATAGTTACGTCATTTCTCCATAAATCATTAGTGACCATGTACCTCCATGGGACTTAAAACATGAGAATGTCACATACAAGGCATGTGCACGTCTACAGCCCTCCCCCCCTTTTTGGGGTGGGTTGGGTCTTAGGTTAGTGGCAGCATGCAGAAATAGCAACCGAGACATGTATATAGTATGTATATTTATACGGTCCGCAACTTTTAACCATCAAAATACTGAATGACTTCATACTCTGGGTGATGTTTTTAAAAGCTAATACTTGCATTCCTTCTTTATACTTACAGAATTACGTTTCAAGCATCAAAGAGTTGTCAGGGGAGAATAATATCTACCGTCTTAAAAATAAGTATTCTCTTTTAAAAACAAGATTCAGGAACGATAACTCTTACACTCTTACTTTTAAGTAAAAGTAAGGTTATCTTTTGACATGGGTCCCGCACTACCTTAATTAATTTTCATGAATATGCAAATTTGATCACTAGCATACTTTACCGCTGAATGAGGCTGCTATGTCTTAGTTTTTTTTTTTTTATCGAGTTAGTACTTTAGGATGAGTTTCTGCTGAGATATAAGTAATTTATAGGGACATAACCAACTGTTTTGAAGCACATTGTTTGTTGCCATGGAAACCACTCAATTTCACATAGCTCAAATGGGGTTATTTTCATGACAATACTTTTACCTATTGAAGGCGGTCCCACAAAACAATTTGACGCCCATGAGAAGTTGTCCTGAGGACTGAAGGCTGGTCTAATTCGACCATTGGGTACTAAGGAGTTTAAATGTTTTTACTTTTGATATATAGATAATGTAACACATTTTGTTGCCATCGCTAGGAAGGATGGACCTTATGACGACAGTTAAATCAAAGCTACTTGTCGATTCTCAAAACTCTTTTCTCGTTTATCACTTTAAAAGCTTGAACCTAGTTCAAAATAGTGCTATGACTGAAACATTCATTACAATAGCTGGACACTAGATACGCAAAAGTAAGTGAGTATAAACAGGAAAAAACACAATCACTACTGCAGATAAACCCACGGCATCGTGAGGTAGAGGAACAGAACACTTACAGTCACAAGACACCGGGAAGACAGTTAAAGCAAAGCGATTATCATTCTCTTCCTTGTCAAGGTGTTAACAAAAATAGAAAGAACACAAAGAGATGCATAATAAAACAAATACCAACACAGAACCCCCACAAACATTCCGAGGTACATTAAACATTGAATCAACAGCAATGTAAGATTCTGTATGATTTTGGCGGCCATCTTGAAAACATGCAAATAAGCTCAATAAGACGCCATTTCTCAGCTTGCAAACATTGGTTTCTGGATAAAGCATACACAATTTCCTTAAAGAAATGTGTCAGACCCTTTTCCTTCAGAAAAAGTCCATGCTTGATACTTTTAAAATTCGTGTTTCGTAAATCTGTTTCTGCGAGTATAAAGTTATCTCCCCTTTTTCAATATGACGCTACCCATTTCTGAGTGTGTGACCCCCCCCCCCCCCCCCCCCCCAAAAAAAAAAAAAAATAATAATAATAATAAGCATAGACATTTATCTTCAATTTAAGACTAGTTTCATCTTTTAGGACGATGAGGTGACGATGAGGTAAATTTTCTCAAAAGCATTCAGAAACTGCGCCTAATAGTATATCAAGTGTATTGGTGAAATGCACAAAAACAGAGTATTTTTCACACGGGGGTAGCAACTTTGCAAGCAATTTTTCGAGCCGTCAAGCATGTCAGAATGCTGTTAATCATGTTTTTGAATAGCAAATTTATATGTTTCTTCGAATTGATCAAGTTTTATGCATTTTTACAAAAAATTCCGGTATTATTAGAAACGATATCGATGAAAATGTTCTATTTTATAGGGTAGTAAGAGTTATCCCTCATTAGCTATATCTGCAAATGAAGAAAATGAGCCAAATTTGATTTAAAAATAAATAAAGGTTAAATTGATTTTAGAAAATGATTTAATTTACGAGAAACTAATGTTTTAACACTGCAAAAAATCGATTCGAAATTCGTATTTCACAATTCTCTTTTTTGCAAGGATAGAATTATCTCCCCATTTTTAGATATGACGCTACAAATTTTCGAACGTACGACCCAATCAAAATCAAAGTAGAGGCATTTAGTTTTGTTTTGAGACCGGTTTCATCCTTGAGGTATGTTTTCTCAAAAAGTAAGCATTATATCAAATTTAGCAACGCGCCTACAGCAGGTATCAGTAAAGCAAAACTTTGGGTTGACCAAAGTACGCCCGTACTTGTTTCTAATGCTCATAAATCCTATTGCACACTCACGGTGCCTAATCGTACAGTGATACCGGAATAAGTCGCGCCTGCATGGGTTACCGAGTATGCGCAAATGCAAGCAGCGACGAAATGCTGATATAATAGTCCATGGGCCTGGAGGGGTCACCATGCACCCCCTAAGGACCCTCTGGGAGTGGTATAATATTAAGAATCCAGAAATTAACACTCCATATCTTGGGTCCTACCCGCCATTTTGGATGATTTTGAAGATGGCCGCCTTGAAAAAAGACAAAATGTCTATATAGTGTAATATCAGCTCCTAACAGTCTGTTATGCTTACTTTTATCAGCAGAACATCTATATTTAAGACCCTAAGCTTCATTTCTGGTATTAAAAGTTCAATGTATGGTCTTAACATAGTATACTCAGAAAAACAATTGAGAGATATTTAGTTTCAGCCCCATACAATAAAAACTAAACTAATTATACATGCATTTCATAGTTCGTGATATCTGCAATCAAAATGGATGCTTTACTTCAGTCACGCTACAATGGTTTAAGTACAGTACATATCCAAATGGTGCAACCCTCTGTACTCAAAAGTCACACGCGTTCAACAATGATTAATACGCATTTTTTATCGTTTTTTTTTTTCCTTAATGACTGGCTCCAAAATCATTGCTGGCTCTCCCTCAAAAGAATGACACCTAATTTTGTAACTGTTGTTAGTGTTTTAATGCCAATTTGTGGTAAAATGTGCCAGGGTATGCCATATCTGTGCATCTTTGTTGGAGAAGTTGTCCCATAATTAGGGACAATGACTGAAGAATGGGTGTGAACATTTGTCTGTGGTCGGAATAAGAACATAAGCAATGACCTGGTTAAGGTTGCAGCAAAAAATTTAAGCGCTAAATTCATTGCATGTGAACTTTGAGTAGAGAGGGTAAGTACATTTGGTGTGGTACTGTATCGTAACCAATGACCTGTAAATTTCATTTTGCGTTTTGGTGAATTGCATAGGTATAGTTCTATCAGATACAAACTTACTTTGTTTGAAAATTATATTCCCAAATGTTATATAGTCAAAATAATTTTAATATCCTTCAATTGTTTTTCTGAGTATATATTCAAGATGACAACCACTTTGAAGTTCTTTTTTGCATACATGTATTTTTTAATCTTTAGAAAAAGTTTCGATGATATTTTCGATAATACAATTTAGTTACATGTTTGTATCATTATTAATTTTGGAGATATCTTCACCTTCAGCATTATTTAGATATGTAATATGACAGCACAGATGGCTGTCAAAAATGAAAAATAGGTCCAAAGTAGCCAAATGGCTGTAATAAGTTATCTTGCTAACTTATAAACAATAACGATTTAAATAAGATTATGAACAAATACTGTTATTGGCAGTTGTTAGTGACTTACATTCATAATTTCCATTCAGTCCTCATCACCAGAATTGTCGATTTACACGAAAAGTCATCATCTTTATAATATTGGATAGGCTGCGTAATAGGTACCCCACCCATTTTAATTAGTAGACAGCTTTTCCTCCAAATAAACATAATACACTTCTACATGCATCTATCTCCCTGGTATTTGAATGACCTTTATTTGGCTCTCGTCAGATTCATCATTAATTTCATCATACCTTCTTGAAAGGTTATGGTGTAAATACGTTACATTTTTATGATTAACCCAGAAAAATAGGCATTTTCTCGAGCCAAAAATAGCCTCTATATAATCTATACTACGTATGGTTTCCAAAATGAGTCGACACTTTGTATTAACTCTAATAGAAAATTGATTTTGTTTTTTCACAAACTACTTAGATTATTTTTTATTGTTTCGTTATTGTCCCCCATCTTTGTGTATAAAAGTGGAGAGACTTAGTTTTTGCCTCTCCGTCTTTCCGGCCATCTTTCCGTCCTTCAGTACATCCATCCATCCACCCTTCCGCCCCCCTATAGAAGTAAGTACCTATCGGCACAACTCCTCCTACAGTTTTATACTGATTCTTTTAAAATATCACTGGTGTTTTGGTCATGGTCTGAAGATATGCATGTGGTTTGGATTATAATCCCCAGATTATTTTTGTCACTTTTTCGCAAGATGAACTTAGTCATTTTTCGGGCATTACCTATAACAATGTGAATGGACAGGGGATACCTTGTGGGCACACATCCTCCTACAGTTTTATACCGATTCTTTTGAAACTTCACTAATGTTTTGGCCATGGTCTAAAGATATGCATGTGGTTTCGATATAATTTTCAGATTATTTTTGTCACTATTTTTGCAAGTTGAACCTAGCCATTTTTCGGGCGTTATCTATAAAATCTGAATGGACAGGGGATACCTTATGGGTGCAACTCCTCCTACAGTTTTTAATGATTCTTTCGAAACTTTACTGGTATTTTGTTTAATGGTCTGAAAATATGCGTGAGTTTGGATATAGTCCTCAGATTTTTTGTTACTTTTTTCGCAAGTTGAACTTAGCCATTTTTCTGACACTATTTATAACAAAGTGAATGGACAGGGGATACCTTGTGGGCGCATTTCCTTCTACACTTTTATACCAATTCATTTCAAACTTCAATGGTGTTTTGGTCATGGTCTGAAAATATGCATGTGGTTAAGATATAAACCTCAAATTATTTTTGTTACTTTTTTGCAAGTTGAACTCAATCATATTTCAAGCATTATATATAACAAAGTAAATGGACTAACGATGTGAATGGACAGGGGATACCTTGGGCGCAACTCGCCATCCTCCTACAGTTTTATATCGTTTTTTTTTAACTTCACTGGTGTTTTGGTCATGGTCTGAAGATATGCATGTGGTTTGGATATAATCATAATGTGGTTTGGTTATTTTTGTCATTTTTTCGCAAGTTGAACTTAGCCATTTTTCGGGCATTATCTATAACAATGTGAATGGACAGGGGATACATTGTGGGCGCAACTCCTCCTACACTTTTAAACCGATTCTCTCGAAACTTCAGTGGTGTATTGTTCATGGTCTGAAGATATGCATGTGGTTTGGTTATAATCCTCAGATTATTTTTGCTGATTTTTTTACAAATTGAACTTGGCCTTTTTCCAGTATCATTTATAACAAAGTGAAAGAACAGGGGATACCTTGTGGGCGCAATTCCTCCTACAGTTTTATGCCAATTATTTCGAAACTTCGCTGGTGTTTTTGGTCATGGTCTGAAATTATGCATTTGGTTTGGGCATAATCCTCAGATTATTTTTTGTTACTTTTAACAAGTTGAACGTAGCCATTTTAGACATTTTCTTTTACAAAGTGAAAGGACAGGGAATACCTTGTGGGCGCAACTCCTCCTACAGTTTTTTTACCGATTCTTTCGAATCTTCACTGGTGTTTTTGGTCATGGCCACGGTCATGGTTTGGATATTATCTTCAGATTATGTTTTAAAACCTCAGCTTATCATTTATCACTTTCCAGCTTTTTTCACCTTCAACATCTTATATAAATGTAGTACCTTTGAGTGCAAATGCTCCTACAGTTTTATAAAATTCTTTATGAGACATCGGTATGTGCTTATGTCATGGCCTGAAGATATGGATATGCTTTGGATAAAATTATTAAGTTTTGTTTCTGATTTATGTTCTGAGAACTTAAGTTGTTCCATGATAGTTTATATATGCAAACTTCAAAGACAAACATAAAGTGGCGGGGGACATAAATTCTCTGAATTAGCTTGTTGATCTTTAAACTTGGAAGCACAATGTAAAAACTGCATATGAGAAAAGCCTCTTTCTCAATAAGTAAAACATGATATTCTGCTGTAAAATGTTACAAAAATGACATATGTTTGTAATTTCTTCAGGCTTGAGAAATTCCCAAATACTTTAAGTGCAATCAGATGAGACGTGTCTCAATATAAGCACTGTGCAAATAACATGTGTGACATACATAACATTAACACAATTTTTAAACTAACAGCTTTCGTTAGCAGTATGGGATTCTTTATCAATTTTAAGCGTTTTTTAAAAGATTCTCTAACACAACTGATAAAAAACAAATGAATGATACATGCCAACAGACACAGAAGTGTAAATAAATCTCAGCTTTATCAAATTTTTGATGTATGACTGTATTTTAACCATAACTAAGTAATATATAATATATTGAAACATTCTAAATGTTTTAAGTTAAAGCATTCGCTTCGAATTCACCCCATAAAAATAACCAAATGAACACATATAAACATGACTTGAGATCCCTTTTGAATGTTTTTGATTTCCTAATTGTGAAATGTGTAACATACATATAAAGCAATATTATATGACTTTCGCAAATAAATGTAAATATATTCTCCTCATAACAGACTTTGATAAGTTTTAATGATCAATAAATTTAAATTATCGCTTATGAGAGCTATCAACAATTCAAACGTTTTAACATATACATTTAGTCCAAAGTAAGTAAGGGTGCAAAGATCAGGAATCGATACAATCAAGTGCCACACCTGACCCAAATACCAATGGGAAAGTAACAAACTCACAGTTAGACACCACAAACGGAGCAAAGGGGTCAGCCCTTTCCCAGCAGGTGACAACAAGGTACATATAAACAGACACGCACAAAGGCATAGCAAACGCAAGACAGAAAAACATAAATGATCAAACCTAGAATTAACAAGTATTAATGATATGAAGTAGTCAAGAATTGAACACTCACTACAGTCCAATTTTAGTACGTTTCCTATGTGCTTTAAAGTTGGGTCGAGCACTGTACCCGTGCCTTCCTTATGATTTGCGGCCAATTTCGACCTGAAATATGGGAAACGTTTTGAAGTTGTTTGTTTTTGAGCCGAAATCTAAATTCCATCTGACGGTCGCTATCGGTTTCATGAAAACAATGTAAGTATTAGAGTGAACAAAATTCAGTTTGTAAAATGAAGCAGAAAGAAAATGAAACTTTAAATGCATTTTCTTCAAGAGTCAGTCAGTGGCCGGAAGGCGGGTCCTATGTCAGTTTTATCAAAAACATGGGCAGCGATCCGAAGACGGGCAAGATATCATCTACATCTACATATCTACTTGAACCGTCAAATTTGACTATTATTCAACGGGTTGACTTCTATTGGAAGCGCTAGAAAGATAAAAAAAAATAAGAGAAGATAGGCAGAAAGAAGATATGTAAAATAATAATGAAGATAACTATGGTAATATAATAAGAGTGTGAATATGATAATCAAAATAAAGCTTAAATAGTGAAAGATAGAAGGAAGAAAGTCTTCCCTCATGCTTTTGGCTCATCAGACACAGACCAATCTGCTTTCCGTGACGGTACCAGGGCCTTACGACCCCAACAGCACAGTTCCCGACCTTGATGAGTTACTAGACAAGTGGGCCCTTAACATTTTAGAAAGAGTGGAGCCAGCCCCTTCTTGAATGATACCAAAGAAGGGGTCTCAAAAACGGATGCAGGAAAGGGATGGTGTGGGGGACTGCATTTAAGTGAATCTGTTTATGTACGGTACTGTCTGTACTTCTGCGAATGTGAAGATTTTGTCCTTGATGTTCCTTTGGTTAGGTACTCGTCTGCTGGTAATTCTATCATATCATTGACAATATTCAGGGGCAACAACCTACGTCATAGCATAATTGTTGCAAACATGTAGTGTGACGCCATCTTTGATTTACAAGGTAAGTTTTTCCCTTCGTAAAATTATACAAATTAAAGTCTGTCAAAACTAAGCAGTGCAGGCGGTGCCTAACACCACACTTAAACAGAATATGTAATAGTCATGCACATAAATGCCATTGCTTTTATAATTATTAACCCACAAATATTGAAGCGGGTGACTGCTAAAATTATCCTCGTGTCTCCCACTTCGATACTTGTGGGTGAATGGTTATAAAAGCAACGGCATTTCTGGACGTGATCATTATATATTCTGTTCAAGTGTGATGTTAGGCACCGCCTGCACTGCTTAGTTTTGACAGACACTTTTTTGTATAATTTTACGAAGGGAAAAACTTACCGTTTAAATCAAAGATGGCGCCATACTACATGTTTGCAACATCCATGCTATGACGTAGGTTGTTACCCCTGATTTTGTACAGGAGGGTCAACTGAATTTTGGAACGCCTTGATTCAAGAGACTCCCATTGAAGGTGATCAAGCATTGAAGATACGCTGCTGGTATTCCTGTATCAGTTTGTTGTGTACCGGGCAGCTCTTCTTTGAATCATCTTCAGTTTCCATATCTGATCCTTCTGCTGTGGGTTCCAAACAGAAGAGCAGTATTCCAAGTTTGAGCGGACCATGCTGAAGTAGGCGTTGGCTTAGGCGTCCTCACTACAAGACCTGAGGTTGCATCTTAAGAACCTGAGCATGCTGTTAGTCTTCTTGGAGATTCTGTCTATGTGTGTCTTCCAAGATAGAGTCGTCTGGAGGTCAACACCCAGGTACTTAGTTGTATTTTCAGTAATCAGGATGTGTCCTTTCAGCTTGTATGGGTGAATGATGGGGATCTGGATCTAGATACTCTCAGTACACTACATTTCTGAGGATGGAATCCCATGCCCACTTGGATTCCCACTCTGCCAAAGTATCAAGGTCTTGCTGTAGGACAGCACGGTCACTAGTGTCATATATTGGTCTGTATACTATGCAGTGATCTGCTAACAAACGCGTCTTGGAGATAAAGTTGTCTGGTAGGTCGTTAATGAATAGCAGGAATAGCAAGGGCCCCAGTACTGAGCCTTGCGGGACACCGCTAACAACAGGCACGCTATCTGAAGAACATCCCTCAACAGTCACTCTTTGGGTTCTGCCGAGAGGGAACGAAGTAATCCACTGGTGGGTGTTCCCTCTGATGCCATAGTGGTGTAACTTCCTAAGTAGTTGGCGAGGCGGGACTGTCGAATGCCTTAGACAAGTCTAAGATGACCATGTCTGTCTGTACGCCCTTGTCTAATTTGGAGGCTAAGTCATGCTGAAGAGTAACAAGTTGGGTTTTGCAACTTCTTCTGGCGCGGAAACCATGCTGGCGGTCAAAAAGAATGCTGTACTTGTCCACATGCTTCATGACATTGCTAACTATGATGTGTTCTAGCATCTTACAGCAAAGGCAGGTCAAATAAACAGGGCGATAGTTGGCTAAGTCGTATCGCTGGCCTTTCTTGAACACTGCAGTAAACGTTGGCTGTTTTCCAGTCTTCTGGGACGGTTCCTGTCTGAAGGGACTTGTTGAAGATAATAGCCAAGATCGGAGCAAGGTCTTCTGTGCATTCCTTCATAAACCGTGCTGGAATCATATCTGGGCCTGAACTGAAGCTTCCCATGGGTTGCTTTTCTGTAACAGCTTCTTACGCCTTCCTCGCTGACAGTAAATTGATGCATAGTTTGAAAAGGGTCACCGTCTGGGTCTGGAATGGTACTGTCTGAATCCTCATGCTGTAAAATCAGGTTTATCAAGAGCCAATACAGAATACAGATTTTATTAAAAGTCGGAAGACATAAGTGATTGCAGTAGAATATCTCAACAAAATTAAGTTTTAAGATAACAGAACAGAAAAAATGATACTTTAAATGGGGTTTTCTCAAAATTCATTGACAGCGGCCCAATATAACTATGCTGGCTGAGCGAGCCAGGTCATAAGATTTTGGTAATTATCGCAAACCTCGGGAGGGGGGATAACTTGAGGGTAATTTTGGTACGCGTGTGCGGCTAAGTTTTTTTAAGCCTACCCCAATCATATACAGTGGGCCACTTTAGTTACGCACCAGTTTTTCAGGGCCCACATTTTTTACAAAAATGCTGGAATAGAACATTCTCTATGATAATTTATGTTTTGACACTTTATCTGTTTGATGAGGCAAAAAAATATCGGAATCACTCATGCGAATCCCTCTGCTACGTCAAAGGCAATTTTGACAAAAAATGCACGTGCAGCCCGAACCTCAATATTTTCTATTTGTGTTTTACGCTAGGCATTATCCATGATGATCGTTTTGTCAAAAAATCACCAAAAATAATTATTTTATTCAAGTAAAATAACTTTTTTCGGTCGTTGAATTTGGTAACAGTGTTACTTTTGGAAGAAATTCTCGTTTTGACGTCATTTTGACGTTAATTACAATAATCGAACATGTTTTCCTTCGCAAATTGTTTCGTTATGAGTCACGTGTTGACACAGAAGTATCAAAACACTAAAACATTTATCAGTGACACGTTTTATAGCCTTGGTAGTAGTGACGTAATCACCAACGTCAACACCTTGACGCCAAGAAATCCATTATTATTTTACGAAAATAAATGGCGGATACATGGTTGTTTAGAATGAAATTATAAAATAAGTTTTAGATAACTAATTTACTCAGAATCATACGAAATTTTATCTAACAATAAAAAAAAGTACTCAAATCCACTTTTTAAAACCTTGGCCAGCTGGGAACCAAAATAATAAAACGCTTAAAAAAGACCAAGTTAACAAACACATTCCAGTCTTATATATTGCCAAGAATAAATCGGCTCTTATCTCTGGTATAGCAGAAATTCGACCCTGAAAAAGTGCAATGTGATCTTAGTTTCATTCGAAATAATGCGATGTGAAATGGTGTTTTGAGGGTAGTGCCCTTAAGGATCTATTTTCTCATTTGTTTCAGATCTGATCACCGTAAGATTTTAATGGTTAATGCAAATATAAATGCGCTTTACTGTTGGCTCTGATCTTGGAATCTATGTGATCTTAAGATGGACTATGGTTGAACTTGGAATTCCAAATTCAAAGACGTGATCTTAAGATCAACACCGGAAATTCAAATGTTTTCGTTGGATCGAATGCGACAATACAACACTATTTCCAATATTTATTAATTTATTTCAATGCTTTTTTTTTTACCTTACATCAGATAAATGTTCAAAATGGCTAATTGAATACTGTTATTATCATTAGCATTGTGTTAGATCTAGTTTCCTTGAGTTAAACTAAAAATCAACGTTTTTAGTTTCTCTCAGTGGTATGGCGGGTGGGTGGGATGGGGTGAAGTTAGTGTTGCTCTTTACGTCTCATTCAACCATTTTTAAGTGATTCGGGACATTTTTTCTGGCATTGGAATCCAGTAGTGCATGGTTTCATATTTGGCAGTGTGGAATCGGATACAGGGGTGGATCCAGGATTTCTTGATAGCTAAGGGTTCAATTTTACAAAGTAGGTGGGGGTTCGATTTGTTTATTGTACCTGATTATTTGTTATTTTTTCCTGAATTTTCTGAAATGTCCATGAAATTTGAATAATTTTGTCTTAAAGGGGTCTTGGGCGAACCCTCTAGCTGTGGATCAGCTACTTGGACACTGTTTACTGCTACAGCGTGTCTGTCTGACACTATTTTCTTCAACATATGGCGATATTACGATGTAGCTCTTAATTGTATCCTCAGTCAAGGCTTCACCATTTGGGTGGGGTTATTGTAGGGTAGGATTAAAAATCAATATGACTGGTTAAATGTTGCGGGTGCTTTAATTTTGAGCTGTAACAAGAACACTATAATATGCACATATGTTCTTTTGGTTTGATTCTTTCCTGGATTCTTATATCTCCATCAACCTGATGTTGGTCAATTCATCTAACCACACTTATTTCTGGTCAAGCTTGACTGAGCGGTTAACCAGTACTTCGTTCACATACATGTACTTTCTGTTTCACTTGTAAATGACAACAACCCTTCTTGGCGGAAGGAGGAGAATGAATGACTGAAGAAATTATTTCATGTTCAATCTCCACAAAAGTATGGAACCATTGGTGTAGAGCCGAAATATTTAAACCTGTTCCAGCTAGGAATCAAATCCAGGTTCTTGCATGGGAAATCGTTCCACGAAGCTGTTCGAAGCCGCAAAATCCATGTTCAAATCGTGACATTCATGTGCTGTTTGAACATGACTTTTACTTGAAAAAGCTTAAGCTGGGCCCTGATTTGTATGCATGACGTTACACGGGAAAGCTTTGTGGCCGTTACTGACCATTTCGCTGGTGCTTTCGTTCTCGAAAATGTTGCATGCGTATATATGACGTTGTGGCGACGTAATGACGTTCAAAAGTTTGACGATGAGGCCATTTTGTTTAGAGAAATCAAGCGTAAGAGAAGGGATAATTAATGTTTAAGCGACGTTTGCAGCGCGGTTTATGCTGAAATCAGGTAAAATATGCAAGAATAACGATCACACATGTTTGTTTCATTGAATTAACACTTGCCGGGTCCCTCGGACGATGTTTGAACACTTGGCCAAATGGCCTCATGTTCAAACAGCTTCCTCGGGACCCGGCAAATGTTAATGCATGAAAAAACATGTGTGATGCCTATATTGTTTGATCTACAGGCAAACACTACCACATCGCTGTAAGAGCCGACTTATATCGCAAGGCAGTAGAAGTATATTTATATACCTAGACCCTGTGGCATACAGTATAAAAATAACTGACTCAATTTCAGGAGTACGAAAGAACCTAAAAATATATATGGCTTTGGTCCTATATGTATGAATAAAAGTATTCAGGTATTAGTAAAATTTGTCTTGTATACACAGATATATGCCAATGTATTCCAGTGCAGTATTTAAAAAGCCTATTTTAAAACAAAATAGGCTAAAAAGTTATGAAATATGCTTTGTATCAGTGCTGCAGACATTAAACTTTAAAAAAATCCTGTTCAAAATCCTACTTCCACCTCCCCGTTGGTGAGCAGGGGGCAACATATAATAATATCCCTTTTATTATTATGTGGCTAACGGAAGGGGTACCTATGTATTTCCTTGGGAAATTTGTGAATATTGAAAAAACACAATGTTTTTCATTACAAATCTTTTTCAGTATCATAAAAATTTCTGAGTGATGATGTGAAAGTAAACCCATACATATTGATACAAGAAAAATGGAATAGTCTATTTTGTATTTTAAGGGGTCTCATGTCAAACTTTCTATAAAATCATGTATAAATGTCCCTGAAGATTGTTAATTTTAAGCATACTGTGCTGATTTAATGCCACCTTATCAAGCAGCATTTGATCTGGGTCTTCGCTGTTTGTCAAAGTACTTATTTACGGGTACAAAAATGAGAAGGGTTAACTCTATGCCTACTAGTGTTGTCTGCTGATAACTTTTGCGAACAGTTTGGACACTGATCAGGCCTGACATAAGGTAATTTGAATATCCACACATTAGGCCCAAAGAAAATTATGTCTTGTTTCCGATTACATGTCCAAAATTTTTAGGGTCGGTAGGTAGGCAAACTTTTTTTTTTATAAAAACTTTTTTGTATGGAAAAAGTATGAAATCCTTAAAAACAGTCTAAAATTAGACTTTAATATCCCGAAAGTCTTCAAAAAAGTTTGAGTAGGCCCCAAAATATTCGGGTCGGTAGGGTAACCGGAAACAAGACATTTTCTTTTTTTGGCCTTATTATAAGTAAAAATCAAGCTATCAGCTAAATTATCTTAGTTTAAGGTATCAGTCTAATTCTTTAACATTAAATTTTAATTAAACGAAAATTTAGAAGAATAAAAACCCTGTTTTGTACCTGCCAAAGTACTCATCAGTTGGCTTGTGCATAGCTACAGATAAGGTTGGGTATTTGGATGAGTGTTTAAAGTCATGATGATTAGTTAGGTAATGGTGTGAAAATTTCAGTTTCAATACTGATATTACACCATTTTTCTGACTTCCAGGGGATACCTGAAGTTTGAAGCCAAACTATAACTCAATAAAAGACACCTCTGTTTGTAGTCACCTGGACTTTAATTGTCTTAAGTTAAAATTTGAAGTCAATCATGACATCATACTGTCATCCTTGCCCCTGGCTATTCTGTTACCTCTTCACTAAGGCTTCTGATCCCAAAATTAACTCTTGTTCTTTTGAATCTTTTTTTTTTTTTAAAAAACCTAGATCCTGATCAGCTGGTTTCTTTCATAGACCAGCTTGTCAGCATCAACAATGTTTTCCACACTTATTGAAAAGTAGGTCAACTTCCTAAAGATATCTGCTGCATTTTACAGCTAAAAAACAAATTTGCCATTTCACTGCAAAAACATTATATTTGCCAGTATTTCCAACTTGAGACTTATTTTCCATGCCGGGAAATACAGGTAAATGCCACTGGTAAATACCGGGGGTGGAATTTGTCACCCAACCTCAGTAATTTCCAGACATTATTATTATAAAATTTCCCTTTGTCTGTGATTTGGATGTAACCTGGATTTCTATTATAATTGCAATAACATTTGATATTAAAAGAAAGGTTTTTACTATATGATTGTCGTGTAATAGTTAACTGCATTACCTGGATATATTTACTGGATATGATATAAAATTTTTGCGAAATAAAATTCACCATTATTTCAGTTTGAAATTGCATTTAGTGACATTTGGATATTTCTGAAACCAGAAGGGTTGGGGTCAGGGTTGGCACGATATTACCCGCCCGAGTAAACCCACCTCATAAAACCCAGGTTTACCTGACAAATGGTACTTATAGAGAGAACAGACATATCAATTACGGTACGATGCATATTTGGACAGATCTAATTAGATTTCATGGAAATATTCCAAGATGGGTCACTTCCCAACTTGGAGTATCACTTGTTTCAAGTGATTTGGTGTTTTTCAGCATTAATTAGGTAAATTTACTGTGACAAATGATACTTATAGTGGAAACAGACATATTTTTGTAGGTGCTTAGCATATTTGGAGACATGTAATTGGATTTCATAGAAATAATCCAAGATGGGCAATTCTCAACTTGGAATATCACTTATTTCAAGTAAATTGGTGTGTTTAAACATTAATTAGGTAAAAAAACATGTGGCAAATGGTACTTATAGAGAGAACAGACATATCAATTTAGGTACTTAGCATATTTGGACACATCTAATTGGATATCATGGAAATATTCCAAGATGGGCCATTTCTAACTTGGAATATCACTTGTTTCAAGGGAATTGGTGTGTTTCAGCATTAATTAGGTAAATTTACTGTGAAAAATGAGACCTTTTGTAGAAACAGATATATTTATTTAGGTTTAAGCATATTTGGACACATCTTAAAGGATTTCATGGAAATATTCCAAGATGGGGCATTTCCCAACTTGGAATATCACTTGTTTCAACTGATTTGGTGTTTTTCAGCATTAATTAGTTGAATTCACTGTGACAAATGAGACCTTTTGTAGAAACAGATATATTTATTTAGGTTTAAGCATAATTGGACACATCTTAAAGGGTTCTATGGAAATATTCCAAGATGGGGCATTTCCCAACTTGGAATATCACTTGTTTCAAGTGATTTGGTGTTTTTCAGCATTAAGTACGTAAAATTACTGTGACAAATGATTCTTATAGTGGAAACAGACTTATTTATGTAGGTGCCTAGCATATTTGGACACATCTAATAGGTTTTCATGGAAATATTCCAAGATGGGGCATTTCCCAACTTGGAATATAACTTGTTTCAAGTAAATTGGTGTGTTTTAACATTAATTAAGTAAAAAAACATGAGACAAATGATACTTATAGTGAGAACAGACATATCAATTGTGGTACTTAGTATTTTTGGACACATCTAATTGAATTTCATGGAAATATTCCAAGATGTGCCATTTCCCAACTTGGAATTTAACTTGTTTCAAGTGATTTGGTGTTTCAGCATTAATTAGGCAACGTTACTGTGACAAATGAGACCTTTTGTAGAATCAGACATATTTATTCAGGTTTTAGCATATTTGGACCATCTTAAAAGATTTCATGGAAATATTCCAAGATGGGGCATTTCCCAACTTGGAATATCCCTTGTTTCAACTGATTTGGTGTTTTTCAGAATTAATTAGGTGAATTCACTGTGACAAATAAGACCTTTTGTAGAAACAGATATATTTATTTAGGTTTAAGCATATTTGGACACATCTTAAAGGGTTCTATGGAAATATTCCAAGATGGGGCATTTCCCAACTTGGAATATCACTTGTTTTAAGTGATTTGGTGTTTTTTTAGCATTAATTACGTAAAATTACTATGACAAATGATACTTATAGTAGAAACAGACTTATTTATGTAGGTGCTTAGCATATTTGGACACATTTAATAGGTTTTCATGGAAATATTCCAAGATGGGGCTTTTCCCAACTTGGAATATAACTTGTTTCAAGTAAATTGGTGTGTTTTAACATTAATTTAGTAAAAAAACATGAGACAAATGATACTTATAGTTAGAACAGACATATCAATTGTGGTACTTAGTATATTTGGACACATCTAATTAAATTTCATGGAAATATTCCAAGATGTGCCATTTCCCAACTTGGAATTTAACTTGTTTCAAGGGATTTGGTGTTTCAGCATTAATTAGGCAACGTTACTGTGACAAATGAGACCTTTTGTAGAATCAGACATATTTATTTAGTTTTAGCATATTTGGACCATCTTAAAGATTTCATGGAAATATTCCAAGATGGGGCATTTCCAAACTTGGAATATCACTTGTTTCAACTGATTTGGTGTTTTTCAGCATTAATTAGGTGTAATCACTGTGACAAATGAGACCTTTTGTAGAACCAGATATCTTTATTTAGGTTTAAGCATATTTGGCCAGATCAAATTAGATTTCATGGAAATATTCCAAGATAGGTCACTTCCCAACTTGGAATATCACTTGTTTCAAGTGATTTGGTGTTTTTCAGCATTAATTAGGTAATTTTACTGTGACAAATGATACTTATAGTGGAAACAGACATATTTTTGTAGGTGCTTAGCATATTTGGAGACATGTAATTGGATTTCATAGAAATAATCCAAGATGGGCAATTCTCAACTTGGAATATCACTTATTTCAAGTAAATTGGTGTGTTTAAACATTAATTAGGTAAAAAAAAACATGTGGCAAATGGTACTTATAGAGAGAACAGACATATCAATTTAGGTACTTGGCATATTTGGACATATCTAATTGGATATCATGGAAATATTCCAAGATGGGGCATTTCCCAACTTGGAATATCACTTGTTTCAAGTGATTTGGTGTTTTTCAGCATTAATTACGTAAAATTACTGTGACAAATGATACTTATAGTGGAAACAGACTTATTTATGTAGGTGCTTAGCATATTTGGACACATCTAATAGGTTTTCATGGAAATATTCCAAGATGGGGCATTTCCCAACTTGGAATATAACTTGTTTCAAGTAAATTGGTGTGTTTAAACATTAGTTAAGTAAAAAAAAAATGAGACAAATGATACTTATAGTGAGAATAGACATATCAATTGTGGTACTTAGTATATTTGGACACTTCTTATTGAATTTCATGGAAATATTCCAAGATGTGCCGTTTCCCAACTTGGAATTTAACTTATTTCAAGTGATTTTGGTGTGTTTTAACATTAATTAGGCAGCGTTACTGTGACAAACGAGACCTTTTGTAGAAACAGACATATTTATTTTGGTTTTAGCATAGTTGGACACATCTTCAAGGATTTCATGGAAGTATTCCAATATGGGGCATTTCCCAACTTGGAATATAACTTGTTTCAAGTAAATTGGTGTGTTTTAACATTAATTAAGTAAAAAAAAACATGTGACAAATGATACTTATAGTGAGAACAGACATATCAATTTTTGTACTTAGTATATTTGGACACATCTTATTGAATTTCATGGAGATATTCCAAGATGTGCCATTTCCCAACTTGGAATGTCACTTGCTTCAAGGGATTTGGTGTGTTTCAGACTTAATTAGGTGTAGAATCAGACACATTTATTTAGGTTTTAGCATATTTGGACCATCTTAAAAGATTTCATGGAAATATTCCAAGATGGGGCATTTCCCAACTTGGAATATCACATTTTTTCAAGTGATTTGGTGTTTTTTTAGCATTACTTAGGTAAATTTACTGTGACAAAGGAGACCTTTTATAGAAACAGACATATCCATTTAGGTTTAAGCATATTTGGACACATCTAATAGGATTTCATGAAAATATTCCAAGATGGGCCATTTCTCAACTTGGAATATAACTTGTTTCAACTGATTTGGTGTTTTTCAGCATTAATTAGGTAAATTTACTGTGACAAATGATACTTATAGTGGAAACAGACGTGTTTATGTAGGTGCTTAGCATATTTGGACACATCTAATAGGATTTCATGGAAATATTCCAAGATGAGGTATTTCCCAACTTGGAATATCTTTGTTTTAAGTGATTTGGTGTGTTTCAGCATTAATTAGGCAAATTTACTGTGACAAATGAGACAATTTGTGGAAACAGACATATATATATATATATATATATATATATATATATATATATATATATATATATATATATATATATATATATATATATATATATATATATATATATATATATATATATATATATATATATAGGTTTTAACATTTTTGGACACATCTAATAGGATTTTATGGAAATATTCCAAGATGGGGCATTTCCCAACTTGGAATATCAATTGTTTCAAGTGATTTGGTGTGTTTCAGCATTAATCAAGTGATTTGGTGATTTAGGATTTTATGGAAATATTCCAAGATGGGGCATTTCCCAACTTGGAATATCAATTGTTTCAAGTGATTTGGTGTGTTTCAGCATTAATTAGGTAAAGTTACTGTGACAAATGAGACCTTTTGTGGAAACATACATAAATATCAAGGTTTTAGCATATTTGGACACATCTTATAGGATTAACTGGAAATATTCCAAGATGGGGCATTTCCCAACTTGGAATAATACTTGTTTCAAGTGTTTTGGTGTGTAACAGCATTAATTAGGTAAAGTTACTGTGACAAATGAGACCTTTTGTGGAAACAGACATATATTTAGGTTTTAGCATATTTGGACACATCTTATAGGATTAACTGGAAATATTCCAAGATGGGGCATTTCCCAACTTGGAATAATACTTGTTTCAAGTGTTTTGGTGTGTTACAGCATTAATTAGGTAAAGTTATTGTGACAAATGAGACCTTTTGTGGAAACAGACATATATTTAGGTTTTAGCATATTTGGACACATCTTATAGGATTAACTGGAAATATTCCAAGATGGGGCTTTTCCCAACTTGGAATAACACTTGTTTCAAGTGATTTGGTTTGTTTCAGCATTAATTAGGTAAATTTACTGCTAAAATGATACTTATAGTGGAAACAGACATATTAATGTAGGGTTTTAGCATATTTGTACTCATCTAATTGGATTTCATGGAAATATTCCAAGATGAGGCATTTCTTAACTTGGAATATTACTTGTTTCAACTGATTTGGTGTGTTACAGCCTTAATTAGGTAAAGTTACTGTGACAAATGAGACCTTTTGTGGAAACATATATATATATATATATATATATAGGTTTTAACATTTTTGGACACATCTAATAAGATTTTATGGAAATATTCCAAGATGGGGCATTTCCCAACTTGCAATATCAATTGTTTCAAGTGATTTGGAATGTTTCAGCATTAATTGGGTAAAGTAACTGTGACAAATGAGACATTTTGTGGAAACAGACATGTATTTTTCGGTTTAAGCATATTTGGACACATCATTTAGGATTTCATGGAAATATTCCAAGATGGGGCATTTCCCAACTTGGAATTTCACTTGTTTCAAGTGATTTGGTGTGTTTCAGCATTAATTAGGTAAAGTTACTGTGACAAATGAGACCTTTTGTGGAAACAGACATATTTATTTAAGTTTAGCATATATGGACAAATGTAATAGGATTTTATGGAAATATTCTAAGGTGGGGCAATTCCCAACTTGTAATATTACTTGTTTCAAGTGATTTGGTGTGTTTCGGCATTATTTAGGTAAATTTACTGCGAAAAATGATACTTATAGTGGAAACAGACATATTTATGTAGGGTTTTAGCATATTTGTATTCAACTAATTGGATTTCATGGAAATATTCCAAGAGCGGGCATTTCCCAACTTGGGATAATACTTGTTTCAGGTGTTTTGGTGTGTTACAGGATTAATTAGATAAAGTTACTGTGACAAATGAGACCTTTTGTGGAAACATACATAAATATTTAGGTTTTAGCATATTTGGACACATCTTATAGGATTAACTGGAAATATTCCAAGATGGGGCATTTCCCAACTTGGAATAATACTTGTTTCAAGTGTTTTGGTGTGTTACAGCATTAATTAGGATAAGTTACTGTGACAAATGAGACCTTTTGTGGAAACAGACATATATTTAGGCTTTAGCATATTTGGACACATCTTATAGGATTAACTGGAAATATTCCAAGATGGGGCTTTTCCCAACTTGGAATAACACTTGTTTCAAGTGATTTGGTTTGTTTCAGCATTAATTAGGTAAATTTACTGCTAAAATGATACTTATAGTGGAAACAGACATATTAATGTAGGGTTTTAGCATATTTGTACTCATCTAATTGGATTTCATGGAAATATTCCAAGATGAGGCATTTCCCAACTTGGAATATTACTTGTTTCAAGTGATTTGGTTTGTTTCAGCATTAATTAGGTAAATTTACTGCTAAAATGATACTTATAATAGAAACAAACAAATTTATGTAGGGTTTTAGCATATTTGTTCTCATCTAATTGGATTTTATGAAAATATTCCAAGATGAGGCATTTCCCAACTTGGAATATCACTTGTTTCAAGTGAGTTGGTGTGTTTCAGCATTAATTAGGTGAAGTTACTGTGACAAATGGACATTTTGTGGAAACAGACATATATATAGAGATTTTAGCATTTTTGGACACATCTAATAGGATTTTATGGAAATATTCCAAGATGGGGCATTTCCCAACGTGGAATATCAATTGTTTCAAGTGATTTGGTGTTTTACAGCATTAATTAGGTAAAGTTATTGTGACAAATGAGACCTTTTGTGGAAACGAACATTTATTTAGGTTTTAGCATATTTGGACACATCATATAGGATTTCATGGAAATGCCCCATCTTGGAATATTTCCATGAAATCCTATATGATGTGTCCAAATATGCTTTAACCTAAATATAAATGTCTGTTTCCACAAAAGGTTTCATTTGTCACAGTAACTTTACCTAATTAATGCTGAAACACACCAAATCACTTGAAACAAGTGAAATTCCAAGTTGGGAAATGCCCCATCTTGGAATATTTCCATGAAATCCTATATGATATGTCCAAATATGCTAAGTAGTACATAAATTTATATGTTTTTTTTTCCACAAAAGGTCTCATTTGTCACAGTAACTTTACATAATTAATGCTGCAACACACTAAATCACTGAAAACAATTGATGTTTCAAGTTGGGAATTGCCCCATCTTAGAATATTTCCATAAAATCCTATTACATTTGTCCAAATATGCTAAAACCTAAATATATATGTCTGTTTCCACAAAATGTCTAATTTGTCAAAGTAACTTTACCTAATAAATGCTGAAACACACCAAATCACTTGAAACAAGGGATATTCCAAGTTTGGAAATGTCCCATCTTGGAATATTTCCATTAATTCCAATAAAATGAGTACAAATATGCTAAAACCCTACATAAATATGTCTGTTTCCACAATAAGTATCATCTTCACAGTAACTTTACCTAATTAATGCTGAACTACACCAACTCACTTAAAACAAGTGATATTTCAAGTTAGGAAATGCCCTATCTTGGAATATTTCCATGAAATCCTATAAGATGTGTCCAAATTTGCTTAAACCTAAATATATATGTCTGTTTCAACATAAGGTTCCATAAGTCACAGTAACTTTACCTAATTAATGCTGAAACACACCAAATCACTTGAAACAAGTGATATTCCAAGTTGGGAAATGCCCCATCTTGGAATATTTCCATGAAATCCTATTAGATTTGTCCAAATATGCTAAAACCTTAATAAATATGTCTGTTTCCACAAAGGTATCATTTGTCAAAGTAAATTTACCTAATTAATGCTGAAACATACCAAATGACTTGAAACAAATGATAATCCAAGTTGAGAAATGCCCCATCTTGGCATATTTCCATGAAATCCTATTAGATTTGTCCAAATATGCTAAAACCTAAATAAATATGTCTGTTTCCACAAAGGTATCTTTTGTCACAGTAACTTTACCTAATTAATGCTGAAACATACCAAATCACTTAAAACAAGTGATATTCCAAGTTAGGAAATGCCCCATCTTGGAATATTTCCATAAAATCCTATTACATTTGTCCAAATATGCTAAAACCTAAATATATATGTCTGTTTCCACAAAATGTCTAATTTGTCAAAGTAACTTTACCTAATAAATGCTGAAACACACAAATCACTTGAAACAAGGGATATTCCAAGTTTGGAAATGTCCCATCTTGGAATATTTCCATTAATTCCAATAAAATGAGTACAAATATGCTAAAACCCTACATAAATATGTCTGTTTCCACAATAAGTATCATCTTCACAGTAACTTTACCTAATTAATGCTGAACTACACCAACTCACTTAAAACAAGTGATATTTCAAGTTAGGAAATGCCCTATCTTGGAATATTTCCATAAAATCCTATAAGATGTGTCCAAATTTGCTTAAACCTAAATATATATGTCTGTTTCAACATAAGGTTCCATTAGTCACAGTACCTTTACCTAATTAATGCTGAAACACACCAAATCACTTGAAACAAGTGATATTCCAAGTTGGGAAATGCCCCATCTTGGAATATTTCCATGAAATCCTATTAGATTTGTCCAAATATGCTAAAACCTTAATAAATATGTCTGTTTCCACAAAGGTATCATTTGTCAAAGTAAATTTACCTAATTAATGCTGAAACATACCAAATGACTTGAAACAAATGATATTCCAAGTTGAGAAATGCCCCATCTTGGCATATTTCCATGAAATCCTATTAGATTTGTCCAAATATGCTAAAACCTAAATAAATATGTCTGTTTCCACAAAGGTATCTTTTGTCACAGTAACTTTACCTAATTAATGCTGAAACATACCAAATCACTTAAAACAAGTGATATTCCAAGTTAGGAAATGCCCCATCTTGGAATATTTCCATAAAATCCTATCAGATGTGTCCAAATTTGCTTAAACCTAAATATATATGTCTGTTTCAACATTAGGTTCCATGAGTCACAGTAACTTTACCTAATTACTGCTGAAACACACCAAATCACTTGAAACAAGTGATATTCCAAGTTGGGAAATGCCTCATCTTGGAATATTTTCATGAAATCCTGTAAGATGTGTCCAAATATGCTAAGTACATTAATTGATATGTTTTTACCACAAAAAGTCTCATTTTACACAGTTACTTTATATAATTAATGCTGAAACACACCAAACACTTAAGACAAGTGATATTCCAAGTTGGGAAATGCCCCATCTTGGAATATTTCCATAAAATCCTATAAGATGTGTCCAAATATGCTAAAACCTAAATATATATGTCTGTTCCCACAAAATGTCACATTTGTCACAGTAACTTTACCTAATTAATGCTGAAACACACCAAATCACTTGAAACAAGTAATATACCAAGTTGGGAAATGCCCCATCTTGGAATATTTCCATGAAATCCTATATGATGTGTCCAAATATGCTTAAACCGAAATATACATGTCTGTTTCCACAAAATGTCTCATTTGTTACAGTAACTTTACCTTATTAATGCTGAAACACACCAAATCACTTGAAACAAGTGATATTCCAAGTTGGGAAATGCCCCATCTTGGAATATTTCCATGAAATCCTATATGATGTGTCCAAATATGCTGAGTAGTACATAAATTTATATGTTTTTTCCACAAAAGGTCTCATTTGTCACAGTAACTTTACATAATTAATGCTGCAACACACCAAATCACTGAAAACAATTGATGTTTCAAGTTGGGAATTGCCCCATCTTAGAATATTTCCATAAAATCCTATTACATTTGTCCAAATATGCTAAAACCTAAATATATATATGTCTGTTTCCACAAAATGTCTAATTTGTAATAGTAACTTTACCTAATTAATGCTGAAACACACCAAATCACTTGAAACAAGGGATATTCTAAGTTGGGAATTTGTAAGTGGTCTGGCAGAAGAGACCATCGAGTGCTGAAGGTACAAGACTGGGGAGAGGACGAGACGGGGGAAGACTCCCTCTCATTAGGTGGTTTGAGGGACCGCCCCAGAGAATTTTTTGAATTTTAAGCCCCTTTATGTCCGTTTTTAATGCTTTCTTTGTCAAACTGATGAGTTTGGAACTTTGGACCAGATTTCAATCGTTTTGGTCACAAACTTTCGCTCGAAAAGATATTCCTTGACGCGCAAGAAACTGAATTCTTGACAAAATCTTTTTCAGACAGCCACGATTCTGCATGCTTCTTTGACATTATTTCACCTACATGTCCAGGCAGGCTTTACTATTAGCACTATCATGACTTGGTGGCACTTCAAAGACTAATATTTTCAAAAAGATACACAAAATGTAATAAACGTCTTTTCAGTAGAATACCCATCAAAATGTATAAGTTGTCTGGATTTTGACGTGCAAATTTCCTTGTAGACAAGCCAACATGCACAAATGAACTAATAAAGCCAGAGCCTGCTGTTGAACCACGACGGCTGATAACTTCTCTGCTCAGGCTTCTTTACGCCAAATGAATGTTGAGGGAACTGAAAATTCTTGGGCTGATTTAGGAACCTGTAGGTGGCACATGTATATATATCCATGATGGAATAACAACATTGACATCAAGCACTTCACAACTTAGGATGCATGCTCATATCATGTTAATTCAAAACATTTTCAACATACTTTATCGCCTGACATGTTCTTTGATTTAGAAATTAGAAAAAAACATTTTGTCAATATGAGGGGGTTAAAACTGGATCTTAGAGAGCATGATTTTGATAAATGGGCCCCAACACGAGAAAACCTGTCTCGGGGGTTCAGACTGTGTTACTCAAACCAACCTGCTCAGTTACAGAGACTATGAGCTAGAATGCTGAAATGTTGTGTGTACTTTGAGCAAGTTTATCAATTATACTTTCCTCAGAGGGAATAACAAAGGCGCTGATCAGTCTGTGCCAATGCTCAGGCAGGTCTGCGCATTTGTTGTTCGCATGCAACGAAGTCAGATTTTCTTGGGACTCTGCCCAAATCAAAAATTAAACGATTATGAAAATAATCAAGCAGGTGTCATTATATTAAATAATGGCATTTGGTAAAGAAAAACCTACAGCGGAATCCCATCCTGTGGTTGAAAACTGGCTTCTCCGCAGTAAAACAGTTGGAAAGCATGACTTAACAGTACCTCACATTGTACAGCGTAATGATGACCTATAACTTCAAAAAATCAATAATCCAATGGGAGTCTGTATGTACATGTATTTGTTTACATCCATGGCATGGAAGTTTTTCTGCACAGTGTGTAGTACTGTGAAGTAATTGTTGCACAAGTTGCAAGTAGGGAGAAAGAAAGGAGAAAGCCGTGAAAATTGAGAACACTTTCACTGAGCCTGAGGTCTACTTTCACTTTAGATCCCCCGAGTTCTGGTAAGCGCATCCTCCGCTTCTGCCTCGAGGCTTCTGCATCATCACATCATCAGGGAACGTCACCAATCTATTATTATATATAATGGCAATCGATCACTGTCGACTGTTGCACATTTTCCACAAAAAAGCAAATTTCAGATATTTCGAAGCTTTTGACAGTTGCTAAGGCCTTAGTGCTGGTACCCTCATTTGTCTGTCCTCAAGGATCCATAAGCTGGCGAAAAAAAAATGTTTGGAACCTGTAGAATAATTAGTTTCCGTAACCTTGGGCGGTTAGGCTAAAAATTTTAAATATCAACTATTTCAAATGTACATAAATATATTCGAATATAACGACATTTCTGTTAGCATATTCTTACAATAAGTTGTTTAAAACACCTTTGGTGTTGAGTAAAAAACACTTTCGGTGTTGAGTAACAGACCCCTGTGACGTTTGCTTAATTTCGTATTTCTTCAACATGGGGTGGAAACTACCGCAGGCCCTACGGAAACAGCAAGTGTTTACAGTCTAAAGACACCTCAATCACCCCCTTCCGGGGTTGTCGAAGCCGCAAAAGGCGGCTGGTGTCTTTAGAAAAAATTTCTTTGTCTATAAAGTTTTCAAACAGTTTGGGTCCAGATCAGGCCTGACAGAATGCCAGGCATATTCTGTCAAGCCTGGTCAGGTTCCTAACTGTTTGTTACTTTCAAGTCCTATTGTTTTGGTTATTGTTTTATTATCTATCAGCGCAAGAGTAAGGGCCAATATCCAATTCACAGAGGAGTTAGGGCACACCATATTTAAACAAAAATTCAGCCAAAAGTTTTTGTGTTTTTTTCTGCTTTTTGTTGTTGTTGTTTTTTTATTTTATCAAAATTAGCACTCCCTGGTGTAATGCTCATGCAAGTATGGGCGAAGCAAGTACATTAGATATATATAGAATATAGAGCTATAAATTCAGACTATTAAGATTTTGGGTAGTCTCTGGTTTACCGGGCGCATTCTATTCTATTTGTTGAATTGGGGTTTCTACCATATAAGAATCCGAAAAGATTGTAACAACATGGCCTTCAGGCTTCAAATGACACGTACGAAAAGGAAGCAGGGGTGTGGGGGCGCAGCTCCCATTATTTAACATGCAGAATGTTAAGATTTAGTCTTACATCATAAACTGCGCCCGGTAAACCAGAGGTGCGCCAAGATTTTTGTGAAAGTAATTAGGTGGTCGAAATTAGGCGGCGGTCGAAATATGCCTAAACTTTAGGCTAAAGCTTTTCCGCCGGTGAGACACCGGAATTTGATGCTTTCCTGTTCCGCCATTTCTACTGACTGTCATACAATATACATCATACTATACCTTGACTCGAGCAAATATGTCTGCACCAGCCAAGCAATTCATTTCCAGTATTTATCAGCTGTTTATTTTAAACAAAATGTCTCCATTTGGATATTAGACTCTATTGCGTCATAGGAAATGCCACCTTTGATCTCGAGATGCTTATGTCTCAACTTGGAATCAGAAATTATTCCAAGTTCAGATAGATTCCAAGATCAGAGCCAACATTATAGTCTCAGAGTAAAAGTATGAGGTCTCATATCCGAGAAATTAACATTTTATAAGTGGTGCGTAACTAAAGTGGCTCACTGTACCTGGTCTTCGAAAGAATGACCTATTCATATAATTGATTGGACAAAAATTTAATGTTTACATATTCATATACTGTTTTTGATTTTTATATACCCTCTTTGCTGTCTGTAAACAGTTTACAAATAAATATTACAATTTTGGTTTCTGAGCTGAATATCTGAGCAAAAATATGAGTCAAACAGGGTTGCCAGAAAATGGGACCATTCATATAACAATGACGAAAAACTGGGTCAGTCATATACTTTTTCTTAGAAAAAGAGGGCTTATCGTATACCTGGCAGCGCTGAAAAGGGGGGCTATTCGCGCCGCACATCCGTACTATGTCATATACAGGTAGTTACCCCCCTCCCCCCCCCCCCCCCGAGTCGCAAATGCGAGCAGCGTCAGAATGCTGATATCAAATACCCTACTTAGGCCTACGCCAAGGAAACGATCCAGCTTATAAGATTTTGGTAACGTGTTGCAAATGCGAATTTGAGCCTATGCTTAACTTACTGGAGATAGACGTCATACTTAAGCAGTGCAATTCTGCTTCTAAGACGCCGACTGTCTAGTTGTGGGGAAAGCCACTGCACAGTTCACGGTGTCTGGCCAGGAAATACCCTGTGAAACCAGGCCCCAAGGTTATAAAACTTTTTATGCCTAACTCAGCTGAGCGCGAAATTTATCCTGCTCATAAATGTTTAAATGCCAACATTTTTTGGCATTTTAAAATATATTAGCAGGATAACTACAACATCTAAGAGACTTAAAGCAAGAAACGTCTTCATTTGTTGGTATTTTAGTTTTTATGAGCAGTTGAAATTTCGTGCTCAGTTGAGTTGAGCAGGAAAAAAATCTATAACCTCGAGGCCAGGTCAGTGGTCGCAACCTCGAAGGTGAGAGTCAAACCATTGATACATTATCTATAGCTGTATCTTTTAGCGGTAGAATCCAATTCTGGCATCTACAACTGCGGTGTGTGCGCTATAAAAGTTAGTAGCACTTATGGACAGCTTCTCTGAAGCTCTTAACTGTCTCTGTGCGGATGTGACTCTCTTTCAGTTGGTTCCACTCACATACAGTTCTAACAAAGAATGAGTTTATATATTGTTCTGTGTGAGAATCCGGTATTTTGAAGCACCCTGTATGATTAGTTGAAAATCTTTCCACAATATTTGTAGTATGGAAGTCAGATTGTACACGTGGTTTAATATGTCTCTAATTCCTAATGAGAATGAGGAACTCGTCAGCATTGATTGCTGGTACCATACCCCGCACAACTTTGTATAACATAACCAGTCCAGTTCCAAGGCGGTACTTCTTTTGTGGATCTTTTATGTTTTTGTTCTGTCTTGTGTTTGCTATGTTCTGTGCGCGTCTGTTTATATGTGCTTCGTGGTCACCTGCTGGGAAAGGGCTGACCTCTTGGCTCTCGTTTGTGGCGTCTTCTGTGAGTTTGTCACTTTCCCATTGGTATCCTGGGTCAGGTGTGGTACTTGATTGTATCGATTCCTGATCTTTGCAACCTTACTTACTTTGTTTCTAGACGTCGTTGTTGCAAAATTGGTAACTAAAGGTCTTCTAACATAGACGTGACGCATCCTTCAAATCTTGATTTATAATCATTTTTAATAAATTTGTACTTTTTCAACGGCTATAATGTCTTGACTTTGATACGGGTCCCAAACAACAGCACCATATTCGAGTATTGACCTAACTAAGGCTATATATGCAAGTCTCTTACAATCCTCAGAACAGTATTTCCGGTATTTCAAGTTATGTCTTAAGAATCCAAGTGATGAATTTGCCTTTTTACGGCGGCCAAAAGGCCGCCGTTCTAATATCGCTTTAGCTCTAAATTATTCACCAACCAGAAGCATTTTTAAATTGTAATATTCATCACACCGACTGGAAAAAGATGCTCTCATTGGTTGATACTCAGAATGTCCTTACAATCTTATTAAACATGAAACTAAACTTGAAAACATACATGTAAATGGCAGAGAACCAGTCTGTGCACTTGGTCTAAAAATGCAAATGTATTAACGACCTCGTCTCGAATATAGGTCAACCCCCGATGTACAGTATTTGTAAATTGCTGTCACTATCATTGTTTACATGCCTTGCACACAGTAAAGAAGTGCATTATAAAATAACCCACTAAATTCGAAAGGACTTTACAGTAATATTACGTTATTTAAATAAAATATTTGTAACTTTTCCAATTCCCATATCTGGACATGATTATAGTCTGTTTCATATATTTCGACAATAGTCTTTTTTGGCCGTTATACGGTTATATTCCCAATGCCAAAACGTTTCTTTTCTCCTATGTTCGGATGAAAAATCCCCTTTTCAAGCCGGAAAATATCAAAGAAAAAATCAACGTTTTTTTGCTTGCGGCGCTCTCGCCGCAAGCATTTCTGTCGGAATAGTGATACCCTCTACCTGGTTTGTCTATTTATATAAACAAACTGTTAGCATAACGGTCGTGGTTATTGGAATAAAACAGTTCAACGACAAGACAACTCACCGACAGCAACTAAAGACAGGGTTCGTACAGAAATGGGAAAAGTCCAGAACTTTTCCAGGACTATTCCAGGACTTTTTCATTTTTCAAGGACTCAATTTCTACCCAATTTTGTATAACACAACGTTTTAAAGTGCACTTTTTTCAGTTAGAAGCGGCGAAATGAATAGGCGCTCTCCATTTCTTTGATTCTGACACCGGTGATAAAAACCGGGACTACCACACAAATTGAATAGAATAGAATACGAGCTGCACCTCGCTCTTTGACGTGTATCTAGCGATTTTCGTTCAGTTTGTTTTGCGATTCTCACACATTTTTTAGCGCATCCCATAAATCTGAAAGGAATAGTTGAATTTTTATATTTTTCAAAGACTAATTCACATTTTCAAGGATGATTTGACAAAATTCCAGGATAATTCAAGAACAAAAGGCACTTTTTTTCCAGGACCAAGGCCAATTTTTTCCAGGCCTGTGCGAACCCTGTAAACGCATGTCTCATATTATATGCCATATTAACCCCCAAATTCAATTTATGGATATATGTTGTGGTCATGGAATGTCGCTCACTGTTTTCATCTACTGTGACCTTGATCTCAGGAGTCAGTTCTTGAAAAAATGCACCCACAGCAGATCGCCTATTTTATTTATGGTAGCATTCCATATTTGGTATGTAGATACATCTTGGACCCTGAAGAGTCACCAAAAGTTTCCAGGTCACTGTGACCTTGACCTCTAGTTTCTGCTCTAGCAAGGTCGAGCTCAGAGCATATCTGTATATAATTTGAGGTAAGAATCCTAAATTTGGTGTGAGGATATATTTTGGGATCATGGCGTGTTGCATACACTTCTGGGTCAATTTGACATGTAGCTTGTACATAAGCATGTATAAAAACACTGCAGATTTAGTTTTATAACTGTATTAATCATGCCACGATTGTCCAAACATGAACCATCTGGCACAATTGGAATGATATTGGCCCACTTCGAATCGAACTAAAGTTCCTACTAAAGATCTTACATACAAGATGCGTGCGTACGTTTACACCTGAATGGCTACAGTTGCTCCCTTTTGATTAGTTGTCAAGTAAACAAAGTGAGTAGCCCTGTATGTCCCACCTCAATTCTTCATCATAGACAAAAAAGGGGATGCATAAACTGCACATACTACTCCAATTAACAGTTACGAATAAGAGGGACCGTAAATAGAACACATCAAGGATTTATTTTGTAAAATAAAAACATTTTGACGCTATTGATAGATCTTCAACCCATCTTGCTAGATAGGTCTAGAGGAGGGAACCAGATAAGCTACTAGAGTAACGGTGCTCTGACCCACCGTTGATCTTTAGTAGGTTCATGACGTCATTATAGTAGCGACTATCGATGTTCGAATTGAACTTTAGTTACTATAGTAGGAACTAAACTTCTATTCGAAGTTAGCCAGTATAATTGCCATCAGTAATCTATAAAGAATTGCTACCAGTCTGATAATAAAAGTGGTCATTAATACACGTAAAATATTTTAATAATATTTCTTTCTTTTCCAAATGGTTATATGTTCATTACTCTATAAATGTAATTGTCTGCAGTAGAGTTGTATGATTATCAGAACTAAGCATCAGCCTATAGACTAGCAACAAATTTATATGGGAAACATGAAATGACTATTTGAAAAGTTCTAGGCCTTTGGGAAAGGCGATCAACTATACAGCCCCTCAGAGATCGTTATCAGGGTACAGGGACAGTTAAATATTGAGGCAGGTCTGGCTTACCAAAAATGACGACCTGACGTTAAGACGGCATCTTACGTCAAGTGTATCAATGATATTTGCATCGACGATATCCGTTCTGGCTGGCTATCGTCAGTTCCAGACAAATAATAGGGCTTCGAGGGTAATTTGTATCCAGGTTTTTAATAAAAATATTTTTAACAATTACTTTAAATCACGTCTGATTTCTTAGACAAATTTCAATTTGCAACTTTTGAATCTAAGGGTATTGCTATTTGATAGACTGTTGTCCTAACATTATTTAGGCTATTATTTTGGCATGAAATTAAAAACATGTTTTGCTGACGTGTTGATGTTCATTGTTGCCAAAACTCAAAAAATTGATATATTGAAAATAAGTAAATTTTATTAATTTCATTTTTTTGCATTTTTAAAGTCCTTCAGTGTACGTTGCTAGGTGCTGCTTTAGATAACTGTTTGTGTTTTTCTTTTTCCAAAAGAGTATCTTACCCACCCCTACTCAATAACTATTGTTAATGTTCGTCTATGACGTGGTTTTAGTGCAGTGTAAACAATAACCAAATTTGGAGGTGTTCCCAACAAGGTGCACATGCTGTTTTTCAACTAGGCAAGCCCTCCTTTAAAAAGGAAAATTTATTTCGAGTAAATTGTGTTAAAATTGTTTGTTTATCGGACATTTTCAACCGACCGACTATCGGCATATCAGTCGTGCTACTACCATGTAAATCCTCTCGTTGCACTATAAGGGCCCAAGGGTGTTGCGCCCTCGTCTAAACCAGCGAATTTGGTTGCGTTTATCGTCAGTATTTGAGAGCCGCCGAATATCTTTTTTGAAGATATTTCTTGTTAATAATATTTGTTATATGCGTTTTCCACGGTAAGTCCTCTGATATTGTGAGTCCTAGGTATGGGTTAGAGTCCACTTGCTGTAAGATTTCACCATCAAGCTGATAGAAATGAGAAGATTTCTGTTAAATACTAAGGATGTAACACTTTTGGGTGTTAAATCTCATGCCCCATTTGGCAGCCAAATTTTCAAGTTCTTTAAGATCATTTTGAAGTATCTGGTGTGTTTTTTTAGTTTTAATTTGGCGGTAGATAAGACAGCCGTCTGCGAATAATCGTACTTGTGATTTGACGCAGTCTGGTAAATCGTTAATGTGACACAAAAACATCAGAGGTCCTAGTACAGTCCCTTGTGGCACCCCGGATTCTACATATGCTGAATCTGAATGTTCCCCTTCTACTACAACATTCATCTGTCTATCTTTGAGGAATGAAGATAACCACTTATGAAGATTTCCCCGTATGCCATAAGCTTCCAGTTTATGAAGTAATCTGCCATGTGGAACTGTATCGAACGCCTTTGAAAAATCTAAAATTGCAATGTCCATCTCGATATTTCTGTCATTGGCTTATAGTAGGTCCTGCATAGTAACTAGCAATTGAGTTTCTGTGTAATATCCTGATCTAAATCCATGATTTAATGATGTCAAAATGTTATGTCTATCAAAATATTTAAGCATATGGCTACAAATAATATGTTCCATTATTTTGCATGACACTGAAGTTAAGGATACTGGTTTATAATTTTCAGCCAGGTGTTGATCTCCTTTTTTTTTTGAAGACTGGATTATTATCACTGCAGGAACTATTTTGATGAACCTGCTAAAGTCAGAGCTAACTTATAATTATATCTTCTTCTTCTTCGTCTTCTTCCAAATCAAGGGTAGAAATCTTCTCCAGATTGTATTATACCCTGTATAAAACTGCGATGCCCGATAAAAGCAGATAAAAACACCCAAGTTCCCCATTTAAAACTATTTACAGGTAGCTGTGGATCTAGTTGGACATGTGGAGTGTGGTATGGAGGTTTGCAAGGGCATCCCTGAATACCTGAGGGCTCTGGAGGTTGGTGATGTGCGTTGACAGTCGCTGATGGTCCGAGGATAAAAGGAGAACTTGTATGCGTCACTGGTAGCTGGTGTAAGCGCTTGGGTCCTCTGGTACGTTGGTCATTTAGCTGTACAAAGTCTGGACTGATGTCAATGATGCCATGCTGTCTTTAATAACATAGTTAATCTATTGATGTAGCGTCTGTGTTGAAGGGACTCCCAACCAAGGCTCCGAATCATATTGGTCACACATCCTGGTTTTCGTTCGGTATAGTTATGGTTGACGAATCTTGCAGCTCTGCGCTGAACCTGTTCCAGGTTGTGGATATCTCTGTTATGGTGGGGGTCCCAGACAGTGGATGAGTATTCGAGTCTTGGGCGTACCATAGTGGCGTAGGCAGCGGATTTCACAGGAGCGGAGCAATCACTCAAATTTCGCCGGACAAATCCAAGGGTCTTGTTGGCCTTGTTCACAGTGTCGTCAATATGTTTTCTCCAGTTAAGATCTTCACTGATGGTAACTCCAAGATACTTGCTACTGTCCACCACTTCCAGGGTATGGCCATGTATCTGGTAGCTGGTATTGCTTCTGACTGAGCTATCCGGGCGCCCCTTTGTCAGAAAACTCTGTACGTTTCGGTAAATCTATGTACATTGTAGTAAGATCGTACCGATGCGGTTTATACAGTAGTTACTTCCCTTGACAAAATGGAGTCTAAAACACCGGGATTGGGCTTCTTGGACATAAAAATGTGCATTTACACTCCTTTGACACGATGTGATTGAATTTTTGTGTTTTTAACCTTTGTGACTAGACATGTTTATATGTTTTTAATAGGAACGAAGAGGATTTTACTATGGATGCTCATGCGAAATCGCGCAGAAAGGCGTTGAAAGTTGCAGTCGGTGCTCTTTGCACAGAAGTGGGATTTGGAATGGCAGAAGAATCAGCTTTAGAGACCCTTACAGAGGTTTTGCAAAGCTGTAAGGTTACATTGATACTTGTCCTTGTCTCGGTGAGGACAGTGGCTTTTGACAGCCGGCTGTCACGGTAGGGTTTCAAAGCCCCTGCCCAGCCCAGCTGCTGAGTGCCGACATACATAGTTTATGTTTTCAATATGATCCTGGCTGGAGATTTTTCAAAAAAAATAATTCTTAAATCATCACAATTACTATAATCATTAAGTGGAGCATTAATAATTTTCGTTGTTCTTGTGATTTCGCCTATGCAGGAAATTACTGCCGATGGAATTTGACCGTGGACAACGAGTCTGAGTGACGATGTGAAGTCGATATGTCAATAAAAATGATTCAGTCACATGCTAGATGTAGATTGGTTTGTCCTCTCCCCGCCTACTGTGTAAAGTTATAAGCCGCGACACTTCGAACTGTCTGGGTGACAAGGCAGGAAAGTAAAGCCTACCTGTGTGTAATATATGTAACACGTCATGCAGTGCTCTATTTTGGGGATTTGTGGTGTCAAATAGCACATATACAAAAAAGCATCCATCATTTCTTATTCAGACAGACATTTTGAACTTTCTCCGTGACATAATCTCTTAATTGTCCGCAAATAGATTTGTCGGGTCACTGGACATTTCGGCCCATAACAATTTCGGCCCATGTCAATTTCGGCCCATAACCAAATCGGCCTATACAATTTCGGCCCACATGTATAATAATATATAATTGGTATGTTTGTCTATAATTGGTATAATTAGATCGGCTTACCTGTAATTATCCATGGTCATATAATTATTATCTATAATTATTATAAATAAGAATGATTCGTTTTAATTGATTAGGAGTTTGTATGTTAGAGTAGAGTTCATCACACAGGCTATACGAGCAGCAAAGGCTCAGACGAGCCTGTGTATTTGCGCATTCTAGCTAGAGTGTTTCCTGCTCGCATCTAAAACGCAAGCGATCATTCTTAATCCAATTATTCAGTTCAACTCACTGAACAAGTACGTTGCACTTGCTAATGAAAATATATATGTGATTTATGATACGAGTCTAAGCGTTTTCTAGTCTTTACTAGTTTGAAAATTCAATCTATTTTCAGTTTTTTTTTCTCAATATAACTCTATTTAAATCAATTTTAAATATTTTCAAAAATATATCAATAATATACCAGGTTGACAAAATTTATGGGCCGAAATTGCTATGGGCCGAAATTGACATGGGCCGAAATTGACATTGGCCAATTTTGTTATGGGCTGAAATGACCCGGAACCATTTGTCGTTTTAACTTTGCCTGCTGGCTCTATTACCCTTGCATTCAATTCTAACAGATCAGTCCATCCCGAAAGTGACACAAAAGATTAACGCCTTGCAAACAGTTTGAACCCATATCAGACCCGACCAAACTTCTGTAGCTGTCTGGTGATGTTCCTAAAATAGTCTTTATATTGACAAAACTATGCAAACTTATCCAGCATGCAAAGAGTTACTAGTTTCGAATAAGTTATTATTCAACAATCGGTCAGTCAGTCAGTTAAGTGTAAAAAACTTTTTATCTGGAGCTTGAAAAGGCTTTGAAATTAATACCGCTTTGATCTTAACCCTTAATACGCGGATCATGACAAATTGCACTGTGCACTTTTGTGATGTATTGCTTGGATTTCAGGGAGAAAATAGACCTTTATTTTTCATATGAATCATCTACCAGCAGACAATTCACATGAAATGTTGTTCCTTATTTGATTCCTAAGACAAAGTGTTGTTTGTTTTTGTGGTCGCATAAGAAATGTGTGATTACTGCAAGCACAATCTTTCTACACAGACCCATTAATTGGTTTTATGCTGCTGAATAAGGTTATATACGAGGCAGTTAAAATTGAGCACCAAGCTACGCAACACAGAGCTTATGACACGCCAAAAGTAGCTATTTTCGGAGCACTGACACGTTATGTATACAGTGACCTTCTCTTTACATACAGGTAGGGGTTGCTTTCCTTAATATTTGAATCCAATCAGGATCCACCATGTGACTTTGTGATGAGATGCTGACACTCGTTGTGATCGGGCTCGTGAATCGGTATGTCCCCCGTCGTGTTCCAACGGCAGTAGTTTAAATCTCGCTGAATTAAGCCGGAATCTCGGGGATGTCAACTGGAAAAAATGTAAATATAAACTAGTCTTGCCGCCAAAATTTTCTCATCAAAAATTGTAAACAGGAATGTAAAACACAGAATATTTAAAGTTCTCACCTTATGGAGATATACATGTATCTATATTCTTTCAAAAGCTCTTACTTGCATGAAATTTTTCCTGTATAAACAAAAAATGCATTTTTATCAAGGAGACAAATACCTTTGGCCACATTGTTGTATGAACATTTTATACATCTCACATAGAACTTTACCGTTATGCCCCAACATACAGCTTTTGAGCAATCCACAGCATGCTTATCAGTCTTTCTAGAGTCACTTCCTGGTTTGATACTGTTTACAATATTGTGACACGCTGGGTGAATTCTAGAGAAAACATGTGCATGAACATAAACTACAATGATCTGACTACAATATTTAGAAGTATTTTGACCCAAATATAATGTATTTCTGGTATTATTTACAATTTTGCATTTTGACCTTGAAAAGTTCACAAGCAAAAATTGGAAATATATATTTTTCTACCAGAAAATTGTACTTTTTGGACGAAAATACTTCTAAATTGTCAAATTTGGTCAGCTATTCAGGGTGATGAATAGCATTGCTAGAAGCTTCAACCATAAGATGACCCTTGTCTTAAAAAAAGAGCACCATCCTTATGGACAAACAAATGGTTGGGGGCACACAATTTCTAGTTAAATAGACATTTGATATGCTTGTTTCAGTGTTGACAGAGATAGGTAGAAGTTCGAAGGCCTATACAGAGTTATGTGGTAGAACAGAAGTTATGGTGACTGATGTACTGATGGCTCTTATAGATCAAGGTATGTAGCCCCAAATATCCCTTTTTATACCAATGGAATTTCACATAAAGTTTGATACTTGTATTTAAGTCAGGGTGGTCCATTAAACATGTATATATTGAGGGGTCACAGGGTATAATTTCCAAAAAATATTATATCCCTTTCTCTGAAGATGTTTTGGTCTTAGCAAACAGTGCAGACACTGATGATGCCGCATTTCATCTAGGTCTTCACTGTTTGCCAAAGTACCCGTTTTAGGGTCCCTGGTCCTCAACGGGAATCACCTTTTTTGTGAAAAAAATTATTACATAATTTCTTTCAGCAAATACTGGAAAAATAGCTCTGTTCTTACAGTTGCAAGCTTCCAGTGATCCTGTTACTTATACCATATACATGTATGAGGCAAAAACACAATAAGATAGGGATATTCAAAGAGGCATGCGTTATTTGCTTATAAGATGTAATTTTACAAAAATACATGCTTTCCTTCCTCTGTGCATGCCCATCTTTTTGGGAGGTCAATTTGAAAATGCCATGGTTAGAGTGGAAAATCATGAAAATATGATTCTCAATGAGATGGTTATTTTGAGCATCCAAAACAAATGTTAAAAATTGTTGGTAAGAAAATATTCTTTTTCTTTGCAGGAATCAATGTTGAATCCATTCCAGCCCACGCACACAGAACAAACAAGTCAGTCTTTATACCTCGTAAGTTTTCTTATTGTTCCCCAGCATTACCAGTCCCTTTTGCAGAGACTATGGTAGGTTTTTAGATGAAAGTCTATCGATCAGGCCTCCGGATAAGAGTGTGTTTTTGAAAAATATTTTTTCTTATTTCTCAACCAAAACATATGTTGTAGGTACTCAAAAGAACCGTTTCAATGAGACAGTTCTTTTGAGCACCCAAAATATATGTTATAATTGATAGGTTCCTGTTTATTTTGACCTATGATGGGTGCCAGACTTAACAATCAAAGACAAAACATCTAAGCGTCAGCACATTGAAAAGACAAAATATCTAAACAGCAACACAAAAGGTAGACAAAATAAAAATGGACTTTTAATCAAAAGGAATCCTTAACTTTTTCCTTGCTATAAGAAAATTTTGTCTTCTGCTGATAACCTTTGCAAACAGTTTGGATCCAGATCAGAACTTAAAGAATGTTGATCCTGATCTGAATCCATATTGTATGACAATGAATGTGATAGTGTTCTTGAAAGATTTTTTTAAAAAAAAGTTAGTGGTTTTTTGAAATAAAAGTCAGATGACAACAAAAGCATGAAGAATTTCCCCTGGGGAATTACCCAAAATGCATAGAGTGAAGAAAGATACATATGTTCATGCATTATCTGCTGCTTAGTACTGGTTCAACCCAGGAAGACCCATCCCAACATGACTGAAAAATTCTTGAATCAAAACAATACATGTATCTATCTGATTTTACAGAATAGATTCTTTATCATACTGTGGTTACAGTGTGCGAGGAAAATAATTCACACATGTATAAAAGTAAAGTATGAAAAAGTAAATGAGTATGATCAGGAATACCACAATCATACACTGCAGAACAATTCATGGCACCGTAAGGAAGAGTCACAATACATCAGGAAGACAAAGTAAAAGGATCGGTTCTCTCTTCCCCATTTTGTTTGATTGTTTGATTCAATTCTTTACGTCCTATCAACAATCTTTCAGTTAAACAGGGACGGGTCTTCCTGGGCTGAACCAGTACTAAGCTAGAATGAATATTCGCTCTTCCCCATGGACCCCATCAAGATGACTGCAAAACTAGAACGGAGACTAAGTACTACATAATGAAACAAGGACCAAACACAGAACCCCAACAAACAATCAACAACAACAGAACCACTGCCTTAGAACAGACATCAGCCTAAGCCACTGGTGGCTTAAATGCATTTTACTGGTGCCAAATCTTTGCCCTAGATTCTGTTGTTATTAAAACACAAAACTTGTTTAGCTCACAGGCATCGTAAGTTTTTCAAACTGTATAAATTAACAAATTCATGACAACCTAGATGCTAGACCTTGCTGAAGCTTGTTTCATGTAATTTCATAAAAAATAACCACTCATGTAAAACTCTTTCCCTGCTAGCAGTGACTTTTGCAGTCTGCTGGTTATCTTCTGTTGGGCCTGATCTGGATCCAAACTGTTTGACACACTGATAGTGTTCCAGGGTTTTACACCAAGTTGAATGTTTGGGGGTCCTTGGGACTCAACTTTGAATATGATGGGGGTCCCATCATTGAAATTGGGGGTCCCATCTTTTTATATAAGCTTCTAATTTTGGAAGGTAGTACATCCTTTCGTGAAGGCTCAGTGTTGTCCCCAGGTCAGTAATTTTGAGGGCCATATTTGGCCCCCTTCGGATTTTTTGGGGGCCATTTGAAACTTTTGAGGGCCACATATTACCATCAGTGAAACACAATCCTATATACTTTTTTTTACAAAAGCTGAACTTGTCCCTATAATGCTAGCCCTTAAATTTAGGAAGAACTTCTCCCTCCAGTACAAATAGAGAGAAGTTTGAGAAAATGGGGAGAAGTGATAACTTGCTGGATCCAGAAGACAGGAATAAACAGTCTCTGATCAGACTGTTCTCTAATTGAGATAAAAAACACACACACACACACACACAAAAAAAAAACAGTCACTGATCAGACTGCTACTTGCTTTCCTTTCTGAGAAATTTGGTTGGTAAATTTGAAATACACATGATCTTGCTGTCATTGTATTATATCTATCTGTCTACAAGTCTCCACTTATCTGAAGTCTCTGGTATCCCTTTATCTTTGCCGACTTGACCCTTTCAAAGTGAAAACGTTACGTAATTTGGCATATAAAAAAGAAAGAAAAACTGTCAAGATAATTGCCCTTCACGCTTGGGCGGTCGGCTGATTCACACTATGAAAAAATCAATACACAAAGTCAGTGATGGACAAATCAGTATACGTTTTCCACGCTTTTTAGCAGAGCGGACCTGAGAGAAAGCATGGTATTTTACGACTTTTTTTTCACGGCGATGTTTGCACGGATGTTTTCACTTCTCGTTTACTTACGAGGTCAATGCAGCAGTCTAAAACAAGAGCACCTGTCCTAAACCCGAATCGTTACGAAATAACTTTGGAATTTGGGATTTTAATGAAAGGCACAACAAACACATCTGCGTCCCAGCGGACGCAGGTAAGGTGAATTGACGGGTCCTACCTAATGATTTATGCGTATAAGACGCAGGATATTGCGTCCTGTAAAACCCTGGTGTTCCTGATTGAATTTTTCAAAAAAACATTTGAAAAAAAAATCAGCACACCACAAAAAAACAACATGCTGAACTCCCCAGCATGCAAAGATTTAATCCTGTGTATAATTTCAGCTGGCCAGAGTGCCCCGCAGTCCTCACCAAGAACTCTCTCCACTGGCGACAAACAGGAACATCCTTCACATGTACCCGAGTACTTACCAGCTTTTCCAGACCCTCATAGTTACATCAGATCAGAAGTAAGTACAGTAAAACCTGTCATAAGCGGCCAGTCAAAAAGAAGACCAAAATTGGTTTTCAAGACCGATTATCGCTCAATGCATTTCAAAAGTATTGCAGAATGCTCCAAGAGGAGCATTCTGCAATACTTTCAACCTTCATTAAGCTACCATTTGTCTTTATTTTGTCTATTTTTGAGTGGCCACTTAAGACAGGTTTTACTGTAACTGCCTTTAGAATTTTACACCATAGGTTCAGTTAAGCAAAATTTTAATGCATAAAACTGTAATTATTTTCTTACCCATTAATTTAAGCATATGTTTTGTGCGCTCAAAAGAACTATCTCGTGGAGACGGTACTTTTGAGTACCTACAGCATATGTTTTGGTTGAGAAATGAGAAAAAAATATTTTCAATTATGCACTCTTATAGTATTATCTGGAGGCATGTACACTCAGTCTAATGACATTGAGTAACTTTAAGGAAGATTCAATCCAATCAGCACCACTAGGCCAAATAAAAAATAAGTGTGTTTCGGGTAACAGGTCTGCAAATTTTAGGTAGGGTAGGCACTCATTTTTTTAAATAATTTTTTTTTCTGGAAAAAAAATAAAATTTTATGCATTTTGAAAGGCGTCCTGCCTTTCAAAATGCATAAAATTATATAGGTTTTTTTTAATAATTTTTTTTTCCAGAAGGCCTGAAAAAATTATAGGTTTCGCCAGTAAATATAGGTAGGGTCGGGTTACCCTAAACACAGGTATTTTATTTATTTGGCCTTATCATTACTTTGCAAAACTCCACTGTATCTGACAGTTTTCATCACAAGTTAAATGTCTGTTTCATCCATATCAATTTGACCATATGCAGTGGTCTCACAATACCTTGCATATCTAATGAATTCAGATCAGATGCTTTTATTGAATGGGTGTACAGTAAAACCTGTCTTAAGCGGCCACTCAAAAATAGACAAAACTAAGGTCTTAAAGACAAATGGTAGCTTAATGAATGTCGAAAGTATTGCAGAATGCTCTCTTGGAGCATTCTGCAATACTTTTTACCTGCATCAAGCGGTAATTGGTCTTGAAAACCACATTTTGGTTTTCTCTTTGAGTGGCTGCTTAAGACAGGTTTTACTGTAATTCTGATTTATATTTTCTTTTTTCCTTTCTTAACCTTTTTCCAAAAAAGAGCTAATTTTGAAGAGTCATTAGATGACAAATAAGCATGAAAATACCCAGCCACTAAGACTTAAGAATTAGACAACTTGGTCCAAAGATTGTAACTGAGCCGTGACATGTGATTTCCAACAATGTGGCATTTTGACAAGTGTTGACTCAGAAGAGGCTGTGCAGCCTCCTTTTTAGCTTAGAAACTCCAAAAGATGTTCAGTCAGCAGCTTAACACTCATAGATTATCCAAATGACTAGCAAAATCTCTGATCAGACTGCGCATATGCGCAGGCTGATCTGAGGTTTTGCTGGTTGCACATACCACATTGTTGGAAATCTCATGTCGCGGTTCAACTAACAGTGTATGTTTTCAGACTCACAAGCAACCAGTGACAGAGTACCAAATCATCCGAGAGAAGGCTGCGTCACACAAGCGTGAAGTAGAGAGAGCATTAACACGCTTTATTGCCAAGACGGGTCAAGTACAGAGCTTGTTCAAAGATGACACATCTGCTTTTCCTTGTAAGTGGTGTCTTTGTAGCTGTTTGTGGTTTGCGATTTAATGTTGCTTTCAACAATTTCCGAAAAATGATATTGGAAATGATGGTATTTTTATGAAAAAACTTGAAGTTCTAGTTTATCAGTCATTTCAAGAAAACACTAAGTGAACCCTCCATTAAAGAATTTAAATGCAATTTTATCTTTTTTTAGGGTCCCAAGGGATGCACGGATATTTTCATAGGGCATTCCAGAAAGGAGTATCACTTAACACTGATTATCTCAATAAAAATTCCAAAAGGAATTTATTCATACTAAAACACTATGTTTACTCGGTTTCAAATTTTCGGCCTCTTGGCCTTTGTCAAGAAACAAATATCTGGATTTATGTTGAGACCTACATCTCCATTGTCTAAGCCAATGAGACCCAAAAACATATTTTAATACTGATGGGTAAGAAAATATTTGCAATTTTACGCTCAAAAATTTTGCTTATCTAAACCTTGATACAACATTTTTCAGGAGAAAGATATTTTGAGGATAAGGGTTAATTGTTTTTCTGTTGTTGTTTTTTTTTCAGTGATAGCTGTCCAACCACACACACAGCCCTATCTAAATGCCCTGCTGCCAAAAGACCAGGACCTTGACTCCCAGCATGACATTGTAGACATTAGTGAAGCTGGGAAACAGCCAGAGATCAAACTAGAAGCCTCACAGTCAGATCTATCCCAGAATGCAATGGACTTTGATTCAGATGCCATCGATAATCCATATCTGAGGCCAATTAAAATGCCAAAGTTTAAAAAGAAAATTTCTTGAAAAATTGTTGTCAGTCTTATAAATCTGATATTTAAATGGGATAGCTACTGAAATTTGGTACCATCGTACAGCTCAGACATGTATCATTATCATGGAAAGGGAAATTACCTAAGACCAATTTCAAGAGAATTTATAGCACTTTAATGCTTTGTTTCTTAGTGTCCTCTGCTGATAACCTTTGTAAACAGTTGGACCCAGACCAGGGCCTGACAAAACATCTGGCCTGATCAAGATCCAAACGGATGGACACTGATGGTATTCGTGAAAGAATTTTTCGAAAAAGCTGATTTTGAAAAAAATCAGCAGACAACAAAAACCTGCAAAATTACACAAGGGGCAAAGAGTTAACTCTACTACCCTACTTGTCCTAATAAGCACACGTTTTTTTTTATACGCAAACTGAGTCATTATAGGAACATTTCTAGTCAATCAAGTTGTGTAATTTCTTTATTTATATGGGTATATGGCTTCAGAAGGCAGCTCAATCTCGGTCTACATTGTTTTTAAATTTGAAAATATTATGCACTTAGTGTGATTATTGGGTTAGAAATAGTATATTATTCATAGTTAATCAGCTGCAACTCTTTGCCTCTGGGAAATATTTCATGCTTTTTTGTCGTCTGCTGATTTTTTTCAAAACCAATTTTTACGAAAAATTCTTTCTGGAATACCATCTGAGTGTCAAACAGATTGGATCCTGATCAGGCCCAAGATTTTGTCTGGCCTAATCTGGGTCCAATCTGTTTGCAAATGTTATGAGCAGACGACACTAGAAGGCAATGAGTTGCTTTCAATAAATATGGTAGGTTTTCATTTTGTAAATAAAGCATAAAATGTAAGATAATATACATGTAGTTTGCTTTTATTATGCCCTGAGTTTTCACAAAACCAACCAGAAGAGCATATGGGACATATTTCATGAACCTTGGCTGTTCACAGACACAGATGAAGGCTCTAGCCAAACATCAGATCTGTAGCCCCACTAGATACTGTAGATTCAGAAAGTTTTGTGTGTTCTTTATTTCATGAATTTTCTATTTCCGAATTATACAGGAAGTTTAAAATTTGAGAGCAAGCATTTGTGTGGTTGGTCATTTCCATGGGTTGAGCATTTTCCATTTTTCATCTGAAAGAAAAATAGTAGTGCATAAAGGTCACAAGTTGTAGTGCATAGAATAGCTGTCCATTTTTGCATGCTGACTCTAACTGAACACACACTGACAATCACTGGTCCATATCAGGTAGTTTTAGCGTAATTGATCTATTTTTCCCTTGTCCAAGCCATCAATTCAACACTTTCGTGTGGTATCACAAAATGTTTATTGTTTAACCATTGAACCCTCACGTACAGGATCTTGATTGCTTAATCTTTACAGTTTAACTTGTTCTGTAAACTACACTGGTCAATTCACGAGAAACAGCATTTAATTTCTTTTTACTGAAACACAAATGAATACACAAATATTGTTTAATCTTACAGAGTTACAGGTTTGTGGATAAAGCTATTGAGGGATGCATTTAGGCAACTTTTTCTCTTTTCAGTATCTGTTCTCTCCATTGTCCATCATAAGCCATTTTGAAAGGTCTTCAATTGATCAATGTAACTTGCTTTTTTGAGTAAGTCAATATTAGCGAGAACTACCTTGAATTTGCTGGGCAACGAATTCACAAATATTAGCAAAAATTAATTTTTCGCGGACATTTCTGAATCTACAGTAGCTGTTCTTACACATTTAACCCTTGGTTTACTAATGAATTTGTCCTTCTAGTTTGATACAATAAACTTGGGATAGTCCATTAAACATATCTAAGGGTGTCAGATTATGATTAAAAAAAGACATTTTTTTTTCTGAAGACCTTTTTTACCTTGATAACAGTGTAGGCCTGATGAAAAGTAGGATTATGCGGCATTTCATCTGGGTCTTCCCTGCTTGCAAAAGTACAGAAAAACCTGTCTTAAGGAGCCACTTAAAAATAGACAAAACATAGGTTTTAATGGAAAATGGTATCTTAATAAAGGTCGAAAGTATTGCAGAATGCTCCCCTTGGAACATTCTGCAATACTTTTGACCTGCATTAAGCTATAATTGGTATTGAAAACCAATTTTTGGTGTTCTTTTTGAGTGGCGGCTTCAGACAGGTTTTACTGTACTCATTATGGGGTTTCCTGAATACATGTACAAAGGGTTAAAGAGTGAATTTTCATGCATGCGTGATTATTCCCTAGAAAGTCGGCCTTAAAATCCTGAATTAGGAAGATTATAATGGCTTCCTTATTTTTTAGATTATCTATAAAGAACAATAAACCGTATACATATTTATAGGCATCCTGCAAGTTTTAAGTTTTGAATTTCTTTAGCTCAGGATTTTTGAAATTTCAAGCTTTCACCACAGGCATATGACTTGTGATAAGTGCCAAAATTTCATTAGTTGGCCCATATTGCTTCGGATTCTTGTTCGCCATTTATCATTTAACAGACCTATTTGTCTGTACATTCAAATATACATTAGTCTCTCTTTGATGCTCATGTAAGTTGTTTCTTATGCTTGCTACGATAAAAGTTCTGTAAAATTTTGAACACCTTTCTCTTTCTGTTTTCAGGTAAATGCTGGTTATCAGGGTTGCAGTTCACAAAAATGCTTGTAAGAATAGCAAACAGGGAAGATCCTGATCAGACTGCTTCTTCAGAAGCAGTCTGATCTGGGTCTGCACTTTTTGTCTTTGCCTTTTTGTCAGGCAACTTGTGTTCTGAAGTAGTTGATTAGATGTTTTAACTGTTTTGTGTGTTGCAAATGAAATTTTCTAATCCTAAACAAACATTTGATACTATATATGAATTGTTAGTTCGGCCCTTTCCCACCTTATCATACAGATGTTTATGCTCCCCAAAAGGGAGGCATATAGCTGCCTGTTTGTTCGTTTGGTTTCATGTTTAACATCTCAGTCAACAGCAATGGTCATGTAGAGATGGTCAGTTCACCTAACCACACTTTTTCCTTGGCTAGCTTGACTAAGCCCTTAACCAGTACTTTGTACACATACTTTCGCTGACAACAACACTTCTTGAATTGGCGGAAGGACGTGAATGACCATAGAAATTACTTCATGATCAATCTCCACAAAAGTATGGGATCAAACTCATGACCCCTAGATCTGCAGTTGGACTAGCTACTGACTGTGCTATGGGGCCCAGTGGTGTAAGTCTTGTCTGCCCGAATTCTCAGCAACTACTGAACTGAATGTTTATTCAACTATAATGGGTTACCCAAGGACAGGAAAGTATACTGAACTAAAATAGGTCAGACCCAGGCCTTAATTCCACTAAAGAATAAGTCAATTCTAATGTTGATATTACCCCATGAGGACTTTAATATAATATAGACATATACCTTTATCTAATACATGTGGCACTTTCAGATATCACAATAACAGGACACAATAGTTAACATAAATATTCAAACATCTTGGCTCCATAACATACTTATTTAGGAACTTATCGCATATGAATAAACGCCTCCTTAAAATGCCCATGCTGATGTTTTCAGACCTCCACATTTTGTGTATGCAAGAATCAAAGGTTCTAGCAAGATTGTGCATATGTCATTGGCCCAAATATATACTCTGCATCCATGAAAAGTTACCACTATCTAAATTTCGATATTTTGGAAAATATAATACAGCTCTATGGCTACTTTTACATTAATGTTTCTGGTAAATGACACTGGTTTGGAGAGATAAAACATTTCTACAAGCCCTAGAACTATGATGCATGAGATGCACATGCTTTTTCTGTTTTTCATAGTTTTTAAGAATTTGAAATCGTCCTTTTCAGAAGACAACATGCCAGAACATGCCCTAGACGTTTTCATTGAAATTGCCACCAAAATGGTTTGAATTATCCCATTAAACACAAAAAATTAGGATCAAACTTTAAGGTAGCACCAAAACTTTGCATTTTCCTATACAATTAATTGGAAACTACTGGGGTCCGTCAAGGAATGGGTATAATGCATTCGTATGTGATGGATACCTTTTCAATAGTGATGATTCATGGGACTCTATGCCATAAAATTGAGTGCTGAAGTATTCGCAGTTCTTCGTTCAGAATGAACTAAATATCATCCTATGTTAAGTGTATGGAACTAAGGCTTAAATGAAATGTATGTGTGGTTCCTGTTGCCTACCTACCCTATTTTTTTTAACCCTACCCTAAACATTAAAATGGTCTTTGGAGAAAAAATACCTAAAATGGGAACTTTTTCAGATTTTGTCACTATTTTCTTTGTTAAATGATAACAAAATTTAATAATTTCCCTACCTACCTACCCTAAATTTTGTTGGTATGCAACAGGAACCACACATATATTTCATTTAGGCCTAACTGGTAACTTTTCATTGATGCTGAGTATATATAACTCGCACCCTGTATAAACAGACTGGTCACCAACGGAAATACAAAGTTATGTTGTCGAGGCTATATTTTAGTGCTATTTCAAAGTAATACAGCCAATAAATGTGGTTCTGAACTTACACGAGATTATAAGAGGTTACTCCCGGTATGCAAAGCTAAAATATTACGCGTAACAGTAAAGAGAATTGAAGTTTTTTTCTCATCTTTTTATGTTGATTTCTGACGGTTTTCGGCTAAAAGTGCCAAAAATAGCTAAAACGGGTACCTAGGTTTCTTGCTGATGTTCATAAAGACGGAAAAACTTTCAATAAATATAACAAAACAGTCTTAATGATAGTATATTGAACCATTGCTTTTTGAAGAAAATTCAAAGATATGCAGAGAAATAACGGAGATATGATTATTTAATCTTCAACATACGTCAGTTTTGAAAGTAAGAATAATTCCATATTCACCATAAAAATTCATATGCTCCTAAAAGCACTCATTGAGTAGATTATGGAGTATTAATGCTATATGAACAATGATTTCCAGTATATCCGTCGCTGTAAATTCATTATTTAAGAAATAGATCAGCTCTAGCAGTGAATTGTTGTTTAATAATTCACTGTTTGGAGGTCAGTTGTAAAGAATCAAATCACGAGCGTGCAGCGCGAGTTATTTTCAAACAACTGAACGACAAACAGTTAATTATTACTCAACAATTCACACACTATAGCTGATCTATTTTGATTCTAACACGCAATAAACGACAAAAACAATTTTGAAGTCTTCAGCTTCTTCCAAATTGCCCTGAATAATTCCTGTCAATAGTTGGACGGTGTCGCATATGTTTATATGTATTTGAAACGTCTTTCAAGCGTAAAAACAATGTTACACCATCTAAAGCCATGAATGATTTCATTTTCAGCAATAAATGAGGTCAGCTAGCGCGTGTTCTCCTCTGGCTTTCAACACTGTGAATCATTGTTTGATATATCACCTTTTTTTACCATGCTTTCTATAGGCAAGGTGTGTTAGAATATTATTTATTACATGCTTAACTAAAAATAGTAACAAAATGCTTAGTTAACAGGGCTGATACAGCTAGTGATGCAAAACCCATAACAGCTCGCTCACATGAACCCATATCCGCCCTCGCGTGCACCCTCAGAGTCATAAAAGACGTCATTTATGTCGCAGCAATGTAAAGACCCCCGCGGAAATTTGTAATAAAAAGTTTAAAACGTGGTCGCTGCCGCATTACCAGGCATATCGTCCCAGCACTCCTTATTTGCCCTCGGGCCTAAAGGTCCTCTGGCAAATATGGATACACCGGGCCGATATGCTGGCCATGTATTAATCTCTAAGTATTCAACATGTGCATGAAGACCAGTGTGGATCTTGATTAGCTGACTTCATCCGCAGCTCTAGATCTACACTGTTTTCAAATGAGGATATAGAATTATAAAAGTTTTGTGCAGTGTGTAATTTTTTGGTAGAAAGGGCATCACAAGTATGGTTTGAGAAAGGTCAAACATAACTGGCATCATAGGTGAAGATAAACAAAAGATTTTAGCATAAAATTGTGAATAAAGATTGCTATAATTGCATAAATTTAAGGAATAATTCACCAAAATTTGTACAAAAATATGGCACTATATTTTGTCACCAGCTGACAGTCAAAGTCAAATATGTGGGTTGACATTTTTATTAAAATGTGTCTTCTAGAGCCAAGTGATATTTCAGGGACCAAGCTAGGGGGCGACTAGGGCGAAATGGTCGCCCTGGGGCCGAAATTTCGCCCTAAATGGGACCCAGGGAGAAGTGGGAGTCTCCCTAAAAAAAAAAAAAAAAAAAAAAAATTTTTTTTTTTTTTTTTTTTAGGGAGACTCATTTTCATTCTGTCACCACACAAATGCAAGCTGTGGTGATATTATCAGACAATCTACTACCACTGCATCGTGTTTCTCCTTCCATTAAATGGCAATAGTATGTGTAATGGCTGATTTGCTTCTAAATTGACAGAAAATGTCGTAGTTTTGCACTATAACTTCTCCCTATCTGACATTCACTTCTCCCTAATTGTCCTGCAGGGAGAAGTCACTTCTCCCTAAAACTCTGGGCCAGCTTGGTCCCTGTATTATATTATCATAATGAAAAAAGGCCTTAATCTTGTGAAATCTTCAATCCTCATGATTCAGATCCTTTGTCCTAAAAGAGGACGAAATCTATGCTGATTGAGCCTAATGTCCCAGATGAGACTCCATAAATCAAGATAAGCCCTTTTCAGCATAAATTTGTGATTATTTTCTCATCAGTCTTAATGTATATTTTGTGTGCTCAAAAGAACCGTTTCATGGAGAGGCTCTTTTGAATACCCACAATATATGTTTTGGTTGTGAAATAAAAAAAAATATATATGCTATCTTACCTAGGGGACAGGGCCACTTGAAATTGACTGGTTGATACATACACACAAATTTGACATTGGTGAATCAAACTTACACACAAAATTCACTGGTTCACACACCAACACACACATACAAAATTGACAGGTTTTCACATACACACAAACACCTTGCATTGATATTTATATGCCACTAGGTGCCAATATAAATTATAAAGTGCATCTAACTTAAATCAACTAACAAAGAAAATAATGCCTTAAAACAGCCATTTATATAGCACAATAGTTAACCCTATCTACATAACAATAACTTGTGAACAGAATCCCAACAATATATAGAAATATAATCAAGAAAAATCATTTCTTAGTATGCTGGTACCGTAAGTCCATAGGTCAAGATAAACACATTAAGCATTAATTTGGAGTATTTTCATATCCATCTGTTCTTATCTTTCTTTTTGGTACCCACTACATATGTTTTGGTTGAGAGATTAGAAAATTAGTTTTTAATTATGCATTCTTATCTACAGGCTTGCTGTTAGTCCATTGAAAATGGTAAGTTGAATAATACGAAATAATAAATAGGTGGATATAAGAGATATGCCTGTTTGTTATACCCCTGGTAGTTAAATTCTCATCCAACAGACTGGAGAAGTAATGGATTGAACCTGGAACCCCTGGTTTGCAAAGTGAGAGGTTTATACACTACACCACTAAGTGCTGCACAATTAGTATCAATTCAACATGTGAATGAAAAGCAATGTAGATCCTGATCAGATGCCAGCTGATCTGGGTCTACATTGTTTGACAGGAGGGTATGAAATTTTGAAAAAGCTATGCACTATGCTGTAGGTTGAAAACAGTAGCTCCAACTTTGCCATATAATCAATAAGCAAAATATTTCTTGTTATTTATTGAGGAATAAATATAGTTTATATGATACTTGTAACTATTCTGCAGCCCTAGGTCTAGGGTGTGCATTTGACATTATGTCTCTATGACAAATTGTTATTTATAGAATTTATGCATACATCAGCTGTCCCAGACAAAATCTGGGCTCAGTTATCATTTTGCTTGCTTGCTGTCTGCAGTTCTGCATTTGGATATATTTGGATAATTTCAATTTTGTGAACTTGTTTCAATTACAATTTAATTGGTTTAACTTGGATTATTGTTTCTAAGCATGGCACATAGGCTAAGACAAAACAGTAAGCGGAGATTTGTGCCATATGACTTAAGTGTGCCAGCAAATTGGACAGTGGCTAAGTTAAAGACAGAAATTTCCAAGTTTGGTGTATCTTTGACAGCATCTTCCATACCAAAGTCAGCATTATTACAGATACATCAACAATTGGAAGCTGTCCAGAACAGACATGGTGGCAATCAACTCAACCATCCAACGTCTAGTACTTCACAAACGGACAATACATCTCAGAATGTTACTCTAAATATTGAACCTGATAACATTGTTAGTGATCTGCCATCACCTGAAACCAGCATTTCTATCCCAGCCACTAGTCAAGATATGACAAGTCTAGGCTCCACTCATGAGCTCTCACAATCCAGACTTTTGGACAGTACTATCAGTATGGTTTCAAGTATGCAGGGAGCTATTTCCTCCCTTCAATCTTCAATAAACAATCTAGTAAATAAACAGTCTTCTAGTGCAACAACTAATCGCCTGGAGCAATATTTTTCTGCACAGACAGATCAAGGGTCAGGATCAGCTATGTTACAAACTAGTTTAAAATCATATGGTATACCAGCTGACAATTTACCTTATGTAGATGTGGTGCCAGACTCAGTGAAAAAGAACATTATTGCTGGTAAATATGTCAACCTTGCTAGTTTACTTATTCCGGATTATGACACTTCATTGGTGGATAACATGGGTGGACTTGATCAGCAGAGACGCCAGCAGAGAGATAATCGCCTCGACAGAGTTCTTAGCATAACACAATTTTACAAAGCATTTGGCATTTACAAGAGGGTCATGTGTGAGGCTTACCCCCAGCGCCGGGATGAGCTTGACCTTTATGAAGCTGATATTGGCAGAATTTTTGAACATTATGGGTCTGTTTTTTACCAGTACCATGTAAATTTTTCGAAGCAAGCAGCTGCTTATTTAGAGAAAGGCTTTAAAGTAGATTGGTCTAAAAGACACAAGGACCTGTTTCAGTTACTCATTGGTGGTACTCAAACTAAATTGTGTGATTATTGCTCTCAGGCTGACCATGAATCCTCATTTTGTCCCACCCAGATCAATGTCTCTCGACCCACTAGATTTAAGACAAATTCTAATTATTCTAGTGTAGATCCTACGAAGGATATGCTTGGCAGACCCAGAGTCTTGGTTAGGGGGAAAGAAATATGCAATAACTTTAATGGGGAGAGGGGCTGTATAAGGCCTTATTGTGCCTTCCTACACATTTGCAAAAGATGTAAGGGTTCAAGTCATGGAGAATCTTCTTGTCACCACAATACTCTTACTGTGCCAGATAACTCCACATCTACTAGGGACAAGAGTAAGTCAAAAAATCCTGTGTGACTAGAATTATTTCAATCTAGCACCCCTTCTACACCTATAGATGTAGATAGATTAGCATTTGAATTGAAGGAGCATCCTGATCAGACATTTGTTAGTTATTTATGCAATGGATTAAGTGATGGTTTTGACACTTTGGTACCTTCTGTAACCCTGCCCAACAAAGAATGTAAAAATTTGTTGTCAGCTCGTCGCAACCCTTCAGATGTGCAAGATTTGATTGAGAAAGAATGTTCGAAAGGCTACTTATATGGGCCTTTTGATAAGCCCCCTTTTGACAACTTTAGAGTGAGTCCCCTGGGTTTGGCCATTGGAAAATATTCCGGTAAAAAACGTCTAATTGTGGACTTATCCTCTCCACATGATGACCCCTTTCATTCCAGTATTAATGGCTTAATTGATAAGGATTCTTGTAGTTTGACATATGTCAAACTTGATGATGCTATCAAGGCTATTCAGCATTGCGGACAGGGGGCTTTGCTTTGCAAAATGGACATTGCAGACGCATTTAAGCAGTTGCCCATAAAGAGTAGTCAGTGGCCATTGTTTTGCGTTAAATGGAACCACATGTATTATGTCTATGTCCGATTAGTTTTTGGCTGTCGGTCATCCCCCAAGATCTTTGACACCTTGTCCCAAGCTATCTCATGGATAGCTTCTCACAATTATGGAATTGAGACAATTTTTCACCTTTTAGATGACTTTCTCACAGTTGATAAGTCGGATTTGTGCACTGGACTACGCACTAAGGCTTTACTTGACCTCATCTTTGCAATCTTAAAAGTTCCATTGTCACATCATAAGTGTATAGGTCCATCCTGTTGTCTGGAGTATTTGGGTATCATTCTTGATAGTGAGCGCATGGAGGCAAGACTGCCTCTCAATAAGGTGCAAAGGATTATCAAGTTTATTGAGGAGCTTTTGGCTAAACCAGCTTGTACTAAACTTGAATTGCTTCAGTTGCTAGGCCACTTCAACTTTGCTTCTCGTGTCATCATACCTGGCAGGACATTTGTATCTTATTTGATTCATTTGTCAACTACAGTTAAAGAACTTTGGAATCAGGTTAGGTTAGACAAGTCTTGCAGAGATGATTTAAAGATGTGGCTGCGATTCCTCCAGGGTTGGAATGGGGTATCTCTGTTTTATGATTCAATGTTTACATGTGCATCTGATATGACATTATATACTGATGCCTCTTTACTTGGCTTTGGGGGAGTTTTTAAGAATCGGTGGTTTTACTCCTTCTGGCCCATGAAAATTCCCTCTGTCGATGGCGAGGATCTCTCTATGGCGTTTCGGGAGCTATATCCAATAGTTGTTGCTGCTGTTCTGTGGGGAAAGGAATGGACTTGTAGAAGGATTATGTTCATGTGTGACAATTCAGCAACTGTATGCATTTTGCATAAAGGACGCTCAAAATGTCTGGCTATTATGAAACTTATGCGGACATTGACTTGGACTGCTGCAGTGAATAACTTTTCCTTTTCTGCACAGCATTTACCTTCAAAAGAAAATGCTATAGCAGATAGTCTCTCAAGGCTTCTATTACAGACTTTCCTCAAGTTGCATCCAACTGCCAACAAAGAACCAGATGTTTGCCCAGCCCCAGAACTAATAATCTGGGATTACAAGACTTAGATAGGACAGTGAAATCTCTCTGGGACTGTGTTCTTAGTAAGAACACTTTAATAGCTTATGGAACAGCAGTGAAATCTTTCAAGTTGTTCTTAGTAATGAATAACTTAGTACAATCGAGCAATACCTTACCAGTTGTATCAGAGGATAATATAATTCTGTATATTGCTCACTGTTACAAGACACTTAAATTAAGATATACAACTATTAAACTGTATTTGTGTGGTATTCGATTTGCTTACCTTAAGGCTGGAATTACTTGTCCATTGATTCCAACAGATAGCCCCAGTTACACACGGATTATGACTTTGCTCAAAGCAGTCAAGCGTATTCAAGGGCATAAACCCAATCTTAGGCAGCCTATCACTGCAAGTGTTCTGGACCAGATATGTACAGTACTCAACACAGGGTTTATTTCTGACTATACTGATTCATTACTAACTGCTGTATGCCTAACAGCGTTCTTTGGATTTTTACGTTGTGGTGAATTTACGGTATCCAAGGATGATGCATTTGATCCAGCCGTCAGTTTATGTCTTGGAGATTTAACATTTCATGACACATATGTTGAAGTAATACTCAAGTCTTCCAAAACAGACCCTTTTCGACATGGAGTTTCTATACCCCTATTCAAGAACAACAATTATTCCAAACTTTGTCCTTTCCTGGCTCTCAGAGCTTATTTATCTAAACGGAATATTAAATTTGTGACCTATCAATCATCAATGGACCCACTGTTTCTAACGGAAGAAGGACATCCTCTATCAAGACATGTTTTTATGCAACATTTCAAACACATTCTGTCAAAGATAGGTTTGGACAACACACTATATTCAGGGCATTCATTCAGGATTGGTGCTGCTAGCTCTGGGTGTGCAGCTCGTCTTGAAGATCACTTAATTAAAACTCTTGGCAGATGGTCCTCGGATTGCTATAGGACCTATATTCACACACCTAAACAAGTGATCCAGTCAGCTCAGATGGCTCTTCTGACTGAGTTACAGTCTGCCCTGTCATAGGAGGCACCTGTTTTCAGAAAATCTGTTTTTCAAATACCTTAGAAGCTGCACTGTGCACCTTAGAAGCTGCACTGGGCTAGTAGCAATTCATTTATGCAACTGTGTTGGATAGGCACCTGCCTAAACCAATTTTAGGTGCTTCTTGTGACAGGTTTGGCTGTGCTCCAGGACTTTAGACGGCTATTAACACTTAATTTGTTGTGTTGATTTTTCTGGAGTTTTTGTTGTTTTTCATTTTCAGTTTTGTTTTTGTTATGTGCTTGCTTGCTGTGGTAACATTTAAGTGAATGACAGGAATAACAGTTTTCAAACTTTTGTGTGGTCGTCTGCAGCAGTTTCTTAAAAAAAATTACAAACTTTTACAAGGTAATCATTAGTGCCAAACAGTTGGATCCAGAACAGCCAGATGCTCTGTGTGGCCTGTTCAGAATCTTATAAACTGTTTGCAAGTTTATCAGCAAGCTAGCAGGCAAAGGATTAATCAACCATTATGTTGACAACCTGTCAGGGATATTTACTATGGAATTTTAATTATCAGACTCAAATTACACACTCACACTCCATTGACATTTTGCCTGCACTTATAGGAATGTATATAGTTACTTATAAGATGTTTTGTCATGTACTACCAGCAATTACCAAGTGTTGAACACGGTGTCCTTTCATTCTAACTTATTAACTTGTGGGGAAACCAACCCAATGTGAACATCTTTTTATCCACATTGTCTTCATTTTGGGGGAATTTAATTTCTATCTGAAATCAACTCATTTCCTCCACATTGCAGCATCCGAATCATGCACGGACTTGCCTGCTTGTACTTACACCCTTTAAGCCTTCAAGCTGTCTGTCTGATTAACCTGTTTCAGTTAGGGGTCCGCAGACACCAATTGGCTGGATCAAGTCCACCACAGACTCTGTGGCCGCGACCGTGTCCACCACCCTGACTTGCAGGCTCATACTCTGACATAGTGCTCCACTAAATGCTAGGGCAGACCCAGCCTGGCGACCTTGGTGACTCTAACTGTATCAGTCAGCTATCTCTTCAGATATTCGTGGCTATGCAGGTCCACCATGTGCAGGGTCAAAGTCAGCTGGAATCCTGTGTAGTGGCTTGTGCTATGCCAGACCGCATGTACTATGTCATGCTGCACCTTATTATCCTCTGAACAGCACGTACTGGGCTTAAAGGTCTGCAATCATAATAGCTGAGCCAATGCTGGCTGTCATTCATATCTGGGTTGGTTCTTCATGGCCAAAGTTATGTTGTAAATAGAATGATGTTAGTTAATAAATATAGAATCTGACCAGCGCTTTAACTTGAGTTAATCATATAAATTGTTATTTATTGAGGAATAAATATAGTTTATATGATACTTGTAACTATTCTGCAGCCCTAGGTCTAGGGTGTGCATTTGACATTATGTCTCTATGACAAATTGTTATTTATAGAATTTATGCATACATCAGCTGTCCCAGACAAAATCTGGGCTCAGTTATCATTTTGCTTGCTTGCTGTCTGCAGTTCTGCATTTGGATACCCACCACCAACCCCTTTCTCCACCTTGTTCAACATTTGGAAAGAAACAACCCAGAATATAAGTAAGGATTTTTTTTTTTTTTTTTTTTTTTTTTTTTTTTTTTTTTTTTTTTTTTTTTTTTTTTTCGATTTGAATTTTGATTTTAATGTAATCTAGGGGGAATTTAATTTCTATCTGAAATCAACTCATTTCCTCCACATTGCAGCATCCGAATCATGCACGGACTTGCCTGCTTGTACTTACACCCTTTAAGCCTTCAAGCTGTCTGTCTGATTAACCTGTTTCAGTTAGGGGTCCGCAGACACCAATTGGCTGGATCAAGTCCACCACAGACTCTGTGGCCGCGACCGTGTCCACCACCCTGACTTGCAGGCTCATACTCTGACATAGTGCTCCACTAAATGCTAGGGCAGACCCAGCCTGGCGACCTTGGTGACTCTAACTGTATCAGTCAGCTATCTCTTCAGATATTCGTGGCTATGCAGGTCCACCATGTGCAGGGTCAAAGTCAGCTGGAATCCTGTGTAGTGGCTTGTGCTATGCCAGACCGCATGTACTATGTCATGCTGCACCTTATTATCCTCTGAACAGCACGTACTGGGCTTAAAGGTCTGCAATCATAATAGCTGAGCCAATGCTGGCTGTCATTCATATCTGGGTTGGTTCTTCATGGCCAAAGTTATGTTGTAAATAGAATGATGTTAGTTAATAAATATAGAATCTGACCAGCGCTTTAACTTGAGTTAATCATATAAAATGGGTAAAAATGTGATAATTTTCTTAACCCATTGATTTTAACTTGTGGGTATTTTATACAAAAAATCGAATTTTGTGTGTTGAATTTTCATTTTTACTCGGTATATTAACAAACATATCTGTAAACCCTTGCCATGCTGAATCGAGATTCCTTTTTTTTTGTAAACAGTATGGATCCAGATCAGCTGGCTTTATTCAGCTGATCAAGATCCACACTGTTTTATTAGAAGCCAGCTGATCAGAATCAACACTGTTTTCGATGTAATTTCTGTAAAAAAAAAAAATCGCGTATGGTTATCACTTGGTATAAATTTTCAAGATCTTAGCAACTGCAAGTAGAAAAGTTATTGAAAACAAGAACTAACCACTTTTAGCAGTAGCTCTTTGATGGAAGTCAGAAAAGAGCGATCAAACTGTGTTTTTAGTCTCCAGAGGAAAGTGCAAACAAAAAAAATTCAAACAGATACTAAAATCTGAGTTGTTCTTGATTATTTCATGTGATTTATTCAACGTAAGAACAAAAGGATGGTATCATTAGACATATTACTTTCTCTTGAAGCCATAACACTATAGTTTTGTTTGTAAAGTGTAGTTTTGGAATACCAAAAAGCGTACCCCAACAACAAGTGTTACAGTCCTTGTCATTTTTTACAGATAGTCAGATACACACCAAAACTTTGTGATTAGTTCCTGTGGGAGTGTAGTATATAAAACTATTTGAGCCGTGACATGTGATTTCCAACAATGTGGCATTTTGACATGAATAGACTCAGACCAGCCTGTGTCATCTCCTTTTAGGCTTAGAAACTCCAAATATGTTCAGTCAGTAGATTAACACTCCTAGAATATTCAAGCGAGGAGCATAGGCTCTGATCAGACTGCGCGTATGCGCAGGCTGGTCTGAGCCTTTGCTGGTCGCACATACCACATTGTTGGAAATCATTTAGCATTGCAAGGGTTAATGCTTTCTCTACTGCATATTTTGCAAGATTGTCTACAAAACAAATAAATGAACCCTATCATGTAGAGTCAAAGTGTAAATATGATGTGGTAAATGTTCAAAAAATTCAAAACCTTTTTTGTTCTGCTCTCAAATAAAATAGTGGTAATCAGGGCTGGAATTCACAAATTACTTGTCAGAATAGTAAACAGGGAAGAACCTGAGCAGACTGCTTCAGAAGCCGTCTGATTTGAAGAAGAAGTCTGATCTGGGTCTGCCCTGTTTGCCTGGGACTTTTTGACAAGCAACTAGTGTTCGAAATTTTAGAACATTTACCATTTCAGAGGTTGCTGAAATTATGAATGCCATGTTTTCAGTCCAAAATTAAAGGGGACAGAAACCTTAAAAGTAAGGGAGTCTGAATTGCATGCCCTTATTAAACCATCCAATCTTGATATAAATCTGATCAAAATCAAATGAAAAATAACAGAGCTACAGATGATTGTATATAAGTGAACAGAAATCTATAGGAGCCTGTCATTTTTATAATAGGCTGTGTGAACTCACACAGCACTAATCAAATATGCCTGCAATACATTTTAATTTTGCATTAATTTTGATTCTTTTGTTGAAAATAGTGGATTTTGGGGGAAAAATAGTTTGTGATGAACTTGGATTTTATTGGCTTTTCGAAATGTACCAGAATTTTTAAAAATCCAAGATGGCTATTATCTAGAAATTCTTCCAATGTCATCTCCAGAACCTCAAGTGGGATTGAGATGAAATTTGATGCATGGGGCCAATTAAGCACACAAAAAATTAGTGTAAAATTGTGATTATTATATTACATATCAGTTTAAACATATGTTTTGGGTGCTCAAAGAGACGGTCCTTTTGAGTACCCACAACATATGTTCTGGTTGAGAAATAAGAAAAATAATTTTCAGGTCAGAACTCTCATCTGGGAGCCTGTTGATGGGAGGTAGAGGTTCAGAATTGCTAAATCCTCCATTGGCTTGTTAGAAGTCAGAATTTTAATTTTCAGATTACTATAACCTTCTTATTTTACATCCGAATTTGTGGCAGATTGCATGGTTTAAAATATAAAGGGCTTGTATTTAAGATTCGCTTTCTTTCAAGGTTGCTGTCCTCTTAATTATGATACCCATTGGGTGTCTCTTTCTTACTTGAAACTGAACATATGGTATTCATACTTTTCGTGATCTTCTGAAAAATGAACAGAGTAGATTTTCCAATACTGTAATTGGAAAAATAAAGGTTATGTTATAAAAAAAGATATAATTTGAAGTTACAAAAATATTCACAGCCCTTGCTAAGCAAAAAAATATTTTTGTATGAAATTTTATCATTTTTATTGAAATGTATTGGTCCCAACTATACATTCTCTATTAATGAGAAATTTAGAGTCAAAAGTGCTGTATATACATGTACAATGAAAAAGAAAACACTGACAAAATTGACAGCATTAAAATTGCACTTTTCGGGGAACAGCACAGCAGAAAGTCAACATCAAAATCCTGAATTCAGGAATAATCCTGAAAAATAACCCATGCAATATGGCTATCACCAAAATGACCATATGAGCCGTGGCATGAAATTTCCAACAATTTGGTATGTGCGACCAGCAAAGGCTCAGACCAGCCTGAGCATACGCGCAGTCTGATCAGAGCCTTTGCTAGTTGCTTTAATGTTCTATGAGTGTTAAGCTACTGACTGACATCATTTGGAGTTTCTAAGCCTAAAAGGAGGCCGCACAGGCTCGTCCGAGTCTACACATGTCAAAATGCCACATTGTTGGAAATCTCATGTACTGGCTCATATATCTTTGATAAAATATGAGCATATCTTCGTGATTTTTTCACCTATTATTAAGCCTTTTCTTTCTTTTCCTCAAGTGGAGAACTTGCTTGACGCATTAACAATCTCCGATTTCTCATTCTAGCGACAGAATCTGTGACATCATACTGTTGTTCAAAATATCTCACAATGGGCGACTCCGTTAACATGGATGCCAGAAATTGTTCGAAGGTGATCGACCATTCATGGTCTATTTTCGACGAGGAAGACGATATAGTTCTTTCTCCTCGTTTGATATTTAAAGAACTGATAGAGACGCCACTGTCGGTCGCCAATTGTCCAATATCACCTGAAGCTATATCGCTATTCTCGTTAGTCACAGCATCTTTGTCTTCCTTATCACAACTCTTTGTAACAGCCATTTCCGACAATTTCTGCGACACTTCAGTGACAACATTGTTTGAATCTGCTTCACTAGATGCTGTCTCTGCTTCAATAGAAGCAGGTGGTTGAATATTCTTATCCATGGGAGTATTTTCATTTGATACAATGTCCAGTGACTGACTAGGAGATTCTATTTCACTCCCACTCTCTGTTCCAGATAGTATTCCAATATCAGAACTCTCCTGTTGTGGGAGGTAGAATCTTTTACCCACTTCTCCTATCTCCAATAGGAGAGTTCCTACAGTTGCTATGGAGTGATAGAGTTGCTGCTCATCAACATGATCCCCAAATAAATCATACAATGTCTTCCATAACTGGATAAACTGTACCTGAAATAAAGAAAATTGAAACAACCATTCCTTCATGAATATTCATGCTAGGCTCCACCCACTACGAATAAGTACAGGTCAACCTTGTTATCTCAGTCCAAGGGAATGGAGAAAGGCACTGTCTCCGAGTCCAGTACCAGACCCCTAGACTACGGGGCTAGGAATCCGGTACCGGATAATGAGGAATGTCTCGGGGTCCGGTAGTTTGTGAAACAACTACTGACAAGTCAAGGGATACTGAGATGCGGGTCCGTACCTGCACGTTTATGTAGTAACAGTTATTATACCAACAAAAACTCATGTTGAAGTTTCACTTTGCCTCGTCCGCCATCTTTGATCATCTGTATTTACTGTCACACTATTCAAACAAGTAAATTTTAGATGCCATTTCCGCGATCGAGTCGTACAACCTATGTAGATCCATTTGTAACGTCTCTGTAGCAAATAGAGTGGACGGAGATCAGACTGTTGTCATAGGAGCAGTCTGATCTTGCTCAACACTGTCTTTATTTTAGATGTATTTCCGTGATCGAGTCTTTCAACCTAGGGATATCCATTTGTAACGTCTCTCCAGCAAACAGTGTGGATCCAGATCAGACCGTTATCGTAGGAGCAGTCTGATCTTGTTCAACACTATTTGCCCTTATGCTAAAAAGTCATTTCCTATTTGGACCATATCAGTTGCTTAAAAAAAAGATAAAAAAAGACTCAAGAGTCTTCTTATAAAGCTATGTCCGAATGTCCAAAGATACCAGTAAGGTCCACTGCCTGTGTCCCAGTAGCAAGTCTCTTTGAAAGCCATAGTTGAATAATGAATCTACACTACAGACTATGTGAGCTTATTTCACACTGCTCACTCATCTCACTCATCAGCTGCCAACAAGTAGTTTAATTGATTCCTTTAATCGAAGATGAGAAGATAATTGATTTGTTACAGGTGAGTATTGTTCTTTTTTTACTTTACCGTTAATTTTTTTATACCTTTGTATAAGCTTATACTTAAGATTGTTTAAATAGTGTGAAGCATAACAGTAAATACAGATTGGTTTCCGTTCGAGGATCAAAGATGGCTGACAAAGCAAAGTGAAACGCCAACGTGAGTTTTTGTTGGTAAAATAACTGTTACTACATATATGTGAAGGTAAGGACTCGTATTCCTAGACTTGTCAGTAGTTGTTTCACAAACTTCCAGACCCGGAGACATTTCTCATAGGCGAGGCTCGGGGTCCGGTACCGGACACTTAGAATCAGTGTCTAGGGGTCCGGTACCGGACCTGTAGCCCCGCATTCTAGGGGTCCGGTACCGGACTCAGAGACAGTGCCATGGAGAAAATACTTCGAGTTATCAGAAGTTCGCCATAAGCAAAAATTGACTTTACCCAAATACAATGTAGGGTAAAAACATCGAACTTCGGACGCTTTTTTACTGTGTCACTGCTTCAGCACGGTTTGTGCTTTGCTCCAGACATGTCACCAGGTTAAATCTAGCTGGTAGCTACCAGACATGCTCGATTGACTTAATAAAGCTGTTATTTCATTGGTTAACGTATTTAAATGTGTTTGATTAGCACTTAAAGTGACATAGGGTCGAACATGAAAATTCGGACGGCTATCGGGAAATACGGACAGAGCTGAAGGGAAAATCGGACAGTTGTTTCTTTTTACAAAATAAAGCTCTTTAAATGTTTTTATTCTGTCAAAAACAGTTAAACATTTTTCATTTATCATATGAGTAGACTACTGAGGTATTTTAAGATTTCGATTTCATTTGCTTCTTAAAATCAAGTGCTGAAATGTCAACCAGCACTCAAAGCTACAGAATCTTTTTAACCCGCAGTCAACTCTTGCTCAAATTTTGAGGTCCATGGTGATGCATTCCAGTCTTTCGATCGCTATACCAATAATAATCTTATCTAAAACGTAAACAGACGCAATGCATTTTATTTACAAACAGCTGGAAAGGAAAGAAAACTACATGAAAGGGTCAAAATTCATCGCCTGAACGTCGTGTTCAATGGCGTGTCCGAAATTAAATTTCCTGAAGGGAAATACGGACACCCATTATTTCATCTTCATTTCGATTCAAATCTACGTGAATATGCAAAAACAACCTTTCATTTCATAAATTTAACTATCGAAGATGCTAGGGAGCAGAAATATTTCATTGTGCATCAATATTCAACTATAAAAGATGGAATTAAAAAAAGTTGTGACAAGCAACAAAACCACGTGCTCCATAAACTGTGCGGAGCTGGAGCTCACCAGACTTGAATGGATATCTAATTGGTCGAATATAATGTGAGGCCTTCCATTTTCACTGTTGGTAAGTGGGTACGACGATATTTTGTCTGTACAGTTAACCTGAAATAAGACTTTATCAATTGGTCAGGAGTCTAGAGCAGGGCGTTATGTCAGGGGAGGTAGAAAAGTGTCTGATTTTACATGTCTGTCCGAAATTTGATGTTTTTACCCTATATGTTTAATTTCTCCACAACATACTTTTGCAGTACAGACGTAGTAAAACTGTGTCTACTTAAAACAAGATAGAAATAAAGACAAGGGAAAAGTCATTTGAGTTTGTTTATTTCCATTTTAATTTACGCTGTAAAATAAATAAACAAACATGAAAAATGCATCAAGCTGAAAAATTAAAGACTGTTAAAAAGATATCTCATCAAAAGTTGACAAACAATATTCCGTAAGGCACCACTAATATTCTGATGTTCAAATCGAACATACCTGTGTTTATTTATTTGCATGGCAATGTCAATTTGGTCAATCAATTTACACAAACAGTTACAATGAAAAATGGCCGCCTCCACGCTATTATACAATTATTGACTTCAATGAGGTAGACATAAGGATTTATCTACCCGAAAAAGTGATAATTCACCAAGGCCGCTAGGCCGAGGTGAATATCACTTTGAAGGGTAGATAAATCCCTATGTCTACCGAAATTGAAGTCAATAACGTTTTGTTATATGACTTTTCATTTAAGAATGAAAATTTTGCTACTTTCACTTTTGTTGTTAAAGAAATCTAAGACATCTAAGGACTTTCTCACAAGTTTTAGCAACTTTTATTAAAATATTATAATTTAGCATTTTGCATTTTCAAATGTATATTAATTTTCTTAATGGTGAATATAAAATGTTATCATAAAACTGTTTTTACAGTTTGTTTATTCAAACAAAGATAAATGAGCAAACAAAAGGACACAAAACTGTTGTAAAAATTCACTTAAGTATTTAATTTAACTGTTGGGAGGTGAAACAGCAAGTCATGTCAATTTCATGCAGCACATGCTAGTTTCACACTCATCATGCTATTTTTAGCTCTCTAGAGGGTAATATTACAAAAGTGTCCAAAATATTAACTTCTGGAAACTAGTTCGAGCTGGTTTCCATGCAATATTAACTTGTGGACCGGTTTAGACCAGTTTCCAGGTAGACATAGAGATTTATGAAGACAAATTGGGCCAATCAGGAGACAGGATTCTCTCCAGTCATATAACAAAACTAATTGGCGATTACTCGCAACAATTAATTTAACTGGACTGAATTAAAGGCTTTTGTTCAATGAAAGAAGGTAGTTATGGTCATACACATATGGGCCTTGAAGCGACAAAACCTATCTTTGGGGTTTCCGACAAAGCTAGACTTAGACCAGTTTCCTCAGCTACAGAGACTAGGTAGAAAATTGAAGTCTGGCTTGTAGCAAGTTTAGATATGGTGCTTTCTAAAAAGCAAATAACGAAGACACTAATCAGTCTGCACAGATGCAGAATAGCAAACACTGAAGACAGGTTTTCTCGAGGCCCATATGGTAAAAGTTACATGAAAGTCCATCCATTGGTTATTTTAAAAGTTTAGCAGAGGATGGATGGATGGATGGATGAACAACACCTAAACCTTATCCTCTCCACCTTGGGAACACACCTACCAAATGGTCAGATGCTCAACCGCTGTTTGAGCAAGAAAAACAATTTGAGTGTCTTCCGGTTGAGATTTCGAGGAGCTTAAAAGGTAAATAAATGTTTAATGCTCTGATGCTTAGCCATAAAAAATCTGAAAGAGTGGTATTTCTTGACAAAAACAAACCTCAAAATTGTTTATAACTGTATTTTAGTGCATTTCGGTTGCATATGATCATTCATATGATTTTATACTAGTGCAAAAATATTTTATTACATATAGTTTGCTATTCAGCATTTTTTCAAGAATTTTTCCGGGACTTTCCACCAAGATTTTTCGCTATTGCACAAGCTCGATGAAAATAACCATCTGAATTCCAGTTGCCGATCTCAGTTTTGATCAGGCCTGTATATATCCCCTTCGAGCACATCATAAAATTGAATACACAGCCCAAAACAACACGAATTTCTACACGTTTATATCTGCTTCTGGTACACCTTACTCACGCAAAAAAGTAAATCTGACAAAAGGAGAAAATTCTATGACCTCCTATTTACACCATTAACGTAGGGACCTGTAAGAGGTTGCATGACATTCCCCGATTTTTCATTCTCTTTCTAAGACAAAAAATATTAATTATAATATACAGAACATGCAATATTTGTTTACCTTTTAGCTCCTCCTCGAAATCTCAACCTGAAGACACTCAAATTGTTTTTCTCGCTCAACAAGCTGTTGAGCATCTGACCGTTTGGTAGGAGTGTGGGAAGTGGATCATAATCATAAACATACCTGGCTCATACGAGGAACATTCCTAAACTCCTCCTTACTGTCAGACCTAGCTCTGACCAGTTCTTTCTTTCTGTTGTACAAACCCATAGGGCTCTCACTTACTGGTGTCTCAACTAGAAATATAGAAAACAAGATACATGTAGGTTTATGAAATACTAAAGCCCCCTGAACATATGGTAAATGTTCTAACATTTTAAACTCTTTTCTCTTTCTGTTCTCAAATAAAATGATGGCTATTTGGTCTGGAATGTACAAAATGCTCGTCAAATCAGCAAACAGGAAAGACCTAATCAGACTGATTCTTCAGAAGAAGCAGTCTGATTAGGGTCTGCCCTGTTTGTCTATTGCCCCTTGTGTTTGAACTTTTAGAACATCTACCATATGTGATTCATCATATAACTATAGTTAGCACTTCTCATGCTGAATATTTTTATGTACCACACTCCATCCCAATTTTTTCCCTATTAACATGCAGAATTCCAGCTATAAGCATGCATTTTCAATCAGAAAGGAAACCTGTGTAGATCCTCATCAAATGGATTTATCGGATGCCAGTTGATCTGAATCTACAGTGTTTTCAAAAAAAGTATGATTCTTGGTTCAAGGATTAACTATTATTTAATCATTTCAGAAGTTGATTAAATTTCAAGGCCATTTCATCTATTTTATATATTTTGAAAGCTCTTCCCATAAAGTATACACCTATGAGTTGTTCAAAAGCTGTGGCCATTGTAAAAGTTAATTGCACATACACATGCACATGTATGTACACACACATGCACAAACATACACAGACCAAGAATAATATAAAGTATCTCCATTCCAATCTTGGATGAAGGTGGCATGAAATACATACACTTTTCAAACTTGGAGCCATAAATTTAGCCAGTGGTTTGAATCCAATTAATCCTCAAATTTACTGGAATTAAACAAGTTCTTGAGTCAAAAGAGTCCACACTACCATTATACCCACTGTTATGCTTGAAAAAATAAATCAACCAAGGTAAATTTGCAGTTTTTTCTCAAATACCATCACATGATCAAACAGTTTGGATCCAGATCAGGCAAACATTGGGCCTGATCTGGATCCAAACTGTTCGCAAAGGTTATCAGCAGACAACCAAAGTCACCACTTGCATGGAAATGATTAAAAATAATTTGAAAAGCAGGCACTTCAGGAATAGAAAAAACTTATAAAATTTAAAAACAGCAGAGTCTCTGTTTCATTGAATCTGATCATGATAACTAATGGAAAGATAACTCCCATGCCTCTTGGCACCTGCTTAAGTGGTATTCTGCATTCTGTCAGAGCCTAATATTCTGGAAAGACTAGTATATGAAAAAAATATCAGAACTATATTGGCCTCAACATGAGAAAACCTGTCTTCGAGACGTGGAACAGATCATACCCGAACCAGTGTGCTCACCTATAGAGACTAGATAGAATCAAAGAATTTTGCTTGCAGCAAGTGTAGGCACTATACTATTCAGGGAGCAAATAACAAAAGCAAGGTCTGTGCCTGTGTCTGTGCCTTTTTTATTTGCATACAACAAAGTCAGGGTTTCTCGCATCAAAGCCCATAACATATTACAGCGAGAAGTCTATTTTTACTTTTCAAACTTGATGACAAGCTGTTGTCTTCCACAGCATCATCTATGGGTATTCCTCGAGCCTCAGTGGTAGGACTAGGAGGATCAGAGTCTGTTAATGATGACACTATGCTCAGTGACTTGGGAGGGGAGGTAACTGGTCCACCTTCCGTTGTCTCCCTTTCTGGAATATTTTGAGCCTGTGAGGTAGCCATGCTTGATGTGGGGTCAGTAGATTCTTCCTCCTCTGGATCTGGACAGCTCGGCAGCTCCAGGTCTGAAATCAAGATCATTGGCGTAACTCCCATTACACAGTTACGCATGTGTGTAATAAAAATAGTAACATTCAAGGGAGGTCACCTAATGTGGTAAAAGTGATTTTCCATGCCATAAGGAACTGCTCTTAAAGGAAAGAAATTGCTCCCTCTGGGAGCAAATTCTTTCCTTTAAGAGAAGTTTCCATTATGAAAAGGGACTAATTGATTTGATTCTTTACGTCCCATCAACAATCTTTCAGTTATAAAGGGACGGGTCTTCCTGGGTTGAACCTGTACTAAGTTAGGATTAATGTTCTTGCTCAAGGACACAACACAGTGACGCCGGTGAGGCTCAAACCCGCGGCCCCTCGGTCTCGAGTCAAGCACTCTACCACTGAGCCACTGCTTGATCTAGAAGTCTACCTTTGATGTGCGTATTTTTTTCAGCGTTCAGGCTACGCCATTGAAGATCATCATATTGCAATAAGTATCCTCAGAAGCTGACTGATCTGGATCAGCACTGTTTGCAAGATAAACAAACATGGGTTCAGAAAAGACAAAACACTTTTTTGACACAAACTCTAAACAATACAATTGTGCTAACTCAATTTGTTCAATTTTCAAATTAGCAATTAAATTTCAGTAAATAAGTAAATTGGCAAACACATTAGCAATTTTATCCTTTAAGGTGAAGCCTGGGTGTCCCAAAGAGCCAGGTATGATTGAGGCCTTATTTGGCCCCCATATTTTTTATCCCCCGACGAAGTCAGAGGGATATAGTTTTGGCGTCGTCCGTCCGTCTGTCCGGATCCATATCTCAGTACCTATTGGTCAGATTTAATTCATTCTTGGTACAAATGATTAGTACCATGGACTCTTGATATCCTATAAGTTTGGTCAAAATCGACCCTTTAGAACTTGAGTTATTGCCCTTGTTTAAGTATAGGCAATTATAAGGCAAATCTATGTTAGCTTTTTTGTTTGATGATCTTCACATTTCATCAAAGCTATTATATTTAACAACCTCTCGCTATAGACCATGATTGCCAAGTGCCTGTAGATAAGAATGGCAGTGTTAAAGTTTTACCCCACCCCCTTTGACCCCACCTAAGAGGCCAAAGGTCAAATATTTAAATTTCGCAATAACTAAGGCAATTATTAATATTTTTTGCTGAAATTTTGCATGCAGACAGAGCAGCAATAGATATGAAACATATCAAACGGGATTTCAGTTTGAAGGCCTGATTCTGAGCCCCTTTGGTGGACTTAGGGGGTGGGGCCGAGGCCAAAATTAAACTTTTTCAGAATATGGTCATGTTGCATATCAAATTAAAGCTGATGACACTGGAAGCAACATGGTAGCAAATATTTTGCCCACAGACACACGTTCGACCTAGGGGGTGGGGTCAAAAGGTCAAACTATATAATTTTCTGAAAGTAGTCATGTTGCATATCACATTAAAGCTGACGACGCTGGCAGCAACATGGTAGCAAATATTTTGTCCACAGACACATCCTTGTTAAATTTAGAATTTGCTTTTTATTTTCCCTTTATCACTGTCAAATGACATTAACTTAACAACGTCACCATGTCTTCAGGTTATAAAACTATTTTCATGCTCAGTTCAACTGTCCATAAAAAATATAATTCTGTTTTTTGTTGTTGTTTTTTTTGCTTTATAATACTCAGATATTGACTATTTGTCCTGCTTATAAAAGTTAGAGTCAAGCATTTGGAAGTGAAGAATGTCTACTGTATCCTCATAAATATAAATAAATTTGCAATTGAACCTACCATCAGGGTTTTCACTAATAGGACTTTCTTCCTCAGCAAAGAAGTCTGTAGCTTCACAAGCACTCTCTGTCGAGTCTAAATATAGAACAGAGAAACAAAAGACTTTTATTTTAAAACCAATATGGTTCAATTTAATAAACTAAAGGCCCAACTAGGACGGAATCTCTCCGACTTTCCTTTGTCCATTTTAGACTTTCAAATGTCTGTAATTTTCTGAACAAAAACACAAAGTGGGTATTTATTTTCTTAATAAAACCATATGAGCCGCGACATGTGATTTCCAACAATGTGGCATTTTGACCAGTGCAGACTCAGACAAGCCTGTGCAGCCTCCTGTGAAGCTTAGAAACTCCAAATAATGTTAGGTAAGTAGCTTAACAGTCATAGAATGTTCAAGCGTCAAGCAAAGGCTCTGATCAGACTCCGCGTATGCCCAGGTTGGTCTGAGCCTTTGTTGGTTGCACATACCACATTGTTGGAAATCTCATGTCAGTCTCATATGAGCCTTTTTGGCAACTTATTTGCTTCGCTTTTCTAAAAAATTCCAGTTGGGCATCTTCGGTCTTGTGAAACAGACACATTATTCAACATCCTCCTGCACATCATGCTGTCATGATGTGCCATCAAAAGTGCAAGTTTCTTTTGTTTTCTAATCATATAAATTTAAAATAAAATTCAAGTTTTTGTCATTAATATGACATGTTTTTCAGCTCATGAAGTGAATAATTTTTATTTCATTCTTAGTCAATAGGTCAAGAAATTGAATAATTTGTTCAAATGTGCCCAAAAATCTGAATAAAATTCAGTAGATGGGAGAAAAATCCTACAAAATTTTGAAAACATGGAGTAGAGGTGGCAATGATTGACAAAGTGAAACTTGGTATAGATTCCCCAGACCCTCAAAGCAGCTCAGAGTGTCTAGGGTGTCTTCAAGGAAGACAAGTCAGACAGACCCAAGGAGGAGGATTAATTCTGGGCAATTTCTGGCCAGTATAAAATGGGTTTTGATGAGAGAAAACCTGACATTGTTGTATGGGAATTATAATCGCACACACCTGCCTGCGCATCCATGCAGTCTGATCAGCACCTTTGTTAGTTGCTATCTGCAGAGCATAATATCAAAACTAGTTTAATGCAAAATTTCATATTATTATGACTAGCTAAGTCACTGTAGCTGAGCAGGCTTGTTTGTGTCTTAGTCATACAGGTTTTCTCACGTCAAGGCCCAAATAATATGGATGATTATGAATGATGTAAACTTTTTGGCAAACAAGAAAACACTAATAGGATCCAGGACATACTTACCTGACATGGGTGACTCAAGTACATCCATATCAAAATCATCATTGTCCAGAAGAGCTGGTGGTTCATGTAACATATAGAGAAGCTTTAACTTCTGGGTGTAGTCAGCTTTACACATGATCCCTAGGACTCTCACAAAGTCCTTGAAGTTGATCATATTGTCTTTATTCTCATCCATAAACTGTTGACAAACAAGAACAAATGAGCACTCTTTGCATCCTGGGTAATTTTTCATGTTGTACGCTGTTTTTTTTTCAAAATCAACTTTTTCGAAAAGTTCTTTCAGGAATACGGTCAGAGTGTCTAACAATTTGGATCCAGATCAGGCCCGACATTGTGTCAGGCCTGATCTGGGTCCAAACTGTTTGCAAAAAATATCAGCAGATGACACTAGTAGGTAAAGATCATGCTGAACCAAGATAAGTCCATTTTTAAAAACAGTGTAGTTACGGATCAACTTGCTCCTAAGAAGCCAGCTGATCAGGACTTATACTGATTTAATGAGTAATGTTTTCAGAGGAAAACAGATACACCCCCAACCACAAACACTACAAAATATAGCAAGAAGTGAGCAAAGCTCACATACCCCCGGCGGTAGCCATCAGAGATTTTAACTCTTTCAGAGAAAAGACAAAATTGTCAAAGATTTCATAATCCTAACTGAGAAAACTTTGATGAAAAATGTCGATATGTGTTATATAAGAGTGATAGAAGGAAAAATTGAAAATTTGAAAAAAGCCAAAACGAGGGTTAGCACTTTAATTTTCATTTACACAATACACTTTGCTTACCTGAAAGGGTACACAAAATTTCATAATCCTAAATTAAGTAGTTGCTGAGAAAACTGACAAAAACGTCCATATGTGTTATATATAGGAATGACAGACGGAAAAATTGAAAAAGAAGGCTAAATGAGCTTTTGCATCTTTATTTTCATTTACACAATACACTAATTCTACTTGAAGGTGTACACAAAATTTGAAAACACTGGCTCTAATAGGAACCTAGAAATCTGTGACGGAAATTTTCATTGGAGAGAAAGAAAAATGAATAAATAAAGGGACTGATAAGCAATATAAGGCTGTTCTTTTGTTACACAATACAACTAACCACTATCAAGCTTTGTACCAAATTTCAGAATCCTAACTCAAGTAGTTGCTGAGAAATCTTTGACAGAAAAAATGTCCATATGTATTACAGAAGAGTGAAAGAAGGAAAAAATGAAAAATTGGAAAAAGAAGGCAAAATGAGGATTAGCATCTTAATTTCCATTTACACAGTACACTTTGCCTTCCTGAAGGTGTGCACAAAATTTGAAAACACTGGCTCAAATAGGAGCTGAGAAATCTGTGACAGAAATTTCAATTGGAGAGAAAGAAAAATGAACAAATAAAGGGACTGATAAGCAATATGTGGCTGTTGGTTTGTTACACAATACAACTCATCACTCTCAAGCTTTGTACCAAATTTCAGAATCCTAACCCAAATAGTTGCTGAGAAATCTTTGACGAAAAAAAAAGTTTACAGACAAACAAACAAACAGACAAACAAACAAACAAACATAATTACAGAAAAGGCAAAAACTATATACCCCCTATATACTTCGTACCGGGGGTATTATTAACCTATTGTGCTCCAAAGGTGACCTTAAATATAAGGGCAAGGTCAACAATGTCTATTCAAGTTTTCATAATTCCAAAATGTTATATCTATACAAATTTAGTTCCAATCTGCGCACAAGTTCATGTAAAAATATATTGTACAAAAAAATGCCTCATACCAATGTCTATAGAATCCACACCAAAATCAATATAATCCCTCCCCCTTCTGAGTGTGTGTGGGGGGAAGGTATAAAAAGGGTATGGTAAGGGTTAAACTTTTTGTCACATCTTAAAACTTGATTGAGCACATTTAAAAAGCCTGTATCCTTTGTAAACTGTAGAGAAGGAAAGGAAAACAGTTTAAAGTAAGTAAGGGTGCAAAGATCAGGAATTGATACAATCAAGTACCACACCTGACCCAGGATACCAATGGGAAAGTGACAAACTCACAGTTAGACACCACAAACGAGAGCCAAGCTGTCAGCCCTTTCCCAGCAGGTGACAACAAAGCACATATAAACAGACACACACAAAGGCATAGCAATCACAAGACAGAAAAAACATAAAAGATCCACAAAAGAAGTAAAATATTTTACTTGAGGGCTTAAACCGGTTTCATGGCGCCAACCTCACCCTTAATTCAGATGTGGATCAAGACACATAGATATTTGGTTTGCATGAAAGACCCCTAACTTATCAATGCATCATCTCCTAAAACATATAAATCAAGATATAACAAGGAGATAAAGCAAAGATAAGGACTCAACAGTAAATAAAACTGAGCAAAAGAAATCCAACAGGTAAACCCCGGTGGGCCCGACAAACAGCCAAAGCATCGGGCCCCTACCATATCATCAATAGATAAGTCTTCAAGTCGGAACCATCATAGAATCTGAGTCTTTTGATACAAACTGATCAGGGTTTAAACTGTTAGATCAGGCCTATTTGCCAGAGTATACAGGGTATATACACTAAATATTCACCAAGTTGACATGCCTTAAAGCCTAAATGACATATGTGTAATACATACGTATACAGTAAAATTTCGAACACTTTTCTCTTTTTGTTCTCAATTAAAATGATGGTTATTAAATTGCTCATCAGAATAGCAAACATGGAAGACCCTGATAAGGCTGTTCTTTTTTGTTTTTGGGAAGGCAACTAGTATTCTATAATTTAAAATATTTACCATATAAACAGTAAATATTCATTAAACTTGACCTGGGGGAAATGGTTAACTGACCATCTTGATATGAACAAAACTACTGAATGGGATGTTTATGTTTAACATCAAAACAAGAAAAAAATGAGCCAGTGCATGTGATTTCCAACAATGTGGTATGTGTGACCAGCAAAGCCTCAGATCAGCCTGCGCATACGCGCAGTCTGATCAGAGCCTTTGCTAGTCGCTTGAATATTCTATGGTTGTTAAGCTACTGACTGAACACTATTTGGGGTTTCTAAGCTTCAAAGGAGGTTGCACAGGTTCATCTGAGTCTATTCATGTCAAAATGCCAAATTGTTGGAAATCTCATGCATCTAAAAGAACATTACCCTGAAAACCCTCAGGGCTAGCACACCACCCCTTGGTCCCTTTGCCCATGGTGCAATAGAGAGGAACATGGTTTTAAACTGGTCAAAATCCACCTTGTATGTCTCATAGTAGGGTCTGGAGGGGTCATATTTGTCTGCAGTATCTACCGGTTGCTGACTGGTTCTCCAATAACAAGATGTTAGATACTCCTCCTGAAGATAAAAGTAACACAATTCCAGTTTATAATTAACTCTTATCCTGCCAATATATTTTGGTCCTGAATTTTTACAGCTGTTGCAAATGCACTCCAGAATGTTTTTACTTTGGAAGCAAACACTATTAAGTCCAATCAGATTACTCCTAAGGAGCAGCCTGATTTGGTTCCATACTGTAATTGTTTGCAATAAGGCTACTAAAGTGTATAAGCAGTTGAGAGAGCAGATGGCATCTGTCATGAATGGTTGGTTAAAACTGTCCAATATAGGGATCAAACATGTTTTTCTATGCATTAGCATCTGCTGGATCCCGAGGGTGGTGTTGAAACCTGAGCCTGAATGGTGAGGGCTTTAACGACCCCGAGGGGTCTAGTAGATGTTAGTGCATCAGAAAACCATGTTTGATCGTTATTATTGCATAAAGTCATTTTGTCACTTGAAAACTTTGGAAAAATGCTCCAAAAAGTTCATATTTGTATTACTATAATGGCGCACAAAAGCATGAAGGATTCTTAGGTTTTCAAAAAGTCTGTTCTAGAGCAAAGACTTACGTCATCCTAACGTCACTAAAGTATGTTCATTTCTATACACGTTACTGTTGATGACATCAATTTTTGTGATGGCCTAGAATGCGTATATATAAAGTACAAAAGCTGTGCATCAACAGCACGTGAATTGCCTGATTAATGCATGGGTTTTTGCCGGTTAAAACATGCAACACAGCTTTTTATGCAATAATGTTTCTTGAAAAACCATATACAGTGAAACTAATGCAATACCAATGGAATCAACAACACCCAACAATATACCCCTCATCTTCCATGGGGGAGTGGGGCTGGGGGCTGGGGAGCAAACTCATCTCTATGACAGGCTTTCACATTTTGAGCCTTTTGTGCACATTACTTCTATAGATATCATACTTTGTCAAAATTTATTCTACCCATAATTAGCAAGGAATATATATACACTGTAATTTCTTGTGCTGCCCAGTAACCATATACCCATGCCATATTAATTCTTTGCCTCCTGGAAATTTTTTCATGCTTTATGCCGTCTGCTGTTGTTTTTTTCAAAATCAACTTTTTCAAAAAATTCTTTCAGGAATACCATCCCAGTGTCAAACAGATTAGATCCAGATTAGACCCGACATTTTGTCAGGCCTGATCTGGGTCCAAACTGTTTGCAAAGTTATCAGCAGACGACACTAGGAGATAAAGAGTCAATCTTTTACCTTAAACAAAATATAGAGATCCTGCAACTCTTTGTCCTTGAACAAGGTAGCAGCTGTCACACTTCTTAATATATTCTTCATAGTATGGTCTTCAATGGTCTGAAAAGAGAATCATGCCGTGAAAGCTTCATTATGATATATAAGATCTAACATGACTGCTCATTTATTATTAAATTCATTAAATGAGCTGAGGAAAAGCTATAAAATATGAGACTCGTCTGGCATTTTATGGCTTTTTCGCAATGAATTTAAACATATTCAATAAGTCATGTACAGGAGCAAGTGTTTGTTCGCCTCTATATATATATATACTTTACTAATAATGATATCAAATATGTGCAGTAGACAGATTAAACAGAAAACATTTTTGAATGCAGTTATTTTGCTGGTGTTTTAAGGGTGAAATGGAATGATCCAATAACTGTACATGCATTTTTCAAGGGCAGATCGCACTGATTTCTGATTTAAAAAAAATAACTTTGGAATGTGCTGTGGCTAGTCCAGTGTAATCAGAGCTCTCACTAACTGCTGACTTGCAGTTCTGTACTCCCACTTTTGATGTTGGGACTCCTACTTTTTAAAGGAGTCTATATTCTTTTATATGGTGGGACACCCAATTTTGTAAAGGAGGGTTCTGGGACTCCTGTTTTCAAAATCTTAGTGAGAGCTTTAATAATGATGGCCTTTTGTCAATTTTTAACCTGAAAAATATTTTGTTTGCTTGGTTTGAAGTTTTACATCCCAGTCATCAGCTATGGTCATGTCAAGACAGTAAGTTCACCTCACCACACTTTTTTCAAAGTAAGCTTGACTTATACGTGGTTAACCAGTGCGTAAACATACATTCTCTTGTAACTGACAATCCTTTTTGAATCAATGGAAGGAGGAGAATGACCGTAGAAATTATTTCATGATCAATCTCCACGAAAGTATGGAACTAGGCCGGAATCTAACTGGCAACCCCTGGATCTGCCATCAGACTCGCTACCAACTGTGCCAGGGGGCTTGGTTAACCTGGGTAATAATACATTAGTCGTTCCCTGCTGGAAAAAATATCAGAATATTGAAATTTTGTACGAGTCAAAGTCAGGTATTTACAAAAACAAAGGTGTAGATCAACCTGTACAGATGTACAGGCAGGTCTGCACCTTTGTTGTTCACATGCAACAAAATCAGGTTTCCTGCAACAAGGCCAAAATATCATGATTACCTGAACAACACTGAGCCTATATTTGAGTCGAAGTCTCTCGATCTGTGAGTTTTCAACACTTCCAAACTTTGCATAACTTTCTTCTATAAGATCACACACATCAATGGAGGTCTAGAATAAAATAAAACTAGAGGACCTGAAGGTCCTGAGGCGCTCACCTGATCTCTTTAAAAATGTTAAAATAGGTCAAGGTTTTACAGCTAATATATAAAACATGTTTTGTTTTACCATATATGGGGGTTGCAGCCACTTTGGTCAAGTGACCTAAAACAATCTAATGAATACTCCATCAAACAGCCCAGTGATTTCTGAGAAACCAATGTTTGGATAGGTATGTGGCAGTCCAAATGGGTGGCATTGGATAAAAGGTCACAGGTCAGCTTGACATTTGGTACTTATATAAAACCATTGTCTCATAAAAGTAAACATTTCTCAAAAGTATTATGATTTCAGCTTAAACAGTTATAGAAAAATGAACATTTCAAGATTTTTCCCATATAAATGCATTAGGAATCAAATTTGACCTTGCCATAAAGTAGGTCAAGGTCAAGCTAGATTCATCATTTGTGCAAACCTGGTAGAGACCACATCCCCAATCCTACATACCAAGTCCCAAGGCCACTGGCCTTTTGTTCCAGAGAATAAGATATTTAAAGGGTTTTTACCATATTTGGGTGTGGTGGCCTTGACCTTTGAAACTTATTTATAGCCATTGTCTCATTAGGTTTAACATATCAAGTGAGAATAATGACTTTGGCTTCAACAGTATTCAAAAAATCAACTTTTCAAAAAATTTCCCATTTAAATGCATTAGGAAGCAAATTTGACCTTGACGTTAAGTAGGTCAAGGTCAACCTAGGATCATCATTTGAACAAAATTGGTAGGCCCCACTACCCCAATGCTACATACCAAGTCCCAAGGTCATCGGCCTTCTGGTTCTGGAGAAGAAGATTTTTAAAGGGTTTTTACCATATATGGGCATGGCGGCCATCTTGGTCATGTGACCAGGACCATTTGAACAAACTTTGGTTCCCGCGTCCTAAGGAGTCTCCATATGTAATTTGTATTTAATTGGCCCAGTGGTTTCAGAGGAGAAGATGTTTGAAATTGTGGACGGACGGACGGACGGACGACAGATGACGAACGCCGGAGTGACTGGTATACTATTAGCTCACCCATGAGCCTTCGGCTCAGGTGAGCTAAAAAGAACAAAATATAACGGAATTAATGTTTTATTCATATTAATACAATAAGGTGGGGAAAAGAGATAAATCTCTATCTGTCTTTCCCAACCAATTTATTAAATCCAATAATACAGGAGCAAGAATATTAGTTTCTATCTATCATATTTTGAAGTCAAGTACTTTTAGAAACAGTAAGATTTTGCCATATATATACAATGTTGTAACAGCCGTCATAATATAATGTTACTAAATATTTTTTGTTTGATTTGATTCTTTACGTCCCATCAACAATCTTTCAGTTAAACAGGGACGGGTCTTCCTGGGTTGAACCAGTACTAAGCTAGGCTAAATGTGTCTTGCTCAAGGACCACAACACAGTGATGCCGGTGAGGCTTGAACCCGCAGCCTCGGTCTCAAGTCAAGCAATCTACCACTGATCCACTGCGCCCGCCTTACTAAATATGTAAACAACAAGTGGTTTCTCGACTTTAATACATGGCCTTTAATCACTCATAGACACATCATGTGATAAAAAGAGCGAACTGATGATATCTTGAATGCAAGAACTAAAGACACCTGTTCTTCTGTTTTTAACCTCCCAGTTTCAGTGTACAAAAAGTAGATACATTTACAGCTAACTTTTATTATTTAATTTCATCTTTTAATCAACCTCAATCAAACTACTCTTGAATAGCATTTGAGTATTTGGCACATTTATCTTATATAAGGGGTACGTACATTTAGGGGCTATTTTGGCCCCCTCTAGAGCCAAAATCTGAAAATTGCTTTTCACCAATTTCTTTTGATTGGTTTAGTAGAAGAATAACTGAAGTGTAAAATTTCAGCAATTATTTAAATTTTACTGTTGCTATGGTAACAAAAATGGCCGACAAAATAGGATTAAAACAGAGAAAATGCCATTTCGGACCAAGTTTAAGGCTTTTGGAGACCAATTTTTTCAGAATTAGATATCAGCACAGCTAAAAACCAAAACATCAATTTTATATACTTAAGGAATAAAGAAACGCAACAGACAAAAATATAATTTTTTGGTGTTTAAATGACGGTTTGGTGAGATCTCTTTCCAAAATTTCTTATTGAGTATTTATAGCATGTGATGTAATACCAAAACGTCATTTTAATAATACATTTTACGCTACAAGATGAAAACATATGAAAATGTAAAATGTGACGTTAACGTTGGAATAAAGATCAAGAAACCCCATCTTTTCCATGTTTGGTTATTTGGTGTCGACTTGACAATGTGCAAATTAAACAAACGTCCAATTATATTTGTAATGCAGTCAAATATTGCGTCAAAACACGCTACTTGAATGGCAAGTTACACAATGGTAGTTAATACACGATAAACGTCACGTAGAGCCGTAGAACCAAACTTGTAAACTGAAACCTAAAATTTGTCCCTGGACCATTTTATCATTAGCTGGTTAGGCGCATACCAAAATGATTACGTAATCGATAATTACGTTAAACCTGCTGTTATTTGACCGACACATACTGCTCCTATGGATAAATATCATTTGCACTAAAAACTTGCATCAAATGATTACAATGACTCAAAGTGTTTATTGCGTTTCTTTATTCCTTAAGTATATGTTGTGTGCCGTGGTAATTATCATCTTTTGTTAAAATATCTTTTTGGTATTTGATTGTGCTCTATGTTAATTTCTCTATCAAAACTCTCAATTTTGCTCCAAAATGGTCAATTTCCTATTTTCAGCCTATTTCGGTGGCCATTTTTGTTACCATAGCAACGGTAAAAGTCAAAGTAATTTGAGACTTATACACTTTTGTTATTGTTCCAATAAACTAATAAGAACAAATTGGTGAAAAACAATTTTGATATTTTAGCCTCAAAGGGGGGCCAAAAAGCCCCTTACTGCATGTAGCTCTTTGTTTGACCAGGCCTGTCATTTCAGTTGCATCTGTTCATTATCCTCACCTGAGATCCTGGTTCCCCTGATGTACACATCATATTGGTATGTATGATGTGAGACATGGTCGCATCTCTGTTGGTAACATTCTCCAGGTAACCAGCCAGTACAGGCATCGCTTCACCATCATCAGCACAGTCTAACAACTCCATGCTACGATTGTCCAATATCGTCAGGGCAATTTGGAAAATTACCTTCAAAACAAAAAAATATTTCATTTTTGCATTGTCCTAAGATTTATATTTATTATTAATCCTTTTCCTGTTTTCACAACAATTGTCATCTCAGCCTGATCAGGGTTCATAGTCTGTTTGCTTCATGATGAAATCTAGTCAGAAGTGCACTTGGATCTATGCAGTAGATGTAAAAGCAGACATTTTCAGGACAAAATTTATTAGCAGGATAAGGGTTACAGTAATAAGATTTCTCCAATAAAAGTGAGTATAATATATTTTCAAAATTAACTTCTAAATGTAGCAACTAAATTGTGAATAAGACTTGGTATTTTAAGCCCTGTGACCAGGGCAAGACTTCTCCGTAACCCATTTGCAAAAAAAACTTCTTCAGTGATTCAAAAAAATTACAACCAACAAATTTTGCACATAAACTTTATTATTACTCTTAATAAAATTTAACATCTCTAAAACTCAGCACTTAAAAGTATCACATGACTCTTTATGTCTGCTGATTTTTACAAAATTATTCATTTTCCAAAAAATCAACAATTGCAAAACCATCACAATGTCAAACAATTTGGATGCTACTCAGGCCCAACATTTTCATTTTATCTAGCCTGGTCTGTGTCTAGACTGACTGCAAATGTTATTGGTAGATGGCAAAAATAGCTACTTGCTGGCAAAGAGTTTAAAATCATTTTATGAAAAAATCCTAAAATATTCAGTGCATTAGTCTAAAGTTTTGATAAGTGAAAGTTTGATTACCTTTGCACCATCATAAAAGAAACAGTCTAAAATATTCACAGCACAGTTAAAAGGCATCACACTGAAAAACACAGAAACATAAAAGCAATTCCTGGACATGCCTAATATACAAAAAAAGTTCCTTTTAGTCCCCCCTACCCACCCCTGGGAGTATATATTTCAAAAATATGGACCCAGGCCTTTAGTACCGAATTTTTTTTTCTTATTTCTCCACCAAAACATATGTTGTGGGTACTCAAAAGAATCGTCTCAATGAGACGGTTCTTTTGAGCACCCCAAAAATATGTTAAAACTGATGGGTAAGAAATTATTTACGATTTTAAGCTCAAAAATGTGTTTATCTAAGCCTGTAGGACCATACTGGTGTCTCACAATTTTGTTTGTGTTGATGCTTTTCTTCCCAGTCAACTGACGATTTCCTGTTTAAAAAGGTTGTACTAGTACTAAACAGAAGATAAAAGTGTCTTTCTCAATGACACAACATAGTGCCTTCAGTGACTCTCGAACTATCAACCCACAAATCCAAAGTCTAACACTCTACCACTGAGCCACTGATTTTGATTTGTTTAATTTGATTCTTAACGTCCCATCAACAATCTTTCATTTATATAGGGATGGGTCTTCCTGGGTTGAACTAGTACTAAGCTAGGATAAATGTGTCTTGCTCAAGGACTACAATGCAGTGACGTCGGTGCAGCTTGAACCCGCAGCCCTTCGGTCTCCAGTCAAGCACTCTACCACTGAGCCACTGTGCTCCCTCATTGTGATTATCACTGAAAGGTGATAATCTATAGCAAATCTTTTTTATAGAATGAGTAAATTCCCATTTAAGTACAGTAAAACCTGTCTTAAGCAGCCACTCAAAAAATAAACAAAACAAAGGTCTTAAAGACAGGTGGTAGCTTTGTGCAGGTCTAAAGGATTGCAGAATGCTCCTGTGGCGCATTCTGCAATATTTTCGACCTGTATTAAGCTACCATCTGTCTTTAAGACCTTTGTTTTGCCTATTTTTGAGTGGCCTCTTAAGACAGGTAAATTCCCAATAAAGTACTAAGTAAGTGTGTTTATAAGGACATGAGTTCTTCCCATAAACATATATACGGGCCATGATTGGCCTGCCAGCAAAACATCATTGAAATCAAGTTTTGCTGGTGGGCCAATAATGGTCCAGAGACTTATGCTGGCTGGGTTATTATATAAAAAAAATAGATCAATACTAGATCAAGTTTTGCTGGTGGGCCAATAGTAGCCCACAGACTTACCCTGGCTGGGTTATTAGATAAAATACGGTATTTACCTGAGAAAGATGGTAAGAAACCGTGATAATGAGATCAAATACAGCATTTACCTGAGAAAGATTGTAAGAAACCATGATAATGAGATCAAATACGGTATTTATCTGAGAAAGATGGTAAGAAACCATGATAATGAGATCAAATACGGTATTTACCTGAGAAAGATGGTAAGAAACCATGATAATGAGATCAAATACGGCATTTACCTGAGAAAGATGGTAAGAAACCATGATAATGAGATCAAATACGGCATTTACCTGAGAAAGATGGTAAGAAACCATGATAATGAGATCAAATATGGTATTTACCTGAGAAAGATGGTAAGAAACCATGATAATGAGATCAAATACGGTATTTACCTGAGAAAGATGGTAAGAAATCATGATAATGAGATCAAATACGGTATTTACCTGAGAAAGATGGTAAGAAACCATGATGATGAGATCAAATACGGTATTTACCTGAGAAAGATGGTAAGAAACCATGATAATGAGATCATAGAGAGAAGGCCGAGGGTCTCCAACTTCTGGTGTAACTCGGGTAGGTTTTCTCGAATCAACTCCTCAAACACACCTGTCAATACAAAGCAGTACTTCTTTTGTGGATTATTTATGTTTTTTCCTATTTCTTATTTGTGTTTGTCATGCCTTTGCACGGGTCTATTTACTTGTGCCTTGTGGTCACCTGCTGGGATAGGGCTGGCCTCTTGGCTCTCGTTTGTGGTGTCTTACTGTAGGTTTGTCACTTTCCCATTGATATTCTGGGTCAGGTGTGGTACTTGATTGTATTGATTCCTGATCTTTGCAGCCTTACATACTTTTACTAATATCAGACATTTGTACTTATACGAAAGGTGAAAAAGAAATTCAGAGAAATTTGTTGTTGGGGACTCAGGCAGTCACTGAGTTGGCGTCTTGGTGATCTTGTACAAAATTCCACCTCATATAAGTTCTTTGAACTAGGAGGAGCACTTTGTACTTGAAAGGACCCAATTATCAGATTGGGGTAATGCTGACAAAGGATCTCTTACAGTGGTAATGAGGGCCACAATGTATCGCTGCCAATGATTTTGAAAAAAATTAAAGTTGAGTAAACGCATAAGTTCGCTGTTAATCTCTCTCTTTTATGATAGTGCATTTAATTTCTTATTTTAATGAATGTACAGCTTTATTTTGGGGCTAAAACGGTCATTTTTTGTATGAAACATACAGTCAACTCTCGTTAATTCAACTATGCATAACTCAATACTATCGCATATCTCGTCCCGACGGCCAGGTCCCAGTATTTTCCCCTATATAGTATTGCGATTCCTCAACGTTTATCTCGTCAACAGTAAGTCAATAAAATTTGTTAACTTATTACGAATTACTGGTTCCGCTGAACAATTTTAGTGTATTTTACAACACCTAACTCGATTCCATTTCATAAGAAAAAGACAGTCATTAACTTACCTTTTTATCTGTATGTGTCTCCAATTAATCCACCATTTTCAATGTTAATTATCCCCACTAAAAACCACCTATTGCTTGATCACTTGGTCCACGTGTGTGACACATACAGTTGTAAATTAGTGTGTTGTATAATTACAGAATTGACCACGGTCGGCAAATTCTATTGATCTATAATTTACAACTTCAAAGCGGATACATGAGCTAATGTGTCATATAAATTTGAGCAATCTCTTGAGTATTAAGCCTGTCCGGTGACTGCTTGTTTTAAATAAGGCCAAAGTATAATTTAATTGTTTCTCAGGCCAATATTCTTTTTTGAAAATAGATGCAGCGTTTAATTTCAGTTTTGCGTGTAAGGCTACTTTCCGACTTTGATCGTGTCATGACAAAAAAAAATTGGGAATGCATATGCACATCAAGCTGACAAAAATTAAAATGTGCATGTACACTGTTGGGGCTTTAAAATATGACGATGTACAAAAGGGTAAAACTACGATTGCGGGACCAGTTACAGATACTTACTTAGAACTGAAATGCTATGTTTATTTTATTTTGTCTTAGAAAGTGAAAAACAGCCATACTGTCGGGACTGCAGTGGTACCTGAGAAACGATTCTAATTTTTTTTTCACTTTTTTTTTCTTTCCTTTTTTTTTATTTCAATTCCAAATGTCAATTGATTCTTGGATCAATTCATCCCGCAGTTCATTAATGTTACAGCACACAATAATGATCTATTAATGGACGAGTTGAACGTGATATATTTCACCCCAAAATGGTGGCTATACTCCATGATTTGGCTACCTCGAACTACTGATTACTCAACATATTTTGCCCAGCCCCTTGATATTAGAGGTATCGAGAGTAGACTGTATATGAAAATAGTAAAATGTTTTTTAACATTATTCCCCCCACTCCTCCCCAAGTCCAAACTAATCGTTTTGCAGGTAAAGCATTCTCATGTTTTACATAACATATGTGAATAGCCTGTTGGGACTTGGGGTGAATGATACCGAACAGCCGAATATTCTAAGTCTGGGCATGCCCGAACATTCGTATTTTTATTTTTATTTATGACTAACGGATGGACGACGGACATCCTATGATCACAATAGCTCACCTTGAGCCTATGGCTCAGGTGAGCTAACAAACAGGAATAGAAAAAAGATGAGCTATATAAAAGCCCCCACTGACCTTGATCAATAAGAGCGCCCACAACCCGTGTGTTATAATAGTCAGGCAACAATCTCTCACAGATGGCTGTTAACAACCAGAATGCTTCCTCTTCATTTGTATACAGGAGGAGAACACTTGTCACTATATTCATAGCCTGGCAGTAACCTGAAATAACAAGGTCAAGGCCACTTACACTCACAAGTTCAAGGTTATTTAACTGTTGTGTCATTGCTTACAGTTACCAATGAAATTAAATCAGATTGATGGGCTGCCAATCTGTAAGGTAAATGCACCTTACTGACCCTGGTCAATCTAAAGAAATTATACTAGGATCAGCCCGTATCATCAATAGAGACTAGGATAAGGAAATTTTCCTATAACAACCTGAGACACCTGTATCAGGAGAGAGCCTTTGGCCCTCAGACTGATATCGATTGAGGGCTGATATGGGGTATGATATGAAAATTGCCATACAATAATCTATCGATCATTTTTTCTTTCTTGTTGATGTCTTATATCCTCCAAATTCATTATTCTGTGTACTAAGAATAAGAAATCAGACCATTTCTAGTCTACCATCTTTTTTTATTTAACTGACAGCTATGGGGAGCAAAGTTCCTACTTGACAGACACAAGTGGATGCAAACACACATGATGACCAATGCTCAGAATGTGAGGATATGTGGTTTTGCACAACCTAAAAAGCCACAATAATCTCACAAGGCGTAAAACCAATTATCAAAATGTGATATCAAATTTGGTTAAATTTAGCCTGACACTGCTTATTTACTTCCAAACAGCCATAAAGGCTTGAAAGCAGCAGCATAAATGCACCATGGACATACTTTACCAGAGAGAGCTATTATAATCTGCCTAATTCTATGAAAAGTCAGCCTCAAAATACTGAATTTAGGAATAGTTCTGTAAACTTTCATCCTTGTATTTAACAGCCTCACCTATATTAGGGTTTCTCCAGGCATATGCAGTTAAAACTCTTCGTAATGCCCCAATACCAATCTGAGACTGGAAGGCTGGATGCTCAGGGAGAGATCTACAATATAGACAAGGACATATTAATCATCATAAATCTCACTTTTTAAAGACAAAATTCCTGGAGCTATGAAGGTATTTAACCCATACCATGCATGCTAAGCCCTGATATCTCCTATTTTTAAACAATGTAGGGCCAATGTAGGCTTCTCAGAAGACAGCTGATCAGGATCCATACTGTTTTCCAATATGCTTGCAAAAATTGTCAATATAGACAGGAACATATTAATCATCATAAATTTCACTTTCTTTTTAACTCCTGTAGCTATGAAGGTATTTAAAGACATATATCATTGTCTAATAGAGATCATCAAAGGATTAGCTGATAAGGGACAGTTTCAGTATATCACAAATTCAAAGGGGCCTCAAGAGGGGATTTACCTGTATACAACGCAATTTTATTCACAAAGATAAAGATCAATATTTTATCATAAAATACCTAATCCCTTCATGGGACCACTTTATTGCCCCTGTAAGGAAGTCATAATCACCTCATTATGACTGTCCTTTTGATCTGCCCAGTATGACCCCTGGAGAGAGTCAAAATGAGAGGTACCAGTATTATTGTTAAAATTTCAACCTCTTTAGCTATACCATGCTGAGCCCAGATATATCCTGTTTTGAAAACAATGCAGATCCAGATCAGGTGGCTTCTCAGAAGGATCCACACTGTTTCTGATCTGCTAGTAAATACATGCTAATAACTGGGATCCTGCAAGTTAATTAAATCAAAATTCTTAGAAAAAACAAAATATCCAGCATGATAAGAGATATTTCTTTCCTTTTGTTGTCTTCCTTTGCAAACAATTTGGACCCAGATCAGGACCGACATTCTGTCGGTCCTGATCTGGATCCAAACTGTTTGACACTAGTGTTGTTGAAAGATTTTTTTTTGAAAAAAGATAATTTTGAAAAAGGTCAGCAGACAAAAACAAATCCATGAAATATTGCGCAGCATGCAAAGAGTTAGGTTTCCCCTACCTATGTAAATCTCTCTCAATTTCATCTGTGACTAGAGATTGTTTACCGGAACTTTGTTGTACCAGATCAGCGTAGTATCCAGTGTTGGTTTCCATCTAAAACATGAAGAATACCATACATACCCTAAATACTCAAACAGATCACTCTGTGCATAAAGTGTACCCAGGTCAGACAGCTACTCTGATCAGAATTTACCCTATTTGCCACCACCATGTTTTACACATCCTGTGACCCAGTGATTCATTGATATGTTATCTTGTGCCAAGGGCTGGTTTTTTTCAGCATATACAAATTATTATAACAGAAACTTGATCCTGCGTACTGTATCACGTTGAGTGGATGAGGTCATACAATTGGATGAGATGGTATGACCTCATCCATGAGCTGTGATACCGTACGCCAGATCAAGTTACTATACTGAACAAAAGTGAAAACGCTACACCTGAATTGTTTGCCATCTATATACAAAATTATGCAAACCAAAAATGCAATGGAAAGTGTATCTTAATGTTCAAATACTGGGTAATGCATAACAGTAAAAGTTTTACGGATGTTGTCACGAAGAAACACATGAAAGCCATTTAAATGTGACAGGGGTCCATTTTTCAGGTTGCCAATTTGAACGGAAATCTAACACAATTTAGGCCTTCAGAAATCCACTACTTACGAGATCAGACTGCACGAAATGGTAGTCTAGACATGTGACAACCAGAAATGTGAAGGACTTATCTCAAGTGTGTTTTGATCGTTTAGAAAAGCAATCTTAAAAAGCGGATTTTCACTCAAATTGCCAAGCTTAAAAATTTAACACAAAAATCTCCATTGGAAAATCAATGTGTTGTTGCATCTTAGTATGAGGACATTACTAGTAGCGAAATTGTAGAAATAATGTGCTGAGAGGTTTAACTGATTCGGCAAAAGAAAATTGTCGAAAATTTGATACATCGAAGATTACCAAACATTTAATATTCCCTATTTGTTTTTGTCAAAGGGAGATAATTTTCAATATTTTACAAATTCGCTAAATTCGAAATTGATTTCTGAGCTTGTTACAAGTGATTAAGCAGTTTTCTTGTGTCTTTTTGCAACACAATTAAGACCAATTTTGATAAGCATATTAATTTTAATTTGCGCATGCGCAATAGCAAATTTCAGTGAATAAAGCTTTAAACACTTAAAGGAGCATAACTCATACCTCAAACGAGACAAATTGGTGGAGTTTCGACGAATCGTTTGCTGGATGTCTGGGAAACATAATTAAGCTTTAGGAAATACTTTTTGCCCAATACTTTCTCATATAATATAGATAATTGTAGTGTAGCGTTTTCACTTTTGTTCAGTATATTATAATGATATTTTTATTATATACATTTTTTCTGATTCTGATTTTATAAATTGTTTTGGTCTTTAATCCAGAAATGATGAGTGAAAGGTTTCCTTTACGTTTAATTTCTTAACATTATGTCATCATGTTCCATGCTTGAAATTTACTTTATGTAACATCGCCGCAAAAACAGATAACCGACGTTAGCCTTGTTTTAAAGGATACTGATATAGAATCAGAAAACCTCAGTTCGTTGATACGGCTTTCTGTATCAGATGGTCAAAAAACAGACAGTTCAAAAGATGTATCATTTATAGGTATATAATAAAGGAATAAAACATGTTTTTTTCATGCATTTATGTTCGCCATGTCCCGAGGGAGATGTTGAAACTCGAGGACTTTACTCTCGGTTTTTAAAATCTCCCTTTAGACCTGGCAAACATTAATAATGCATTGAAAAACAATATTTGATCATTATTTTTGCAAAAAATTCAACAATATATTCACCTAAATTTACGAAACATATGGCACTATATTTTGTTGCCGTTTCATTCAATAGCTGTATTATTGTTTCCATTATTATCCATGTTCTAGGGCCAAGCCATATTTTTGAGCAATAAACAGATAAGCTGTCGTAAAATACAGCGCCATTGTATTATAATGGTATCGAAACTTCCGGTTTCTGCAGTTGTATCTATGGTTTATTGTGTCTATAGTTGCCCCTATATTATTGATCTTTGTTTTTCAGCCATTGTGAAAGAATTTTCACCCAAACATATTTATTTATGTTTCTGGCATTGTGGCCAGGAAAGAGTGTATTTAAGGTACCAAATCCATGTATTAATAAAACCTAAATTGCCTTGTTAATACATGTGTTTGTTCTGGTTGAACCATGACTTTTAAAAGCAAATGGCATGGATTTTTATGCAATAAATAGAATTAAAAAATATCACTGAGTTCTGGGACACACAAAATCTAAAAATATGAGTACCAAAAGCAGTTTTATGAAAATCTAGCAGATCTCACGGCTAAATGAAACACTGCATATCTCACCATGTTTGTTTTTGTTGATTGTCAACAATTTTTTAGTCATGTCGGGACAATTTCATGTCTTCTTGGGATGAATCAGTACTAAGCAGAGGATCAAGTGTCTTGCTCCAGGACACTACAACAATTGTTGAATGATAAATTGCACTCTCAGTTGAGTTGAGCAAGAAAAAGGTTTTATAATCTCGTGGCCTAGCTGTGTAGCTTCAATATTGTCAGATTTTCCGTACAGAAATGTCCTATAAACTGATGTTCTATTCACTGATTTTCTAAACACTGACGTTCTATACACCAATGTTCTATACACTGATGCTCTATACACTAACCTCATTTTGAGCCCCAGAAAAGAGCATCCACATTTCTCCGCGGTATTTCTCTGGAAGACCCTTCAATATGAGTTCATGTGTCCTGTGTGTTCTATACATACACATGCCTCTGAAATATCAACATATATGTTAGCATATTGTTAGCCTACCTCCAACAACTTTACCTTGTATTTCTCTCAATGACCATTTGGTATCAATTCATATGTGACAATGTCCTGTGTGTTCTGTTAACTCTTTGCCCCCTGAGTAATTTTTCTTGCTTTTTTGTAGTCTGCTGTTTTTTTCGAAATCAACTTTTTCGAAATATTCTTTCAGGAATACCATCTGATCAATATATGAGTGTCAAACAGATTGGATCTAGGTCAGGCCCGACATTTTGTTGAGCCTGATCTGGGTCCAATCTGTTTGCAAAGATTATAAGCAGATGACACTAGTAGGTATGAGTTAATGAATAGAAAACAGCAGGGATAAAAAATCCAAAGATCCCAGCATGGACATACAGATGGAAAGACTGATGGATTTGAATCACTACCTGGAAACAACATACCCAACCACAAACAAAATTTGAAGGGTATCATTACCATTAATGTTTAAAGAAGAAAATAGCATGAATGTCACATGGGCATAAGTCACTTACTTACTTACTTAATCCTGGTTTGATATTTAGACTGCAGATAGTTTCCCAGTTCCTGGGGTTAGCTGAAGTTGGCTTGTCCTTTTCACACCAGATCTCCAGGTTCTCTGTTCTGGGGATCGATGCCTTCTAGGTTGCACACATTGACATCCCCTTTAACACACTCACTCCAAGACTTCCTTGGTCACCCACATCCTCTAGGGCTAGGGATGGCAATACAGGTAATTGAAATTGTCCAGGAAGATGCACACGCGACTTGACCATACCATCTCAGTCATTTAGTTCTTAGGGCAACAGCTACCTCCTGAATCCCTAACTTTGTGTACAGGGTTTCCATGGAGACTTCGTCATGTGGTTTGACACCGCAGATCCAGCGTATCATGGCTCTATCATTTCTACGAAGCCTCTGTAAATCTGGGGCTGTTGGGGCCCAAGTTTCACTTCCATGTAATATGGCTGAGCGGATGCAAGCACTAAACACTTTTCCACGAGCAATGGTAAAATAGAAATGGAAGTTACCTGCCATAGTCTGAGAAATAAACACTCCATAGATGTTCTTTCACAGCCTCTTTGGCTGACATCTCATCAGAATGTTTGGAGTTAAACAGTGTGACCATAGCTGGCTGAAACTCTACTGTCTCTCCTGAAAGTACAACATATCACAGATCAGGTCTCCAGAAAAGAGTTGGTAAGTTTTCCCTCTGAAATCATTTAGGTGATTTTTCTACATAACAATTCAATGTTGGAATGGCCTAGCTACTGGTATCCTTAAACCTTTACTCCAAAGGCTATTTTTAGATAATGACATCATTTTCTATTTTTAGACAACATTGAAAAAATTTAAGAAAAAATGTTAAGTTATGTTTGGAATACTTGTGAAAATATTATGGAAATGAAGCATTTGCTGCAAGTGCTCCATTTTTCATAATATTTTCAAATATGTATTTCAAACGTGTCAAAAGGCATTTTAATGGAGTAAAGGGTTAGGTTGGTAGATTTTATTTTCTATACAATTATGCAGTAGGATTCCAGATATAACTTTACCAAAACTTTTAAGAATAAATATACAACAAATTTCACGAATAAACTGCTTCAAATACATGTGATAGCTCTATTGTTGCCACCCAAACTTGTACACAATGTCATCATGATACCTTCATTAGTCACACAAATGCTGAAAAACAATGAAAGCCATTGGCCACTGTTCACATTAGTCTACCCATAGGCGCTTGCCAGAGATCATATGATTTTTCAATGTTTTGCATTGAAAAATGCAAACAGCTGAAATGCTGGGTTTTATCTAAGGTAACTAAAATGGAAATGTAAACATTGTATTGGCCTTGACGCAGCAAAACCTGTCTTCAGGTTTTCCGACAAAGCAAGGCTGAAACCAGTTTTCTCAGCTTCAGAGACTAGCTAGAAAATTGAAATTTCACCTGTAGCAAGTTTAGATATGATGCGTTCCAAAAAGCGAATAACATAGGTGCTGATCAGACTGCGCAGATGCACAGGCTGGTCTGCGCCTTTGTTGTTTGCAAACCCACAAAGACAGGTTTTCTCACGTTGTGTCCCATATAATAATTGAGCCACGACATGAGATTTTCAACAATGTGGTATGTGCGACCAGCAAAGGCTCAGACCAGCCTGCGCATACGGGCAGTCTGATCAGAGCCTTTGCTAGTCGCTTGAGTATTCTATGAAAGTTAAGCTACTGAACGAACATCATTTGGAGTTTTTAAGCTTAAAAGGAGGCTACACAGGCTCGTCTGAGTCTACACTTGTCAAAATGCCACATTGTTGGAAATCACGTTGTGGCTCCTATCATCTTACCATCTATCACAGCTGAGCTTGTACCAGTCTCACTGGCAATTGAGGTTTGACTTGTCTGACTAGTTAATCTAAAATAAATACAAAGAGGATCTTACATGAGTGCTCCTGTATTATTGAGTTTATTCACTTTGTTGCAAAAAAGTGATAAAATGCTCCGCTGCGGAGCATTTTATCACTTTTTCGCATCAAAAGTAATAAAATGATGATGTTTATCCTATTCATCTTATGATAATTGGCATTAATTTGAAGTCTCGTTTTGGCATAAAAATGTCAATATTTTGCCATATAAAATTGATATTGTTATGGGCGTCCTTTCATTATATGACCAAATTATGCAATTCACTAGCAGCTTATCATGTCAATATTTTGCCAAATAAACTTGACATTGTTATGGGTGCCCTTTCAATATATTACCAAAATATGCAATTGACTAGCAGCTTACTAATTTTGATACAGCGCATTATTACATTTCGTTATGGAATGTCATGTGATAAAAAAACTGGTATAATTAAATGATTAAACTAGAGATGTGTTTAGTAACTACACATCAGATATAACAAGCAATCAACAGCCACTTTGACAGCCATGATTGTGATATACCTACATCCAACAAAACACAAATTTTAACTTTTGCAAGAAATTGATAAGAGAAATGCTTAACTGAAATTTGGAAGAAATTGGATGACCAATGACTAAGTTACAGTATCTTCAAAAAAGAATGGACAGACAGTCGGACAGACACACCCAAACATTATAGAGTCTGCCAGTAATGGTTGGTGGGACTCTAATGTGTGTACATGCTTTCATATTAATCCGGTCCTGAGTGGTTGCCAGAAAGCTCTCCCAACTCTGGATGTATCAAAAGTTAATGTATAAAATGTTAAAATTGACCCCTACATCATTACCTTCTAGGAGGAGGAAGTTTAGCCAGTAAGTCTGTAATCTTCTCAAGAATCAGATCCCGCTGACCAAACTGAGCAAATGTTATATTATTCTGAAAAACAAAGCAAGATTATAACATTAACTATTTTCCAACCTGTCGCAAATTTTGTTGTCTGCTCACTCATCAGCTTATGTTCTTAGGTAGCCTATTTTGCAAACAATATGGACCCATATCAGTCTGATCAGGGTTCATAGTATTTGCTTCCATGATAAAATCAAAACTGAAGTGAATTTGAATATATGCAGCAGACTTAATAAGCAGACAATATTTTCAGGACAAAACCTATTGGTAGATTAAGGGTCAAATTGTTTATAAATCGATGACATATTTTATACATATTAGGTCTTAGGCGTGAGAAAACCTGTTTTGGGGGGTTTGTAAACAACAAAGGCGCAGACCAGATGCGGAGGCTGGCGCAGTCTGATCAGCGCCTTTGTTATTCGTTTATTGGAAAGTATCTTATCAAAACTTGCTACAAGCAAAATTTCACTATTCTAGCAAGTCGCTGTCGCGGTGTCGGCTGATTTTGGTATGACCTGATCAAAAAACCCAAAGACAGGTCCATTAAACATATATTGTAGAACGAAAAAACACAACACTTAAACTAGCGATAAGAGTATAAAAGGCCACACAGGTAGCTCTCAGTCATTCTTTGTCTGACTGCAAAATGGTTCTTTTGAGTGCCCAAAACACATGTTAAAATTGATGCATAAGTACATTATCACAATTTCATGCTTAAAATAATGCATATCTGGATCTATGGCCGTCTTTTTTATTCTCATCCAAAGTGGTTTTGTTTGATCTGATTCTTTACATCCCAGTCAACAATTTTTCAGTTATGTTGGGATGCGTCTTCCTGGGTTGAACCAGTACTAAGCAAGGATAAATGTGTCTTGCTCAAGGACACAACACAGTTAGGCTCGAGCCCGCAACAACTCTGTTTCCAGTCAAGCACTCTACCACTGAGCCACATGCACTGGGCTCCCACATCATCCACATTTTTTTTAGTCATCGACATATTTCACAAAGGGCCGTACGGACCTCCCTCTAGAAGCAATTGGACTTCAGGTCCAATTGCTTCACCAGGGAGGTCTGTACCAGTATTTTAAAGAAAACCTATAACCACTTGTGACTTTCAGGGGTGGGTCCAGACACCCTGTCCCCCCTCTTGATCTGCCCATGAACAATACATATTCTTGCTATAATATATATTGGTTTCCTCATGCACTGTATAAGCTTAAAGAATGTCTAACCACTTGAGAAAGGTACCATGGCATTATTTCAAAATCAAATCTGGGAGTTGAAATTATCTAATTATTTTTTCCTTCTTCATTCATTATCAATCCTTCCTCATGGCAAGATGGGTTTGTGCAAACGACCAGCTTAATCTGGGCATATTATTCTCACATACTGCAAATTCTTTCATGCAAACCAAATATCTATGTGTTGATCCACATCTGAATTAAGGGTGAGGCTGACGAGCTGTGGAACTGGTTTAAGCTCTCCAGTAAAATATCTTACTGACCGTTCCAAGGCGGTACTTCTTTTGTGGATCTTTTATGTTTTTCCTGTCTTGCCTTTGCTATGCCTTTGTGTGTGTCTATTCATATGTGCCTTGTGGTCACATGCTGGGAAAGGGCTGACCTCTTGGCTCTTGTTTGTGGTGTCTAACTGTGAGTTTGTCACTTTCCCATTGGTATCCTGGGTCAGGTGTGGTACTTGATTGTATCGATTCCTGATCTCTGCACCCTTACTTACTTTAATTTAATTTTGTGTGATCTTTATTTACAATTTTGTATTTGCAGACAAATATTCAATATGTTATCATTTAAGCTGTTACAGGATAATTCAATATCATGTAGACAATGAAGGTCCAGATCAGCCTGTGCATACATGGATGGCTGATCAAGACCTTTTTTGTCAATCAGCCAGTTTGAGGCAAACTGTATGGAAACAAAAATAATGGTTGTATATATATCAATATTTCACATTTCATGAACCTATTTACACAGTATTATCCTTTTTTTTTAATTGTTGCTGGCTCCAGGCTTGTCCCACCAGGTGGATTGAAAAACAAACAGACAGAAAAACAGAGAGAAAATCTTAACCCTTAAAGCGCCAATCACGACTGCAGCAGACGACAAATTCTGGGACATCTTTCCTAATTTTCGAAAAAAAAATAAGGTAAGATATTTCATGAGGATCGTCTGCAAGCAGTCGATTCTCATGAATATCATGCTTTATTTGCTATTTTGGAAAAAGTAGCAAAATTTGAAATTATCGTCTGCAGCAAATTATAGGTGGCGCTGTATGGATTAAGTCCCTTCCATTGACACGAGAAAGTGACAAATAAATGGATTAACAGTACATGTATATGGGCCTCAACGCGAGGACACCTGTCTTCAGGGGTTCACAAACAACAAAGGCTCAAACCAGCCTGCATGCCTACCAAACAATCAAATACATAACCTCTGGTGAATTTGAAAAACAACTACTACAGGAAGAGAATTGTAAATCGCAGAATGTCACGATAGCCAATGAATTTTTGCATTTGTGGTATAAATATGAGGTCTGAAAGTCCTCTGATTTTGTCTGATTTACTTTTCGTGTAATAAAAATGTATCAGAATCAGACAGTAACTAGTTAATTACGTAAAAACTAAATATGACATAATGAAAATACTTTCTGGGCTCATATATATACCAGAAGCGTAGGAATCCATAGGCTGTTGCATGGCATTTTGTGATTTTTGTTTCTCTTCCTAAGGTAGTTGTTTTTCATATTCAACTGTCGTTTAAGAATTTGATTGGTTGGTAGGCATGAGCCTGAACATCCCCACAGTCTGATCAATGCCTTTGTTATTCGTTTATTAGAAAGTATCATATCTAAACTTGCTGCAATGGATATTTCAGGATTCTAGCTGGTCTCTGTAGCTGTGCAGGTTGATTTGGGTATGACCTGATCAGAAACCCCGAAGACAGGTTTTCTCACATCCAGGCCCATATGTAAATGTACCTTCATATATGGTGCAATTCAAATGAGCAGCGGCATGAAATTTCTAACAATACGGCATTTTGACAAGTGTAGACTCTGCGAGCCTGTGCAGCCTCCTTTTAAGCTTAGAAACTCCAAATGATGTTTAGTCAGTAGCTTAACAGTCATAGAATATTCAAGTGACTTGCAAAGGATCTGATCAGACTGTGCATATGCGCAGGCTGGTCTGAGCCTTTGCTGGTTACACATACCACATTGTTGGAAATCTCATGTCGGGGCTCAAATCATAATGATAATAACCAAGCCTGATCCAAGCTTCATGCCATGCAAAAAGAACTTTATGTCCTTTCTATCTTTTTACACTGTTATAAATGCATAGGATTTAATCAACCAACCCATTAACCCTTTTCCCGCCATATCACCTGTCTCATATCTGCTCATATATTACAAACAATATGGACCCAGATCAGACTGCTCTCTTAGGAGCAGTCTGATTAGGGTTCATTGTGTTTGCTTCCATGGTAAAAGCTTTCTAGAGTGCATTTTAATATATAACAGTATGGACCCAGATCAGACTGCAGAGTTCATAGTGTTTTCTTCCATGATCAAAGTATTCTGGAGTACATTTGAAAATATGTAACATACATAATAAGCAGAGGACATTCAGCAGGAAAGGAGTTATATCTGTTTTTGAGATGGGAAATGCTTGGAGGATACATGTAGGTATCTCAGGCATTGAATTCATATTAGTTTACTATACTCCTACAGCATATAGGTCTCATAAGGAGAAAACCTGTCTTCCGGGGTTTGAGCCAGGTATAAGTCTTAAATCAGTCTGCTCAGCTACAGAGACTAGCCAGGCTGTTGAAATCCTGCATGTAGCAAATTAAGGAAGTATCCTTTTTAGAGAGTGAAAAGCAATGGTGCTGATCAGGGTGCACAGATATGCAGGCTGGTCTTCAACTTTTTTATTTGTATGCAACTGAATAAGGTTTTCTCTTGACAAGGCCCTAATAATTATAATAACTATTATTATTACTACATGTATTATTATTTTTATTATTATTATTATTATTATTATTATTATTATTATTATTATTATTATTATTATTAATATCGGGCCTCCATATACGAGCATAATCAATAGTCAATAATTCTTATTTTTCAACATAAGTTTTGGGTAGTCAAAAGATCAGTCTCAATAAGCACCAAACACATATTTAATTCTTTGCCTGCTAGTATCAACTGCTGAAAACTTTTGCAAACAGTTTGGAACCCTATCAGGCCCGACAAAATGTCGGGCCTGATCTGGATCAAAACTATTTCACAACTCTGATAGTTTTCCTGAAAGAATTTTTCGTCAAAGTTTTTTTTTTTAAATCAGCAGACGACAAAAAAGCATGAAAAATTACCCAGGGGGCAAAGAGCTAAAATGTGTGCTTGGGGAAATAATTATGATTGGACATTATACGAATTAGCACATGAGATTTTGGTACTCATGGCATAGCCGTGAAGGCTCAGATAGGTCCTGAAATAATTCTTTGGAAAGAGTTAATTTTGAAAAAAATAAGCCGGCTACAACAAAAGCAATAAAAAATTACCCAGCATGCAAATAATTTATGCTAGCCCACATAAGTAATTATAGTAAGGAAACAGATTTCTGGATTTTACTGGTGTGTAAAGTAAGTGCCATGAGTCACTCACAAACTGGTTGGCTTAAGTTTCACAATAATATATTCTTATTATTTAGTCTTCGATATTCAAGTATCTGTAGGTAATTGCTAATATATAGAGGATATTCAAATATTTGGAATGAATATGCCATTTATTTCATCGAGTGAAGTGAAAAATGTATATTTCATGAATTTTCTTTTTATTATATACAATTTTACAGATTTTTGTGCAGTAAATGGTGTCATATACGTTTGCACATTGTGCCATATTAATGATGACGTTGCATAATGTACAATGACGGCCAAAACTGAAACCATAAAAGCAGGAGTAGAAAAAGTGAAAATCTTAGCAAATCCTGACAATTTAAATACCAAAATTTTCATTGCAATCTAACTAAGAAAATGAATACCCACACTTTGTCTTTTTGTCGACTAATAAGAAAGTTACAGGTGTTTGAAATTCTGAAGTGGGCTCAAGGAAGTCAATGGAGAAAGCAGAGGACATCCAATTTCACCCGTGAAACACAACTTATATTTTCACTGCAGTGAAAATACAGCTTTTTATATTTTCACGGCTGTGAAATACAGCTTTTTTAAAATATGCATTATATTTAATCAATATTTTTTCTGTATTTCATTACTTTGTATATAATAAAAGGCCAGATTTTTTTTTATCAGTTGATTTACAGGAATCTTTTTCAGATTTAGGGTTGGGGGACGAAAAAAAAAGGAAAAAAAGCTCTGAAAATTACCAGTTGACTGGTCATTTTCAGAGCGTTTTTTCATTTTTTCATTTTCAGAGATTTTTTTTTAATATCTAACAGTAACAGTAAAACTATTAAAGTAATCCAACAGTCTGTATTAAATCTTTAAATATTTCATAATTTTCCTGCATAGGACAATCACTTTTAACAGTGTCACTCTCAAAAATACACAAACAGAACCTCAAAAATATTTTTATTTTTTTTTTCAACAAAACAAATAATATTTAATCGGTGGATAAAATAAAAAAAAAATGAAATTAATCTGTTTTCTACTTTCTGGAAAATTACAGTAGGAGGGTTCATAAATCTACTAATAAAAAAAAAAATCTGGCCTAAACAATGGATATAATTTGGTCCTTTTCCAACCCTTTGTAAATTCTTTTCATTTTGGATGGATATTTTTTCTTTAAAAAATCTCCATAAAAAATTAATAAAGCCTCAATTACTTTATCTGGTACCAAGCCATACCATAGGTCAAGTTGACTCTTTGCCCCCTGGGATATTTTTCATGCTTTTTTGTCGTCTGCTGATTTTTCAAAATCAACTTTTTTGAAATATTTTTTCGAGAATACCATCTGAGTGTCAAACAGATTGGATCTAAATCAGGCCCAACGTTTTGTCGGGCCTGATCTGAGTCCAAAATATTTGCAAAAGTTATCAGCAGACGTCATTAGGAGATAAAGAGTTACAGGGATGACAATGAGATGGAATTGTTTTTTTTCACTGAATTCAGGTCACAGAGACAAATCCAATGGCTCAACAAGAAATGTCTGGTGCAACAGGTAAAACGGCCACTCTCAAAAAGACCAAAAAATGGTTTTCAAGACGAGTTATCATTAATGAAAGTCAGAAGTATTGCAGAATGCTCTAAGGGGAGCATTCTGCAATACTTTCGACCTTCATTAAGCTACCAGTTGTCATTAAGACCTTTGTTTTGTCTTCTTTTGAGTGGCCCTTTTACGCTGGTTTTACTGTACAACAAAAAGAGCTTATCAAAATAGCCGCTATTTTAACTTGACCTATGGACCAAATAAATTCAAGATTACATGTTCTGTTATATCCTCTAACCCATTAATGCCAAGGGTCCCAAACATAGATCGTTTGCACACAGCATAGACCCAGATATGATGCTCCAATTCTGTATCTTCTCAGTACCTCAAATGCTTTAGCATAAAAAATTATCCCTAACAATTAAAAATGCATGTAGTGACCATCACCCCAGTAAACTCTTTACCTAGTGGGTAATTTTGCATGCTTGTTTGTCGTCTGCTGATTTTTTTCAAAATCACTTTTTTCGAAAAATTATTTCAGGAATACCATAATAGTGTCAAACAGTTTGGCTCCAGATCAGGTCCCAAATTTTGTCTGGCCTGATCTGGTTTCAAACTGTTTGCAAAGGTTATCAGCAGACGGAACTAGAAGACAAAGGTTATAATGATGAATGAATGCCTATTCAAACAGAATAATGATAAATCCATAATTTACCTAGAACGTCTACTGCTGGCATATTTTTTTTTTAATTTAATACTCTCTTTTATAACCAGTGTAGATCTAGATCAGCTGTCTTCTGATAAGGCCAGCTGATCAAGATCCACACTTTTTTTCACCTACAAGACAAACCCATATTAACCCTTTCCTTGCTAGCAGTAACTTCCGTCCTCTGCTGGCAGTCTTTGCAAACAGCTTGTACCCAGATCAGGACCGACAGAACAGTTTCATCCAGATCAGGACCGACAGAATGTCGGTCCTGATCTGGATCCGAACTGTTTCACAATCTGATAGCGTTTCTGAAAGAATATTTTGAAAAAGTTAATTTTGTAAAAAGTCAGCAGCTGACAACAAAAGCATGAAAAATTACCCAGCATGCAGAGTTAATAATGAAATTGCACTGCTGGACTAGCTGGAAATCAGAAGCTGTTATAGACTTTATAACCCAAAAGAACTAAGGAGACACTTATAAGAGCATGTGTACTTATTGTGTAGAATACGGTTATTTTCAGATTCCTTTTGGCATTAATGGGTTAATTCTGCTACCACTCCACATCTGAGTACTTACTAAGTCAGAGCCCTGCAAGCACATGCATAGGTTATTCAGCAAATATATTACTACCATACACACTTTATCTTACACAAACAATAAAAACAAATGCTACAGTATGTGCAAACTCTTGTCTCAACTTTCAGCTTTAAAGATTTTTTGTCTGATTCTTTACATCCCAGTCAAGAATCCTTCAGTTACATTGGGACGGGTCTTCCTGGGTTGAACCAGTACTAAGCTAGGATTAATGTGTCTTGCTCAAGGACACAATGTGGTGACGCCGGTGAGGCTTGAACCCCCGGCCCTTCCATGTCTAGTCATGCATTCTACCACTGAGCCACTGCACTCCCACCAGCTTTAAAGAGACAGAATTCACAATCATACTATCAAAATCAATGTTAAAAGAAGTCATGTTAAAACAGGTCTCAAGCCTCTAGATAAGAGTGAGTAATTATTTTCTTATATCTCAACCAAAACATATGTTGCTGTTGCTAAAAAAACATCTCAATGAGAGAACAAACATTTAAATTCATGGCTAAGAAAATATTCATAATTTAACTTTTAAAAAGTTTGCCTATCTGGATCTTTGTTTTGTCATGTAAGTGTTACATCCAAATCAGTGTTAAAATGAGTCATAACAGGTCTTTCCTGTAGCAGGTTACTTGTCTTCATGCATTTCTCCAATTTCTAAGAAAAATTTGAACTTTTGATACTGATGCATGGCATGATAAATGATAAGTCATACCAGAACATGGTTTGTCCTGTTACAGGGTCATATTATAAAAGGTTGATCCTGTTTGTTTTGATTCTTTATATCCCAGTCAACAAGTTTTCAGTCATGTCAGGACAGGTCTTTAATAACTAAGCACAAGATAAAATGCCTTACTCAATGCCACAATGCAGTGCCTCCAGTGAGGCTCGAACCCACAACCCATCAATCTCAAGTCAAGCACTCTACCACTGAGCCATCACACGCATAGGTCAGTTTAGAGTAGGTCTGTCCAGAATGGGAAATGCTCACCAAATATAATGAGCATTAAAGAAAGAATTAAATATGAGTATTAAAAGAAAGAATTTATCAATCAAGTAATTTTGCTGCAAATTGTATCAAAATCTGTCAAGAAATAGAAGTTATATGCAACTGAAGTTCACATTATTTCTTTAATGGAGGTTGCCATATTTGTGAGTTTATGACCTCATAACCCCCTAAAGTACTGCCACATTAATAAGAAACCTGAAAAATTGACTTTAAGTGCATCTTTTCACGTTATTTTCTCTTGAACTTTTCGATACGCAGGTAGAAAAAGCTGCAGTATTTTTTGACAAAACTTTCAACATGATGTTTTTGCTGGGGGGTTTTTCCGGTAATTAGATGGAATTTTGGCATATTTTTGGTTCTTTTCAACGGGGTAGTTTAACTGTTGGTGGAATGGACATAAACTGACCCAGTTTATTAATAATATGTAACGGTTGACTAAATCATTTGATGTCTCAGGTCAGTAATCACTGCACTGGTTATAGCATAATAAGTATCCTACATATAAAGTACTGCTGCATAAATTAGAATCATGAATACATGACTTTAGATGTACGCTTTCAATTTACATTACCTTGAGCATTCAATAATCGTGAAGCATTTCAGGCAGTATTTTTACAAAAGATATTGCCTTGTATTACGGCTAATTTTTGCTCTAATAATTATTATGATAGTAGAATTTGGGCATATTATTCCACTTATTTGACACATGAGTATTACCATTGAAAGAATGTATGTATTATCTAATTACAGAAAATGAATGGTTGACTATAAAAATTAAATACATGTCTGTATGTAGTTGATAACCTTTAGGCCATGTACCACTGTAAAAGTTGTTTCATAAAACTGTCCATAATAGCCAAATCATGCTGTTTTAGTACAAAATGTCCTTACAAACATAGCAAACAGTTTTTACCCGGATCAGTGAGTGTGTTTATGTTTAACGTCCCACCAACAGCTAAGGTCATATAGAGACGGGGCCACGGCTTAATGTCTCATCCGACAGACTGGTGAAGCCAGGGAACCAACCTGCAACCCCTTGTTTACAAGGCAAGTGGTCTATCCACTACGCAACATCAGCTCCTATTTACCCCAAACAAACTGATCGTATTGGATCAGTTGGATCTGGGTCTATGCTGATTGAATCCATACTATCAACTGAATGGCAGTGTTTAGAAATTAAAACTGACTTGTACAAAGCAACCACGCTTTTAAAATGTGTGATGCTTTTGACACTTACCTGTAGAAAGTTAAGTATAGATATATAGGACGTCACATGGCTGTTACACCGTTTAAATTCCCCCTGCTTTTCAGAAAGCCTAAAAATGTTGAAATTCCCAAGAGATTTGGGGTCAGGGGAGTGGTCATAGCTTCTTTATTAAATTTTCTTCTGACACTGCAGGGTATTCTAAATCCAGATTAGATTTCGGAAAAATGCAAGTAATAAAACAGTATTCAAGATTTTCGTGTTTTTTATTATTGCGGCAGGACTATAGATTCTGAATTGAAACTGCAAAAATCTAATAAAAATGATTTTATTCTTCCAATCTCTTGACTTTATATATATATCAGCTTAACTCTTTACTTCTGCTGATAACCTTTGCAAATATTTTGGACTCAGATCAGGACCTGGATCCAAATGTTTGACACTTGGATGGTATTCCTGAAAAAAAATTCAAAAAAGTTGATTTTGAAAAAAATCAGCAGACGACAAAAAAGCATGAAAAATTACCCAGATGGCAAAGAGTTAATTATGCAGATTTGTAAATAAAATAGTTACCAAAACTATATACACACCTTTCCTTTGGTAGTGACCACCATGGAACTGGGGAACACTGCCCCACCCACGGGGTTATCATTCTTTTCGACCAGCTGAACATCACGCAGTGGGATAATCACCCGCACTAGATATTTTACCTGAAACAAAAAAAAAAACGTTCTTACTCACAAAATGATTATGTTCTCCGTTTTAACAAACCTTTCATAATTCAAGTCAGAAGACAATGTGTCATCAGTGAGTTACTTATTCACAGATCCTGAATGAGTGTCAGTGTCATCAAAATCACCACATGTTTTATTACAGAGAAACTTTAATTGGTCCACCTTAAACATGGTTAATTTGTATACCCTCTTGAGTTCCTAAAGATAATAGCATGATCTGAACTATTTGAAACTCTGATGGTTTCCCTTAAACAATTTTTTGAGAAAAAAAGATAAATAACAGCAGTCAGAGGACAAAAAAACATAAAAAAAATATTCTCAGAAAGTACAAATACAGTAAAACCTGTGTAAAACAGTCACTCTCAAAAAAAAATTGGTTTTCAAGATTAATTATCGCTTAATGCACGTCAAAAGTATTGCAGAATGCTCCCCTTGGAGCATTTTGCAATACTTTCGACATTCATTAAGCTATCATTTGTCAAAAAGATCTTTGTTTTGTCTATTTTTGAGTGGCTGTTTTACACAGGTTTTACTGTATCACCAATCCTTATCAACTTGTCATTCTGGCTCATGAATATAACATGAACCATTCTGCAGAGAAGGACTCTTTGCATGCTGGGTCATTTTTCATGCTTGTGTTGGCATCTGCTGACTTTTTCAAAATAATTTTTTTCTAAAAATTCTTGCAAGAACACTATCAGAGACTCAAAATTTGGATCAAGATCAGCACCGACATACTGTCGCTCCTGATCTGGGTACAAACAGTTTGCAAAGGTTATCTGTCAATATAAAAAGTCGCTGCTAGCAACAAAAGAGTTAAGGCCACTACACTGCATAGGATAAACTTACTTGTCAAAAATAAACAATATGCCCAACCCACTCTACAGGCCACTACACTGCATAGGATCAACTTACTTGTCAAAAATAAACAATATGCCCAACCCACTCTACAGGCCACTACACTGCATAGGATCAACTTACTTGTCAAAAATAAACAATTTGCCCAACCCACTCTACAGGCCACTACACTGCATAGGATCAACTTACTTGTCAAAAATAAACAATTTGCCCATCCCACTCTACAGGCCACTACACTGCATAGGATCAACTAACTTGTCAAAAATAAACAATTTGCCCATCCCACTCTACAGGCCACTACACTGCATAGGATCAACTTACTTGTAAAAAATAAACAATATGCCCAACCCACTCTACAGGCCACTACACTGCATAGGATCAACTTACTTGTCAAAAATAAACAATATGCCCAACCCACTCTACAGGCCACTACACTGCATAGGATCAACTTACTTGTCAAAAATAAACAATATGCCCAACCCACTCTACAGGCCACTGCACTGCATAGGATCAACTTACTTGTAAAAAATAAACAATTTGCCCAACCCACTTTAGAGCAAATATTAACTTACCCTACTGGCAAAGCAGATATAGTTCTGTGAGAGATAGAGCCTGCCCCAGACATGTTGTTTATTATATGGTGTAAACATGACACAATCTGTGTCCCCATCCAGTTTCTCTGCAGCAGGAAGATTGAATGCCAGCCTGAAATAAAATGTTCATTCATAGGTAAAAATTGAAAATGGGGACATATGTAGTAATCATTAATTGTAAATGGTTGGTTAGCTGCATTTGGGCTTAATGCCACTGTCAACAATTTTTCAGTAATAAGAGGGTGTCAGTTATGTATTGGACTGTTCCCGGACAAGACGCTCTTAACCCTTTCCTTAATGAATGTTCATGCTAGGCTCCACCCACTATGAATAATTAAATAAATAAACTTTTATGCTAGAATTTAGAACAAAGAAATAGATTGTCTGTTTGACTAGTGTAGGATCAGATATATCATATTTCCATAAGCAAATAGAGTAGACCCTGATCAGGCAGCTCATAAAGAGCTGCCTAATCTGGGTCTGCTCTGTTTACAAAAGCGTTAAAAGATGTCTCTATTTGTGTTGTGACGATTAATCCAAAAAATCAATTAATTAGTAAGTAGAGCTGCTATAATTAGATATCGATTGAAATTTTTAATCAATCTGCCAGGGTATTCCCATCATCAATCGTGATTTCCTGTCCGATACCCAAAACTAGTCTCATGGGTGAAAGTTCAAAATTTCAAAAATCCTGAACTTAAGAAAATCAGAAATTAAAACTTGCTGTATGCCTCCAAAATATTAAAAATTCCAAGTTAAAGGGCCAAATACCTTTCGATAAACTGAAACTAAATCACAAAAGCTATTATTGTCTGCAAAATTCAGCATTTTGAGGCTGACTTTCTACGGAAAGTCAGCCTCAAAATCCTGAATTCAGGAATAATCCTGAAAACTTTCACCCATGTAGTCTCTATAAGGTAAAGGGTTAAGTGGTTTACCAGTACTAAGTGCATGTATACTTTTGTCAGCAATTAACAACTTCCCTACGGTACTTGAGTTAACAGTAGGAAGTGAATAATCTCGATGAAAGTATACTGACTGACTTCAAAATCGCAACACTTAGTTCCTTTTACATCTTTCAAAAGACAGTTAAATGTAAAATTCCTTTGCTTTGATAGGGTCATCATGAGTTGGCTTCTTCAGCAAACACTTTAGTTTTAATTGTACAATTAAACTCAACAACGTAATTTGCTCCGTATGAATTTAGTCACTGAAACATTTCTTAAGTAGAGGAGATTTTAAGTCAACAAACAGATAAATGTCAAATACTAAAATAAGCTGTATTCCAGACCTGCCAATCAATATGAAAGCGATTCCTCGATGACAAATGACTAACAAAGTACATGACACAAATTTGATGCTTCTTGTTTTTTTTTCTGATTTAAAGAAGTAGGGAATCTTTCACTGATAACATTTTGTCACATTAAACAGTTGACCCCTATCTCAAAAAGTTTACATTTTAATGTGTCAATGGACAAGTTTTCCATGTGTAACTTACAAAGGAACACTCTTTAACATACAATCAAAATCATTGTTCAGCCTTCTTTTTCGAGGCATAAATTTAAGCTGCTATCCAAGTGTTGCGTTTTTAAAGTTGGTCAGTACAATTTATATATGGCTGGACTGAGGTTCCAACTCAGGACCCTTCTAATGAAGGCTGAATAAAACAGTCTATCATTCTGAGAGTTGGAATCATTGAGATGCAGTTTGGTAGTTTAGCTTTATGCCGGCTTGTGGTACTACTCACAGGGGTGTGGAAATAGTAAAATTTTCTACTCGTCCAGGGACAAGTAAAAACCCAGAATGTACTTGTCCATAGAAAATTTTACTTGTCCAAAAGAACAAATTAGCTTATATCTTGCAGTGCTTAAACGATTTATTCTTTCAAAAACAGTATGAAACCAGATATATATCAACTCTTGTAAAGAGTATGGATCTTGATCAGCTGGCTTCTATTGTATACAGTGTAGATCCAGATCAGCTGGCTTCTTCAGAAGCCAGCTGATTAAGATCCACGCTGTTTTCAATGCAAGATGTGAGCTTGTAATAATTAATCAGGATATGAAATACAGAATTGTATTAACTTAATACATTTGTACTTGTCCCAGGACAAGTAAATAGAAATTTTCAACTTGTCCTGAATGAAATGGGACCAGGTCGGACAAGTCGGGCATGGTATTTCCACAGCCCTGGCTCAAATGATACCCTGGACAAGTTCTGCTAAATTGTCCATAAGGTGTGTGATGCTGCAGGCATCAGAGAAATGGGCCAAGATGAGAGCCCGGGATGAGAGGCACTTTCAATCAACCATTGCTTAACAATTCCACTGGATCTGCAAGGTTAGAGTGAATGATGAAGCCCAGACTCCTTTCTAAGCTCATGGGTGAAATTTCCAAAATCCTGAACTTTAGAAATTCAAACTTTTAAACCTGCAGGATGCCTACAAAACTGTATAATTTCATGTTTAAATAGTTAATTTTGTTTAGATAATAAAAATTAATCAGAGAAGCTACTATAATCTCCCTAATTCAGCATTTTGAGGCTGACTTTCTATGGAAAGTCAGCCTCAAAATCCTGAATTCAGGATTTATCCTGAAAACTTTCACCCATGTAAGCTTGGCATCCAGTATAAAGATGCTGTGCTCTGCACCAGCAGGATGCGGGAGCTTGGTTATACTGAGGGCAGCACTGGCTGAATCACACAAACACACAAGCTAGAGGTTAGTGGGCAGAAGAATCCCAACAGGCAAAAAAAAAATATGGGAGGAAAAGGTGAAGAATGGCCAAGAGCTCAGTATTCTAAGGACCTTCAAAACCACACTGAGTGCATCTCTAGACAAGCAAGAATGGCCCCACCCCAAGGACAGGATTAATTCAGGCCAGTATAAATGATGATGATGATGATGATGATGATGATGATGATGATGATGATGATGATGATGATGATGATGATGATGATGATGATGATGATGATGATGATGATGATGATGATGAAGATGATGATGATGATGATTTATACAGACTTTTACACTCATGCTTATTTCAGGATTGTTTCCTAAATTTTATATGAAATAGCCATCCCTTTTTTAGCACACTGATTGCTTATGATGATAGATAGAGTAGTATATACTTGGTAATCATTCATGTTTTTGTTGTCGTCTCCGGACTTATCAAACTAAACTTTTCAAAAATTCTGTCTGGAACACTATCAGAGTGTCAAACGGTTTGGATCAAGATCAGGACCCACGTTCTGTCGGTCCTGATCTGGGTCCAAACTGTTTGCAAAGGTTATCAGCAGACAACATGCTTTTGTTGTTGTCTGCTGACTTATCAAACTTAACTTTTTCAAAAAATTCTTTCAGGAACACTATCAGAGTGTCAAACGGTTTGGAAAGGTTATCAGCAGATGCCAAAAATCACCTCTAGCAAGGACATTGTTTAACAGCCTACCTGAAGGCATCACTCCTAGCTCTGGCATCAAGGTCACGTTTTAACATGGATATTTTCTTTGGTGTCTTTTTCCTTCAATATATAAAAACACTTTTATCAGTAACAAGTGAAAACTATTCTAACATTTTAAACAAGAGGGTCAAGATGACCCTTAATCGCTCACATGAAATAGGTACATAAGGAAAACTGGCCACGCCCCTTGGCGGCCATTTTCTTTGACCGATCAAATTCGTTTTCGCTATTTTTGTAGGTTATTCAGTGATCATTTATGCCAAATCATTTTGAATTCTGACCACTGCTCTCACAGAAGAAGATTTTTGAATATGTTCTTAAAAGGGTATCCTTTGGAAGCAAAGACTGCACCAAAGAACTGAAACTAGAGTGTGCATATGTCTTTGTAATTGCGATAAGCGGCAGCTATGCCCCTGGCCGCCATGAAGTTTGATGTATCAAAATTCTTTTAGCTATTTCTACCAAACCCTGGAAGCCATGTTTTTTGACAGATCAAATTTGTTCTAGCTTTTTTTTGTAGATGGTAATGTAGTGACTTACTATTTCTGCCGAATTGTTTTCAATTCAGACCATTGGTTTCAGAGGAGCAGATGTTTAAAGTTTCTTACATAGGTACATAAGAAAAACTGGCCACGTCCACTTGTGGTCATCTTTTTTAACAGATCAAATTCATTTTAGCTATTGTTCTAGAAAGTCATCCAGTAATGATTTCTACCAAATTATTTTGAATTCTGACTAATGGTTTCAGAAGATTTTCTAAGTTTTCCTTACCGAGATATGCCACGCCCCCTGGCAGTGATGTTTTTGATGAAATTTTTGTAGAGGGTCACCTATCAAAAGATCATTCCTTTGAAGTTTGTTTTAAAATTGGCCAAGTGGTATAGGAGTTGTCATTTAAACCAAATTCCTGAGGACAGACTATGATGAAGGACATTGCCTGATCCAAGCTAAAAACACTTCGTTTTTTTTCAATACATAATCCTGTTATAATGAGAGAATTAGAGTATAACAAATGCACAAGGTAGACACTGACATGTCTTTTTACCCGTTTTTCTTATGTTGAAAATGCCCTCTATCTGAAGCTCTGCAGAATAAGCTGTCTCAAATAAAGGCAAAACAATCTTATGGTCGTATGGTATCAAGGCTAGACTACTGAGCAGATATTGCCCAAGCCCCATATATGAGCGAGTTCTTTTCAATTCAGATATGCTGGACCTGGCCCCAAGGTTATGAAACTTGAGTTCATTCTCAAACTCAAAATAAAGCGCAATGATTGGCTGCTTGCGGACACGTGTCCGCAAGCAGCCAATAATTACGCTTTATTTTTGAGTCTGAGAATGTACTCAAGTTTTATAACCTCAGGGCCAGGTCTTTAGGCAGAGTTTAACCAGCTAAGATTACTGTATGTTGAGTAATTTCAAAAATGGTACTCACTTTGTTCTGTCCAGAATGGTTTTATCTTCTTCAAAACCTCCCTCTGACATCAACCTATAGGGTAAAATAATTTAATCATATGGACATAAGTAGACTGTGTATAAATTTTCAAAAACTCTAAATCCTCTTTTCAAGACAGTGTAGATTCAGCTCAGCTGTTTCTTTAGAAGCAAGTAAGGGTGCAAAGATCAGGAATCGATACAATCAAGTACTACACCTGACCCAGGTTACCAATGGGAAAGTGACAAACTCACAGTTGGACACCACAAACGAGAGCCAAGAGGTCAGCCCTTTCCCAGCAGGTGACCACAAGGCACATATAAACAGACGCTCACAAAGGCATAGCAAGCACAAGACAGAAAAAAAACATAAATGATCCACAAAAGAAGTACCGCTTTGGAACGGTCAGTAAAATATTTAACTGGAGAGCTTAAACCGGTCAGCTGAGCTGAATCCACACAGTTTGTCAACATCATGATGAACCATATCAATATATAATGAAATTATTCACTGGATTGAATGGAAATGAGAAACTCTGCAACTCCTGTATTGAATTTATTAAAATTCTCGTGAAAAAGCAAAAAAAGATGCTCAGCAAGCCTCAAATTTTCTCCACTTTTCCCAACTTGTTTTAGAAAATTCGATCCTGTATATATTTATTATCAGCAAACTTTGTTTCACACTTACTACTGATTACCTAAAAAGAAAAATTTGGTCCAATTAGTGAACTGTTATGAGAAAAAATAATCATCTTCAAGAGACTACTCTGCTTTCGAAAAAAAACCAAAAAAACAATAATCACAGGTTTAGATAAACAAAAATTTGAGCCTAAAGTTTTAAATATTTTCTTACTCATCACTTTCAACATATGTTTTGGGTGCTCAAAAGAACCGTCTCATTGAGACGGTTCTTTTGAGTTCCCATAACATATGTTTTGGTTGAGAAATAAGAAAATTAATTTTTGGGTTTGCGCTCTTAAATAAAGGCCTTCTTTGCCTTCTTCTTACTTTAGTTATTTTGTTCAGAATTCTTAGCACACAACATAAGAGCGAATACACATGTGAAAATTCTACTATGAGAAGATACAGCTAGAATCAATAACGAGAGGTTGCTACAGCCAAATGGGGCTCAGCTAAAATCAATCAATAAATGACTGTATATTTAAAATGGACAGAACACTTACTGTTTCATAGCCATATTAGTGAGCTGCTCCATAAGTCTGTAAGCTTCATACGGCTGCATAAACATGGAGAAATAGTGCTGTAACAAATAGCACATAAAACACTTACTGTTTCATAACCATATTAGTGAGCTGCTCCATAAGTCTGTAAGCTTCATACGGCTGCATAAACATGGAGAAATAGTGCTGTAACAAATAGCACATAAAACACTTACTGTTTCATAGCCATATTAGTGAGCTGCTCCATAAGTCTGTAAGCTTCATACGGCTGCATAAACATGGAGAAATAGTGCTGTAACAAATAGCACATAAAACACTTACTGTTTCATAGCCATATAAGTGAGCTGCTCCATAAGTCTGTAAGCTTCATACGGCTGCATAAACATGGAGAAATAGTGCTGTAACAAATAGCACATAAAACACTTACTGTTTCATAGCCATATTAGTGAGCTGCTCCATAAGTCTGTAAGCTTCATACGGCTGCATAAACATGGAGAAATAGTGCTGTAATAGGAAACAAGAAGTAAATATTAATGCACAGAAATCCAGTAAATCTAAATGTCTAGTGTTCCGTTTGATTGGTTGTTCAAAGGGTTCATACAAGCAAGTTTGAGTAAAATTTAAGGACTTTTCAAGGACTTCTAAAAGACTTTCCTACAGTTTTCAAGGACTAAGTTTATGAAAAATACAGATTTAAATGTTTAAATTCTACTTCAGAAATGCTAGACTGAGATAATGGAGAAATAAGTATTTGAAAATGTGTATAAAATTGTTGTGCCTTTATTTGGTGCAGCATAGGCTGCACCAAATAAGGCATAACAATTTTATAATGATTTAGGTCTATATTAACTGTGCTAAGTCCTACAGAAAAACGTGGAAATCAAGGACTTGTCAAGGCTTTTGAGTGATTTTCCAGTATTTTTCAAGGCAGATTTAATTTTCAAGGACTTTTCAAGAAAACCCTCTAAATTCGAGTACTTTTCAAGCCTGTGCGAACCCTGGTTCACTTCTGAATAAATATCATGTCTATACCAGCAGCTAAGGCTCTGGTCAGACTGTACAGATGTGCAAGCTCCTCTCAGCTTATGCTGATTGCTTATGCCCTAAGTACATGTAGCTCAAGTACTGGCTCATTAAAAACTTGCCAACTTGGTTTGATATAGAACTTTGTGTCTTTTCTAGTTTTGCAATCATCTCCCTGAAGAAGAAAGAGAGAGATGATTGCATTACAGTAAAACCTGTGTAAAACAGCCACACAAAAATAGACAAAACAATGATCTTATGACAAATGGTAGCTTAATGAAGGTCAAAAATATTGTAGAATGCTCCCCTTGTTTACTTACTGTTTCATAGCCACAGGTTTACTGTTCTTGATTTATGTCTTAGTGTCATAATGTCTCTTCCTTATGGTGCCATGGGTTGGTTTTGTGATCTGTGATTGTGGCTTTATGCAATTGCTCCTCTGAGCCTTTGCTGATTGTCTATGCCATAAGTATCCCAAATTTCAAAGTACTGGCTCATTCAACACTTTCCAACTTGGTTTGAAGTAAAAAAAAACATTGCAGTAAAACCTGTGTAAAACGGCCACCTCAGAAAGACCACAAATTGGTTTTCAAGACCAGTTATCCCTTAATGCAGGTCAGAAGTATTGCAGAATGCAATACTTTCGACCTTCATTAAGCTACAATTTGTCATCAAGATCTTTGTTTTGTCTATTTTTGAGTGGCCGCTTTATATAAGTTTTACTGTATATTACCTCTTTTTCTCTGGTTCTGACCTTGATACTGTCTGGTAATAGCATGTTGTTACCCTTCTCAAGTTTCTGGAAAATACAAGAAAGACCTTCTGTTAAACACTTTATATTTGAGGCATCAAAATTGGGTAGCCTACTTTGAAGTATGACATTTTGGCATATTCGTATTTTGGCAGTTTCTTAATTTGATGACCTTTAACCCTTTACTCCATAGGCTATTTTTAGATCATGACATCATTTTCTATTTTTAGACAACATTGAAAAAATTCAAGAAAAATTTAAGTGCAAATGGTCCATTTCCCGTAATATTTTCAAATACATGATATTTCAAAGGCATCAAAAGGTGTTATTATGGAGTAAAGGGTTAAAGTTATTTCTTATACTCATAGGGGTCTTCTCTTAAGGGAAAAATGTGCTCTTATTATAGTTCCTTAAGAGTAGCCCCTTTAAAGGAGGGGATAACTCCACAGGGAAATAGATCTTACTGATATAGAAAGCAAAACAAAACATAGGAAAGTGTCCATTTATTGCATATTGTGCTAATGAATTCAAAGTTAGAGTTTATACACACCTGTGTATGGGTAGATAGGTTTTACAAATTGACCTTGACTTGGAAGTACTTTGAGTTATCAGAATTTGAGCTTTCTTAAAGCTGCATAGTCTGTAACTTTTGATCTTTTAATTTTAGATCTAATGTTTCTATTTTTCAGGAACACAGTAAAATAACTAAAATTCAGGTAAACATTTTACCAATTTCGTAAATCTTAACAAATTATCAGTATCAAAACAACAGCATTTATGTTAAAATTAACTGTCTTTAATTATTGGAGGGACGCAAATAATTACCAACAAGAGAAAAACGCACCTGTTTTATAAGATAATTAACTTTTCCATGCAGTTTTCAGCTATAGTGAACAGATTTATTATGAAAACATAACTTAATTCTACTTTTACAAATGATTTAAAAAGAAAATAAAAAATTTCGAAAAATATCAAAAGTTACAGACTATGCAGCTTTAAGTCTTTACATGTAAGGTAATTTTTCATGCTGACTTTTCGAAAAATTCTTTCAGAAAAACTATCAGTGTGTCAAAACGGTTTGGACCCGTTTCAGGACCAAAATTCAGGGTCCAAAATGTTCGCAAAGGTTATCAGGAGCTCAAAAGGTCGCTGCTAGCAAAGGAAAGAGTTAACCCTTTTCATGCTAACCTCAGATATATCCTGTCTATAAAACAATGTAGATCCAGATCAGCTGGCTTCTGAGAAGCCAGCTTATCAGGATCCACACTGTTTTCCATTTTGCATTAAGATATGATCATAACTGAAATTCTACAAGTTAAATGGATAAAAAAAATGGGGAGGAGTGTTATACATAAATATCCTTCATGATAAGGATCAAGATTTTTAGGGTAGTTGTATCAAAACTTACAGTTATATCTGTCCATCTAAGAATGACCTTGGCCTCCTTGCCCATCAAGAATGAATAAAAACACATATGGTTAACACTGAGATATAACCAGCCTTGTCTAGGAACTTTGCCTTTCCAGTAACTACACGAATAATCTGTAAGTAAGAGTAAAAACAATGAGAACAACATCATTAAATGGGCCTCAATGCAAGAAAACCGGACTTCCGAGTTTGTGAACAACAAAGGCGCAGACCAGCCTGTGCATCAGTCTGATCAGCGCAATTGTTCTTCATTTATTGGAAAGTATCATATCTAAACTTGTGACCCCCGGATCTGCAGTCTGACTTGCTACCACGCTACAGGGACCGGTTTCTTACTACAGTCGAACTTTGGTCGCTCGAACTCGCCTGTCTCGAACACCAGGGATCGCTCGAACTCGTTCGTCGGTCCAGGCAATTTCCCTATACATTTAATGTTAAAATACACCCCAGGCTCGAACAGTGATGGCTCGAACTCTCGAACTTAAAGCACGGTCTGCAGGGCGATTTTTCGTGTAAAAACGCTCTGATGGCTCGAACCAAATATTTCTTTACATGAATCAGTCACACGCTTGATTTAAGTTCATGAATATTTCCATAAGCGCTCCGTGACAATGATGATTTCACCCTTGGGTTACCTGACTGGCGAGCGGAACGTGTGAAGCAATTAGCGGCAATTTACCAGATCAAAGATTTGAGTAAGTTCTCACTTGTCACCACTAAGTAGGGCAGCCGAAAATGATTGAAGACAATTAATGAGATGTTTTGTAATCAAGAATTCGCGTGTCAAAATGAGTAAAACATGCCTGGCTGGATAAAGAAAGGCATCGGATTGTGCGGTGGTACAGTCTGATCCGCGTCTTTTCTGTAAAAATCCTGAGGAGTTTGTCACTTTTTTCATGTTTTATTTGTTGTTATTCATTGAAACTTGCACTTTGTGAATAAATAATAAGAAACAAACTTTTTTTTCCGTTTATTGTTCCAAAGGAAACGATAAACAACCGAACATAAACTGTAGCGACACATAAACAGGAACATTCACCCACTAGAAGAAAAGCAGTTAAGCTTACTCGATAGCAAATGCATTGATCAGCCTGCGCATATGCGCATGCTGATAAATGTATTTACTTTCAACAGGTTCATATGCTTACACATGCGGCTTATCATTTTATCTCTAGCGTGCATAGGGTTTGTGACAGGTGTCACGTGCGCTTTGCAACTTTGGTCGATAACAAACGTGATGTCCGTGATGACATAGAGTACACATGAACCAACTTGAAAATTGTCAGGATAGGAATCGCTCGAACACATGGATGGGTCGAACTCGCACAGACGGTCCCGACGAGTTCGAGCCAACGAAGTTCGACTGTAATATGGTGGATGGGTATAGTATTACCCAATTGTAAAAATCATATGGCGGTCCAACAATCTTGACCGCTTATTAGGCTTATCCTACAATCCAAGTACCGCAGTATAACAATGCCTCAGTGTATATAAATTAAGCCTTTTAAAATATAATTTTGCAAAATGAGAAATAAATTAACATCTATTTTCATTTTGAAATCAATTTACTTTGATCTTCATGATCATGCACAAATTTTTAAAATGTGAGTTGCTTATATGTCCAGAAATGTGCTAAAATGAATAGAGTCAACTATTTGCCATTGTTTGGCAATATAATGATGGTTATAAATATAAAGCCCCCTTTTTAACATGTGCAGCTACCGAGTTGAGATAGACGTCTAACTTTTGGCCTGTGCTTTCCTCAACTTCCAAACTTTCTATATGCAGCCCTCTAGATAGGAAGGCAAAATTGTAAAAGATAAATATATTTCTCAACCAAAATACATGTGGTGGGTACTCAAAAGAACCCCCTCAATGAGATGGTTCTTTTGAGAACACAAAACACATATTTGAACTGATAGAAAGAAATAAGAAACACCATTTTACACTCAAAATATTTGCTTAACTATCCCTATGTATATGGCTCTGACAAGACTGCGCTGATGGGCAAGCTCCACTGAGTCAAGGTTGCTGACCAATGATATTAGAATAAAGATCTCATGTGCTAGCTCATTTGTTTGAAGACAGATAATGTTACTTACAGTTGACTAACTTCTCCTCTCGAGGCATGTTGAACAACTTCATAAACTTCCTAGTAGCGGTCTTAAACCTTTCGGTCTCATCATCTGTAGTGACATTTGAAATATGTGAATCAGATCACAAGTAAATCAACAAAATGCTTAAATGAACACAGTTTATCATATGACGTTGCATCTGGGAGTGAAATAACGCCATGCAATAAAATCAATAAACCACTAGTGGTTTACAGATTTACGGAAAACGTTATGACGTCCATAACAATGTTGCATAGATAATAACACAATTATAACTTTAACACCAGAAATGAGATTTCAAAGCAATCTTAATGTCATATGATAAATAGAATCTAACATTCATGCTCCTGTATTATTGAATTTATTAAACTCATAGCTTAAAAGAGATAAAATGCTTGACAAGCCTAACATTTTAGCTCTTTTCCTCAACTCGTTTAATAAATTCAATAAAACATGAGCACTCATGTAAGATCCTCTATGTAATCATCCCTATCCTTCTGTTGTATCAGTTCTAACCAACTGTTGTTAACTTTGCATACTGGGTAATTATTCATGCTTTTTTGGGGGTCTGCTGATTTTTTTCAAAATCAACTTTTTTGAAAAATTATTTTAGGAATACCATCAGAGTGTCAAACAGCTTGGATCCAGATCAAACCAGACATTTTATTGGGCCTGGTCTGTGTCCAAACTGTTTGCAAAGGTTATCAGCAGACGACACTAGTAGGCAAAGAGTTTTAAAAACATTTTTAAATATTGAAATTAAATATTGAAATCTCAGCAGAATGGTGTAACACGTCCATTTGAAGGTCATAATCAACAATTAACCCTTAATGCACCAATCGCAACAAAAGTCGTCTGCTTTGCTTGTCTGCTGAAATGTTTAAGAAGCCTCTATGACAAACAGTGTGGACCCAGATCAGACTGCTCCTATGGAGCAGTCTGTTCTGGATCCATGCTGTTTGCTTCTATACTTAATTGATCGGTAATGTAAGGCAATTATTTGCAGCAGACGACTTCAGCAGACGACATTTTCAGATACATTTTTTCTTGATGCTTTAAGGGTTAATGATTAATTGCAATCAGTTCGATAAATTGGCCAGCTCAAGGTAAAAAGGTACTGGCCGTATATGCATAGACATGCATTCACATCTATCAAGTTAGACTAGATTTCTATATTCTGGGGATTCTTTATGTCTTGTATGCTAGCAGCAAAGAATAGCTAAGATTGTACAATGGTGCAGGCTCATCTGAGCTTTTGCTGCTTTTCTATGTGCTAAATACTGTTATCTTGCGGGTTGGTTTATAATTGTAACTGATTCTGAAATCACATGTTGCCCATCCCAAAAAGATCTGTCCCTGTTTAACTGAAAGATTGTTGATGGGACGTAAAGAATCAAATCAAACAAACAAACATGTTGCTCGCTTTCATGCAGTTAAAGAAACCCAACTTTAGGTGAACTTCGCATAAAATATAGGTGCAGATCAGTCTGAACATGACATGAACACAGTCTAATCAACATTTTTGTTATTCACTTGGTAAACAAAATTGTATCATCCAAATTTTCAAGTTTCAATATAGACTTTGCAGATTAGATCCACAGGTCGAGTGACGAGTTGTTTCTGGTTGCTAATCTGGGAGATCAATTTTCTTAATACAGGGTTTTAATATTTAGTTTGCAATAAAGTGGCTAGCTGCCTGGATGTTCATAAATTTTCCCTATGAGTCAACATCATTAACCCTTAAAGCGCCAAGAAAAAAATGCATCTGAGAATGTCGTCTGCTGCAAATAATTGCCTAACATTACTGACAAATTAAGTATAGAAGCAAACAGTGTGGACCCAGAACAGACTGCTCCTATAGGAGCAGTCTGATCTGGGTCCACACTGTTTGTCATAGAGACTTCTTAAACATTTCAGCAGACGAGAAGAGCAGACGACTTTTGTTGTGATTGGCGCATTAAGGGTTAATATAGAATTTAAATATTTAGTTTGCAATAAAGTGGATAGCTGCCTGGATGTTTATAAATTTTCCCTATGAGTCAAAATCATTCATATGACATATTTATTGGGAGTCTTATTAAATTTGTTGTCCATGTATTCTAATCCACGTGTATTGGACTTAAGAACAAACTTGCGAGATAGTGATGAAAATGAAATGGAACATGGACAATTCCCAAACTGAACTTTCATGTTTAGCATATTCATTCTGTCTGGGATTTCAAAAGTAGAATGTAGGACAAAACATCCCGGGACAAAACATCCCATGCCATTTTTTGCCGGGTAGGTGCTAGAATGTCTATTCCCAAAATGTCTATTCCCATAATGTCTACTGTGCCAAAATGTCTATTCCCATTATGTCTACTGTGCCAAAATGTCTATTCCCAAATTGTCTACTACATAAATTTATGAAAAAAAAATATAGTATACCTATCGAACTGGCGTCTTCCGTATTTGCGTCCGAAGTATTCAAAATAATTTAATGACTTACTATATTTTGTCAATATATAGCAAATTTTATGGTGTCCAAAAAGTTAAAAATATTAGCTCACCTGAGCTGAAGGCTCACAAGGTGATCTCATAGTATACCTATCAAACTGGCGTCTGTCCCTGTTTGCATCCTAAGTATTCAAAATAATTTAATGGCTTTTACTATATATTGTCATTATATAGCAAATTTTATGGTGTCTAAAAGTTCAAGTTATTAGCTCACCTGAGCAGAAGGCTCACAAGGTGAGCTTAAAGTATGCCTATCGAACCTGCGTCTGTCCGTGTGCATTGACCTAAATCACAATTATATCCATGGCAGAACATACTTATTTCCAAATATCTAAGAAGTAATTCAGTTCTTCATCATAAATTTATTTTACCAAAGGAGTAGACATTTTGGGAATAGACATTTTGGCACAGTAGACATAATGGGAATAGACATTTTGGCACAGTAGACATAATGGGAATAGACATTTTGGGAATAGACATTTTGGGAATAGACATTTTGGGAATAGACATTATAGCACTACCCCTTTTTGCCACCCCAGACTAAACATCCCGCATCAATTTGCCACCCCAGACAAAACATCCCATGCAGTTTTTGTCACCCCGGACAAAACATCCCATGCCATTTTTGCCGCCCGGGACAAAACATCCCATGCTACTTCGCCACCCCGGACAAAACATCCCACACTCTGTTTAAAGCCTATGAAAGTGCATAAAACATCCCATTTAGTTAATTGTCACTATTATTATTGATATTCTTAATGTACCATACCTATTGAAATGATTGGAGATCAAAGGTAGATAGATGATTAGACTAATTAGACATATGTTTCTCAATTATAATAGTTTGTTTGACCCAAACTTTTAAGATGTAATTGGCTTCTTAACACACAAATTTAGTTGTCTGTCACAAGAAGATATAATTATCTTTAATTAAATTCTATTTACATTGTGAAACTGCCTTTCAATCAATTTACTATCTAGTTTATATCATTTGGACAGTCATACTAGGGCATTCACTGCTAGTACATGTCATAGTAGATGAAGGTCACAAATGAGACTTACCCTGAAGAAGCAGTCTGAGTATGGGATATTTTGTCCGGGGTGGCAAAAATGGCATGGGATGTTATGTCCGGGGTGACAAAAATGGCATGGGATGTTATGTCCGGGGTGACAAAAACAGCGTGGGATGTTTTGTCCGGGGTGGCAAATCTTTGTGGGATGTTTTGTCCGGGGTGTAAAAAAATGGCATGGGATGTTTTGTCCCGGGGTGCTTTGTCCGGCTCCCTCAAAAGTCAGTTAAAACCTGAAAATTTGAGTTTTCGGTGCAGATAACCTACCTTCTTTGAATGGGTCAACTTTGTTAGCATACAGACTCTCAATCTTACATCTTACAAACTCTGTGGCCTCATCTTCTACTTCAAATGCACCTACAAAAATAGTTAGACAAATTTTATCATTTTTTAACCTCCCTCCTAGAAAAGGAAAACAACAAAAAAACTGCTTCTGCTCTCAACTCCCTTTACAAAAGGCTAACCAGGTAAAAAATTAAAGACATTAAATACATTATAATTAAACTGCGTTCAGAAATTATTTGGCTCTGGTTTTTCGCAGTTCTTGCTTTTATACATCGTTTTAGGTCCTACATCTCTGTGAGAAAGTTATTCTTAAAGACCTCCCCTAATTTCTCAAGCAGGTTCCGTGGCAGTGGGTGCTTCTGGCAAAGCCCTGATTTCTTGGGAAAAATTAGAAAGTTCAGAAATGCGCCCACAGACTATGTCCAGTTGATGATGATTGCCACATAAAATACATTAATATTCATCTTTATGCTTCACATCTCGTAGGTCTGTTTTTTAATTGCTTATATGCAACTCACCCTTTACTCAAATAGTAAATGTAGAATAAAAACGATTCTTTGTTCTACAAAAATATACTAAATTTGTACAAGTAGGGATTGGCAGGGATTGGAGAGGGTGTTGGGGGACCTGTAATGGTGGCAATTAGTTACTAGTTCTAGGAACGTCCTTCCAAGGCAATGGTCAAGTAAGCTCATGTTATAAACATACAATGTGGCATGCAGATATTTTCAACAGTGCATGGACGTCGCAAGCACAATGTAAAGTGTGTCATTTCAACAGGGGTGCCCTTAACTTCATTGACCATTACAAATTCAGAAATTTTCTTGAAATTATGGCTATGCTGTAAAGGTATTACCTTGGTAACAGGACATTATCAGCGTGTTATTATTAATTTATAGTTGAAATGGGGCATTTCTACCACCATTTATAATCGCTTGGTTTAATCAACAAAACAACTTGATTTATGTTTCATGATTTCATACCCGTGTATGAAGTATGAATCCAGTCTTTCCTAACAATATCGGACAACAAACAATTTTTCAAATAGGTACATGTACACTGTTAAAACTAGTTTAATTTTTACATCAATTTTAAAAGCAGCTGAACTGCCATTGATCTTGGTGTGCCTTTTAACTGCTTTAAAGCTATATTCTGTTCAATGGATTTGATCAACAATATAACTTCAACAAGAATAGGTAGAAATGTTTAAAATTTATGCTGGAGAAATGTTAGCTTCGAGTTGTAATAGTAGGAAATGTTTTTGTTTTTTTTGCTAACATGGGCGCGTAAAGCGCAAGATCAGTGTTTTCAGATTTACGGTGTGAAGTCAGGCTTATCATTTCCCACAAATTTCTTGCCAATTGGAATAACCACTCCCAAATATTATAATGAAAATATTGTCATTTCCAAATAGGTTCATGGAGGGCGTTTCAAACGTGTGAAGTTGTCTCAGTCTGCTGGCATATTTCTCAATTTCTTGATTTTTCTCAATAAATCAGGGCTTTGTTAGAAGCTCGCATAGGCTGGAGAAATTAGGGGAGGTCTACACGAGTAACTTTCTCACAGCGATGTAGGACTTAAAACAACATATAGAAGAAGGAACTGCGAAAAACCGGTGCCACACAATTTCTGAACGGAGCTTATATCCTTTCCTTAGATGTCAAAATGCTTATTTCAAAAAAGAATGCAATAATATGCAGTTTATCTATTTGACCACTTAACATAAATCTTGGAGTCAGAAGTTTTATTTGCTTGAATGCTGTTTTGCTTCACTCCCTTCAAATTTTAATGCAACATGACCACCTTCTGGGCAAAACTTATTTTTGGGGTCATGGTGTATGTATGAGCATATTTTACTTTGCACATTGTTCTCCTCATTTCTTTAGGTTTGGAGAGGCACATGATCCTTTATTTGGTATGGCACATATTTTTTTAATATGGTATGGCACATGATCCTTTATTTGGTATGGCACATATTTTTTTAATATGGTATGGCACATGATCCTTTAATTTGGTATGGCACATAATTTTTTAATTTGGTATGGCACATGATCCTTTAATTTGGTATGGCACATATTTTTTTAATTTGGTATGGCACATGATCTATTAATTTGGTATGGCACACGATCCTTTAATTTTTGGATAGCACATGATCCTTTAATTTGGTATGGCACAGGATCCTTTAATTTGGTAAGGCACAGGATCATTTAATTTGGGATAGCACATGATCCTTTAATTTGGTATGGCACATGATCCTTTAATTTGGTATGGCACATGATCCTTTAATTTGGTATGGCACATAGCCACTTTCAGGATTATTTTTTGGGGGGCACCTAAAATGAATGTTTAAACTCGAGATAAAAAAATAATCAAAATTTACACAAAACAAGTATAAATGGTCCAAATATCTATGGTTGTTAATATACTTGTCAAAAGTTCTAACCAGCCACTTGTGTTTTTACCGTTTTCTGAAAAGCTATAAACACTGTAACAATTTCATTTGCATTCCCGATTAGGCCATTCTATCAGTAAACGACACCAAAAAAACTGCTAAGCAAAATTCTTAAAATTGTATCCGGTAGGCTTTGCCGATTACACGTACCCTCAATTTCAAAATTCACAAGAATTTGCATTGGTTGGTGGGGTAATTTTTGACACTTTTGTCAATAGCAACGAGTCTCATGCAGATGGAGTGTTCATTTCAGCACTTTAGTGAATTTTGAAAATGGGGGTACCACTATTCAAATTGGCATCCTTCGTGTACTGTTGAACATTTTTTCAATATCTTTACTGTGTAGGGTACAGGACACGTCTGGCTATTTCGAGATGTGAAGAAAATTAATAAAATGCAAGTGGCCAGTTAGAATTTTTGGCTAGTATATATTGCTATTCTAACTCACTACAGAATGTATATCTATTTAATGAGGCATGCATGAGTATTATCTTACTTAATGTCAGCATCAGATTGCCCTCCAGCCATTCCCAGTCCTTGAAAATGTCTTTTTTATTGTTGGCCACAGCAACCACTGAAAGGAAGCATGAAATGAATTATGATGTCTTTCTGCCCCTGAAGATTGTTTTTAACTTAGCAAACAGTGCAGACCTTGATGAAATGCCACCTTATGTGGCATTTCATCTGGGTCTTCACTGTTTGCCAAAGTACCTGTTAACCAGTTTCCAAAATAAACAGGTTAAAAGAAAAATATAACTACATACAAATATGATCAAGATTGGAGGTTACTTCTGAAGCCAAATACGGTAAAACCTGTCTTAAGCTGCTACTTAAAAAGAAGACTAAAATTGGTTTTCAAGACCGATTATCGCTTAATGCAGGTCAAAAGTAATGAAGAATGCTCCAAGGGGAGCATTCTGCAATACTCTCGACCTTCATTAAGCTATCATTTGTCCTTAAGATCTCTGTTTTGTCTATTTTTGAGTGGCCGCTGTACATAGGTTTGATGTTTGTTTGATTTGCTTCCTTATGTCCCAGTCAACAATTTTTCAGTTTAGTCCTGATGGTCTACCTGGGTTGAACCAGTACTAAGCAAGGACTTATGTGTCTTGCTCAAGGATACAATGCAGTGACTCGGTCTCGAGTCAAACACTCTATCACTGAGCCACTGCGCTCTCTACATACGTTTGAGGGTCACAGGGTCGCAAACCCTTAGGCAAGTTTTCGCGCAATATGGCTAAATTAATTGATACATCCAACCCCATGTTATAATGAATAGTGTTTTGATTTGTAGTTTAAAGTCCCAGTCAACAGCTATGGTCATGTTGAGATGGTCAGTTAACCTAACTACACTTTTTTCCTAGGCAAGCTTAGACTAAGCGGTTAACCAGTACTCTGTGCACATACCTTTGCTTGTAACTGACAACAACCCTTCTTGAATCAGCAGAAGGAGGAGAATGACCAGAGGAAATATTTTATGATCAATCTACATAAAAGTATGGGGTGAGCCGGATCCGAACTCCTAATCCCTGGATCAGCAATCAGACTCACTACAGATTGCACTACAGGACCCAGCTTATAATGAATGGTGTAACAAAAGGCATGTCTTTATATACAGTAAAACCTGTGTACACAGGCCACTCCAAAATAGTCAAAACAAAGATCTTAATGACAAATGGTAGCTTAAATGAAGGTCTAAAGTATTGCAGAATGCTCCCCTTGGAGCATTCTGCAATACTTTTGACCTGCATTAAGGGATAATTGGTCTTGAAAATCAATTTGTCTTCTTTTTGAGAGTGGCTGTTTTACACAGGTTTTACTGTAAAAGGTATGTCTTATACTTACAGTAACTGACTTCTGATTCTGGGGTCTGGTGGAGGATCCTATATGGTGGTGTCTGGAAAATGAAAGATACATGTACATAGTTACAGTGCTTGTTCTAAACTTGCAGACAGCTTACATAGATGTTCTAAAATTTCGAAGGACTAGTCACCAGTCAAAAAGGCTCTAAAGACAAGCAGTGCAGATCCAGATCAGACTGCTTCTGAAGAAGCAGTCTAATCAGGGTCTTCCCTGTTTACTGTTCTGATAAGCATTTTGTTAATACAAGTCCAGATTTTTATAAACCATCATCTTATTTGAGGAGAGAGCGAGTAAAGTGTAAGAAATTCTAGCACATTTATCAAAACTATATCTATGTCCGGGCAACCATATAGAGAATGCTCTTTGCTGTACAGTGAGCCACTTTAGTTACGCACCACCACTGTTTCAGGGCCCACATTTTTTGACAAAAATGCTGGAATCGAACATTCTCTATGTTAATTTACTTATTGACATTTTATCTGTTTGATGACATCAAAAAAATATCAGAATCACTCATGCGAATCATTCTGCTACGTCAAAGACAATTTTCACAAAAATACACATGCAACCTGAATGTCTATATTTTCTATTTGTGTTTTGCGCTAGGCATTATCCATGATGATGGTTGTGACAGGAAAACACCAAAAACAATTATCTTATTCAAGTAAAACCCCTTTTTTCTGTCGTTGAATTTAGTAACACCGTTACTTTTTGAAGAAATGCTCGTTTTGACGTCATATTAACGTCAGTTACAATAATCAAACATGTTTTCCTTCGAAAATTGTTTTGCTATGAGTCACTTGTTGACATAGGAGTATCAAAACTCTAAAAAATATTTTCGTTGACACGTCTTATAGCCTTGGTAGTAATGAGGTCATCACTAACGTCAACACCATGATGCCAATAAATCCATTATTTTTTTTACGAAAATGAACAGCGGATACATGGTTGTTTAAAATAAAATGATAAAAGAAGTGTTTTGATAACAAGTTTAATCAGAATCATTCAAATTTTTAACTTACTTTGTAAAATGTTTAAAAAAATGATCAAGTTTACATTCACATTTACTTGTCTTAGATATTGCCAAGAATAAATTGGCTCGTATCTCTGGCACAGCAGAAATTCGGCCCTGAAAAAAGTGCAATGTGATCCAAGTTCCATTTGAAACAATGCAATGTGAAATGGTGTTTTGAGGGTAGTGCCTTTCAAGATCCATTTTCTCATTTGTTTCTAATCTGACCACAATAAAATTTCAATGGCTAATGCAAATATAGATGCGCTTTACGCCGGTAGTCTCAGAATAAAAATATCATATTTCTTTTCCGAGTAATTTTACATTTTATAAGTGAAGCATAACACAAAGTGGCTCACTGTAAGCATGCACAGCTTTAACAGAAATGAGCATGGCCCAAATTGAGCATATTTATAGCAGATGTGTTCTCATAAAATTATGGTGATGATACAATAGGAATTTTTTGTAGTACCCATAGGTTGAGATAAGCCAAAAAAAAAATTGGCTTAAAATTGTGCATCAGTTGAAACATGTGTTTTGGATGAGACACTCTTATCTGGAGGCCAGTAGTTCCCACTCCTGTTACATTTATTGAATTTATACGAGAATAGCTACATGTATCAAATATTTTACGCATTAACATTCTACCTGACAGAAAGGTGTTTAATCTCAGCGTTTTCACCTTGGTTGTTTACACTTCTCTTGTTTTTTACTTTTTTTTTTGTTTTGATGCTTTACATCCCAGTCAACAATTTTTCAGTCATATTGGGACGATTCCTGTCTTCCTGGGTTAATGAACCACTACTAAGCAGTGGATAAAAGAGTGAAGACCCAGATGAAATGCTGTATAATGATGCATTCCATCAGGGTCTGCACTGTTTGCTAAGACAAAAATGATCTTCAGAGAAAAAATTGCCAAATTTTAACCTGTGACCCCACGATATATACAATGGACCATCCTGTGTTTATTGTATCAAACCAGAAGGAAGAATCTAACATGGAATTTGAGAATAACAGGGACACACAAATAATTCCCTACAAGTGGACTTTTGCTCAAAATATTAAATGACAATATGCTATTGTAACAGGAAAAGAGAGATGGGTTTCCACTATATGCATGTATCATGCTTTTATAAATCAGGTCAGAATTGCATTATAATCTAGCCCTAGGTTTGGTCCCTTAACCCCTTACTCCATAATGACGCCTTTTGACACCTTTGAAATACAACATGTTTGAAAATATTATGGAAAATGGGGCGTTTGGTCTTTTGGAGCAAATGCTACATTTTCCATAATATTTTAAAAAGTAGACAAAACTTTAATTAATTTTTTTCTGATTTTTTCAATGTTATCTAAAAAAGAAAATTATATCATAATCTAAAATTAGCCCATGGAGAAAAGGGTTAAACCTCCATAAAAAGCACTGTACAGATTTTAAACCTTGGGAATGTTTGGACTGAAACACATCTGGACTCCATTGGACATTCAACAATAACAATAGTTCACCTTGAGCCTATGGCGCAGGTGAGCCAAAAAAACTGTGTTGCTAACTTGAGAATTGTGACAATTTTTACTGATGGGTATACATACTTTGTTGTCAAGGACTGTATCCAAAGTTCCCACCAGAAGTCCAGTAAGACCCCCTCCACCATAGCCTTTTCTTCTCTGTAGCACAAAGAATGGATTGGCCCGCTCTGTAACCCTGCCATTAATTTGTCATAAGAAATTGTAAACATTGTACACAGAACCTGCCATCTTGGTTTCTTTTGTTTGTTTGTTTGGTTTGATGCTTTATGTCCCAGTCAAGAGCTATGGTCATGTCAGGATGGTCAAGTCACCTAATCACACTTTTTTCCTGGGCAAGCTTGACTAAGCGGTTAACCAGTACTTGCGCACATACTCTTGCTTGTAACTGACAACAACCCTTCTTGAATCAGTAGAAGGGAGAAGAAGGGCCGTAGAAAATTATTTCATGCTCAATCTCCATGAAAGTATGGGACCAGAGGGGTATCAAAATTACACCCCGGACATACTACCCCCCGGATCTGCAGTCAGGTATGTTACCTACTGCACTCCTAAGCCCGGCCTTGCCACCTTGGTGCAAAGTCAATAAGTGCCTGTATAGATCAGTACCTAGTTCAGTGTAGGTAAGGTACAGTCATCATTTGTCATTCAATTAGCTGATTGTGACAATTCCTAATAATAGTTGGTTACTATCTTGTACCGACTTACCATACATTTAGTTTTTGCAGAGTAAATTTTCAATGTAGATAATTTGTCAGTTATCTTTTGATAACTCTAATGTATATTTTCAAATGTAATGTTGTTAACTTGTATATGTGTATATATGTCCATATAGATACTGAGGGCCTCATGGAAGATTAGTTACTACATGTACTTGATTGTATTTTTGTATGTGCTAAATGCTGTCATCCTCTATAAATAAAGTCTTTACTTACTTACTAACTTACTCACTTACTTACTTACTTACTAATTAGCAATCTTAAGGAACAATTCTCTTCACTATCTTGCACTACAAATGGGAGGCTAGAATGACATCAGTTAGAGCTAATAACCATTCAACACCTTAGTTCAGTCTAGGTAAGGTACAGTCATCATTGTCAGCCATTTACTTACTTACTTACTAATTAGCAATCTTAAGGAACAATTCTCTTCACTATCTTGTCCTACAAATGGGTGGCTAGAATGACATCAGTTAGAGCTAATAACCATTCAACACATAGTTCAGTGTAGGTAAGGTACAGTCATCATTGTCATTCATTTAGAAATCTTAAGGAACAATTCTCTTCACTATCTTGTACTACAAATAGGAGGCTAGAAAGACATCAGTTAGAGCTAATAACCATTCATCACATAGTTCAGTGTAGGTAAGGTACAGTCATCATTGTCATTCATTTTGAAATCTTAAGGAACAATTCTCTTCACTATCTTGAACTACAAATGGGTGGCTAGAATGACATCAATTAGAGCTAATAACCATTCCACACATAGTTCAGTGTAGGTAAGGTACAGTCATCATTGTCATTCATTTAGCAATCTTAATGAACAATTCTCTTAACTATCTTGTACTACAAATAGGAGGCTAGAATGACATCAGTTATAGCTAATAACCATTCAACACATAGTTCAGTGTAGGTAAGGTACAGTCATCATTGTCATTTATTTAGCAATCTTAAGGAACAATTCTCTTATTGTACTTTCAAAGATAGATGAGAATCGATGTAAACAAACACTGACCAGTTTACCTAGATTTTGGGCGTGCAGGTAGTCTCAGTTTACAGTTATATTGAACCTACCACAGAATATTGCATATGCCCGTAGCAGTGAAAAATCATGCTTTACCTGTTTATAAGAAAAATAGAATAGCCTCATTACTATGCATCTTTGAAAGCACAATAACTATCTTGTACTACAAATGGGAGGCTAGAATGACATCAGTTAGAGCTAATAACCATGCAACACCTTAGTTCAGTCTAGGTAAGGTACAGTCATCATTGTCAGCCATTTAGAAATCTTAAGGAACAATTCTCTTAACAACTATCTTGTACTACAAATAGGAGGCTAGAATGACATGAGCTAGAGCTAATAACCATTCAACAAATAGTTCAGTGTAGGTAAGGTACTAGTATTTCCCATAGCCTGAAAAAAGGGCAGGGTGCTGGCTAGAGAAAGGGCACTTTTGATGCGTGAAATTCACCAAAAAGGGCACTTTTGTTAGAACAGACTTTTTAAATGCGATTAAGATAAAGGATTTTATGTCTGTTAAAAGGTAAGAATAGCTTCTAGTAGAGCATAGGATTCATTGGGATAACAAAAAGTTATTTATAAAGTAAAATTAAAATATGACTATTTTTTTTTTATCAAAATGGAAATAAGGACAGAAGGGGGGAACTTTAGGGCAGGAGGGGGGAGTTTTAGGGCAGCAGGGTTCGCCCCCCTGCTATTCCTCTTTATGGGAAACACTAGGTACAGTCATCATTGTCATACATTTAGCAATCTTAATGAACAATTCTCTTAACTATCTTGTACTACAAATAGGAGGCTAGAATGACATCAGTTAGAGCTAATAACCATTCAGCACATAGTTCAGTGTAGGTAAGGTACAGTCATCATTGTCATTCATTTAGCAATCTTAAGGAACAATTCTCTTAACTATCTTGTACTACAAATAGGAGGCTAGAATGACATCAGTTAGAGCTAATAACCATTCAACACATAGTTCAGTGTAGGTAAGGTACAGTCGTCATTGTGATTCATTTAGAAATCTTAATGAACAATTCTCTTAACTATCTTGTACTACAAATGGGTGGCTAGAATGACATCAGTTAGAGCTAATAACCATTCAACACATAGTTCAGTGTAGGTAAGGTACAGTCAACATTGTCATTCATTTAGCAATCTTAATGAACAATTCTCTTAACTATCTTGTACTACAAATAGGAGGCTAGAATGACATCAGTTAGAGCTAATAACCATTCAACACATAGTTCAGTGTAGGTAAGGTACAGTCATCATTGTCATTCATTTAGCAATCTTAATGAACAATTCTCTTAACTATCTTGTACTACAAATAGGAGGCTAGAATGACATCAGTTAGAGCTAATAACCATTCAACACATAGTTCAGTGTAGGTAAGGTACAGTCATCATTGGCATTCATTTAGCAATCTTAATGAACAATTCTCTTAACTATCTTGTACTACAAATGGGTGGCTAGAATGACATCAGTTAGAGCTAATAACCATTCAACACATAGTTCAGTGTAGGTAAGCTACAGTCATCATTGTCTTTCATTTAAAAATCTTAATGAACAATTCTCTTAACTATCTTGTACTACAAATAGGAGGCTAGAATGACATCAATTAGAGCTAATAACCATTCAACACATAGTTCAGTGTAGGTAAGGTACAGTCATCATTGCCATTCATTTAGAAATCTTAATGAACAATTCTCTTCACTATCTTGTACTCCAAATTGGAGGCTAGAATGACATCAGTTAGAGCTAATAACCATTCATCACATAGTTCAGTGTAGTTAAGGTACAGTCATCATTGTCATTCATTTAGCAATCTTAAGGAACAATTCTCTTCACTATCTTGTCTTACAAATAGGAGGCTAGAATGACATCAGTTAGAGCTAATAACCATTCAACACATAGTTCAGTGTAGGTAAGGTACAGTCATCATTGTCATTCATTTAGCAATCTTAATGAACAATTCTCTTAACTATCTTGTACTACAAATGGTAGGCTAGAATGACATCAGTTAGAGCTTATAACCATTCAACACATAGTTCAGTGTAGGTAAGGTACAGTCATCATTGTCATTCATTTAGAAATCTTCAAGAACAATTCTCTTAACTATCTTGTACTACAAATGGGTGGCTAGAATGACATCAGTTAGAGCTAATAACCATTTAACACCTTACTTCAGTGTAGGTAAGGTACAGTCATCATTGTCATTCATTTAGCAATCTTAATGAACAATTCTCTTAACTATCTTGTACTACAAATAGGAGGCTAGAATGACATCAGTTAGAGCTAATAACCATGCATCACCTTAGTTCAGTCTAGGTAAGGTACAGTCATCATTGTCATTCATTTAGCAATCTTATGGAACAATTCTCTTAACTTTCTTGGACTACAAATGGGTAGCCAGATCTCGAATCAGTGTTTTCGTTAAGAGGCGGCAGCCGGCAAAAAAAGCCACCTACTTTGCCTTCTGTGATAGCTACTTTGATAAATTGGTCCATAGGATTTACCGTAAAGCAGTGAATTTGGCTAGGTTCATGACAATGTCAGCCGGCTACCCCAAAACTTAGAGAAATCCCTGCAGAATGACATTAGTTAGAACTAATAACTAGGCAACACCACATTTCAGTATAGGTAAGGTACAGTCATCATTGTCATTCATTTAACAATCTTCAAGAATAGTTCTCTTTACAACTTTCTTGTACTACAAATGGGAGGCTAGAATGACATCAGTTAGAGCTAATAACCATTCAACACCTAGTTCAGTGTAGGCAAGGTACAGTCACCATTGTCATTTATTTAGCAATCTTCAAGAACAATTCTCTTAACTTTCTTGGACTACAAATGGGTGGCCAGAATCAGTGTTTTCGTTAAGAGTCGGCAGCCGGCAAAAAAAAGCCAACTACTTTGCCTTCTGTGATAACTACTTTGATAAATTGGTCCATAGGTTTTACCATAAAGCAGTGAATTTGGCCAGGTTCATGACAATGTCAGCCAGCTACCCCAAAACTTAGAGAAATCCCTGCAGAATGACATCAGTAAGAACTAATAACTAGTCAACACCACATTTAGTATAGGTAAGGTACAGTCATCATTGTCATTCATTTAGCAATCTTAAAGAACAATTTTCTTAACTATCTTGTACTACAAGTGGGAGGCTAGAATGACATCAGTTATAGCTAATAACCATGCACCACCTAATTCAGTGTAGGTAAGGTACAGCCATCATTTTCATTCATTAAGCAATCTTCAAGAACAATTCTCTTAACTATCTTGTACTACAAATGGTAGGCTAGAATGACATCATTTAAAGCTAATAACTATTCAACACCTTAGTTCAGTGTAGGTAAGGTACAGTCATCATTGTCATTCATTTAGCAATCTTAAGGAACAATTCTCTTCACTATCTTGTACTACAAATAGGAGGCTAGAATGACATCACTTAGAGCTAATAACCATTCAACATCTAGTTCAGTATAGGTAAGGTACAGTCATCATTGTCATTCATTTAGCAATCTTAATGAACAATTCTCTTAACTATCTTGTACTACAAATTGGAGGCTAGAATGACATCATTTAAAGCTAATAACTATTCAACACCTTAGTTCAGTGTAGGTAAGGTACAGTCATCATTGTCATTCATTTAGCAATCTTAAAGAACAAATCTCTTAACTATCTTGTACTACAAGTGGGAGGCTAGAATGACATCAGTTAGAGCTAATAATCATTCAACACATAGTTCAGTGTAGGAAAGGTACAGTCGCCACTGTGATTCATTTAGAAATCTTAAGGAACAATTCTCTTAACTATCTTGTACTACAAATGCGAGGCTAGAATGACATCAGTTAGAGCTAATAACCATGCAACACCTAGTTCAGTGTAGGTAAGGTACAGTCGTCATTGTGATTCATTTAGCAATCTTAAAGAACAATTCTCTTAACTATCTTGTACTACAAATGGTGGGCTAGAATGACATCAGTTATAGCTAATAACCATTCAACACATAGTTCAGTGTAGGTAAGGTACAGTCATCATTGTCATTCATTTAGAAATATTAAGGAACAATTCTCTTCACTATCTTGTCTTACAAATAGGAGGCTAGAATAACATCAGTTAGAGCTAATAACCATTCAACACATAGTTCAGTGTAGGTAAGGTACAGTCATTATTGTCATTCATTTAGCAAACTTAAGGAACAATTCTCTTAACTATCTTGTACTACAAATGGGTGGCTAGAATGACATCAGTTAGAGCTAATAACCATTCAACACATAGTTCAGTGTAGGTAAGGTACAGTCATTATTGTCATTCATTTAGCAATCTTAAAGAACAATTCTCTTAACTATCTTGTACTACAAATGCGAGGCTAGAATGACATCAGTTAGAGCTAATAACCATTCAACACATAGTTCAGTGTTGGTAAGGTACAGTCATCATTTTCATTCATTTAGCAATCTTAATGAACAATTCTCTTCACTATCTTGTACTACAAATGGTAGGCTAGAATGACATCAGTTAGAGCTAATAACCATTCAACACATTGTTCAGTGTAGGTAAGGTACAGTCATCATTGTCATTCATTAAACAATCTTCAAGAACAATTCTCTTAACTATCTTGTACTACAAATGGTAGGCTAGAATGACATCATTTAAAGCTAATAACTATTCAACACCTTAGTTCAGTGTTGGTAAGGTACAGTCATCATTTTCATTCATTTAGCAATCTTAATGAACAATTCTCTTCACTATCTTGTACTACAAATGGTAGGCTAGAATGACATCAGTAAGAGCTAATAACCATTCATCACATAATTCAGTGTAGGTAAGGTACAGTCATCATTGTCATTCATTTAGCAATCTTAAGGAACAATTCTCTTAACAACTTTCTTGTACTACAAATGGGAGGCTAGAATGACATCAGTTAGAGCTAATAACCATTCAACACCTTAGTTCAGTGTAGGTAAGGTACAGTCATCATTGTCATTCATTTAGCAATCTTCAAAACAATTCTCTTAACTTTCTTGGACTACAAATGGGTGGCCAGATCTCGAATCAGTGTTTTCGTTAAGAGGCGGCAGCCGGCAAAAAAAGCCACCTACTTTGCCTTCTGTGATAGCTACTGTGATAAATTGGTCCATAGGTTTTACTGTAAAGCAGTGAATTATGCTAGGTTCATGACAATGTCAGCCTGCTACCCCAAAACTTAGAGAAAACCCTGCAGAATGACATCAGTAAGAACTAATAACTAGTCAACACCACATTTAGTATAGGTAAGGTACAGTCATCATTGTCATTCATTTAGCAATCTTAAAGAACAATTCTCTTAACTATCTTGTACTACAAGTGGGAGGCTAGAATGACATCAGTTATAGCTAATAACCATGCAACACCTTAATTCAGTGTAGGTAAGGTACAGCCATCATTGTCATTCATTAAGCAATCTTCAAGAACAATTCTCTTAACTATCTTGTACTACAAATGGTAGGCTAGAATGACATCATTTAAAGCTAATAACTATTCAACACCTTAGTTCAGTGTAGGTAAGGTACAGTCATCATTGTCATTCATTTAGCAATCTTAAGGAACAATTCTCTTCACTATCTTGTACTACAAATAGGAGGCTAGAATGACATCACTTAGAGCTAATAACCATTCAACACCTAGTTCAGTGTAGGTAAGGTACAGTTATAATTGTCATTCATTTAGCAATCTTAATGAACAAACATCTCAACTTTCTTGTACTGCAAATGGGAGGCTAGAATGACATCAGTTAGAGCTAATAACCATGCAACACATAGTTCAGTGTAGGTAAGGTACAGTCGTCATTGTGATTCATTTAGCAATCTTAAGGAACAATTCTCTTAACTATCTTGTACTACAAGTGGGAGGCTAGAATGACATCAGTTAGAGCTAATAACCATGCAACACATAGTTCAGTGTAGGTAAGGTACAGTCGTCATTGTGATTCATTTAGCAATCTTAAGGAACAATTCTCTTAACTATCTTGTACTACAAGTGGGAGGCTAGAATGACATCAGTTAGAGCTAATAACCATGCAACACATAGTTCAGTGTAGGCAAGGTACAGTCATCATTGTCATTCATTTAGAAATCTTAAGGAACAATTCTCTTCACTATCGTGTCTTACAAATAGGAGGCTAGAATAACATCAGTTAGAGCTAATAACCATTCAACACATAGTTCAGTGTAGGTAAGGTACAGTCATCATTGTCATTCATTTAGCAATCTTAAGGAACAATTCTCTTCACTATCTTGTACTGCAAATGGGAGGCTAGAATGACATCAGTTATAGCTAACAACCATGCAACACCTTAGTTCAGTGTAGGTAAGGTACAGTCATCATTGTCATTCATTTAGCAATCTTCAAAACAATTCTCTTAACTATCTTGTACTACAAATGGGTGGCTAGAATGACATCAGTTAGAGCTAATAACCATTCAACCCATAGTTCAGTGTAGGTAAGGTACAGTCATCATTGTCATTCATTTAGCAATCTTAAGGAACAATTCTCTTAACTATCTTGTACTACAAATGGGTGGCTAGAATGACATCAGTTAGAGCTAATAACCATTCAACACATAGTTCAGTGTAGGTAAGGTACAGTCATCATTGTCATTCATTTAGCAATCTTAATGAACAATTCTCTTAACTATCTTGTACTACAAGTGGGAGGCTAGAATGACATCAGTTAGATCTAATAACCATTCAACACATAGTTCAGTGTAGGTAAGGTACAGTCATCATTGTCATTCATTTAGCAATCTTAATGAACAATTCTCTTAACTATCTTGTACTACAAATAGGAGGCTAGAATGACATCAGTTAGAGCTAATAACCTTTCAACACATAGTTCAGTGTAGGTAAGGTACAGTCATCATTGTCATTCATTTAGAAATCTTAAGGAACAATTCTCCTAACTATCTTCTACTACAAATAGGAGGCTAGAATGACATCACTTAGAGCTAATAACCATTCAACACATAGTTCAGTGTAGGTAAGGTACAGTCATCATTGTCATTCATTTAGAAATCTTAATGAACAATTCTCTTAACTATCTTGTACTACAAATAGGAGGCTAGAATGACATCAGTTAGAGCTAATAACCATTCAACACATAGTTCAGTGTAGGTAAGGTACAGTCATCATTGTCATTCATTTAGCAATCTTAATGAACAATTCTCTTAACTATCTTGTACTACAAATAGGAGGCTAGAATGACATCAGTTAGAGCTAATAACCATTCAACACATAGTTCAGTGTAGGTAAGGTGCAGTCATCATTGTCATTCATTTAGCAATCTGCAAGAATAATTCTCTTAACAACTTTTTTGTACTACAAATGGGTGGCTAGAATGACATCAGTTAGAGCTAATAACCATTCAACACATAGTTCAGTGTTTGTAAGGTACAGTCATCATTTTCATTCATTTAGCAATCTTAATGAACAATTCTCTCAACTTTCTTGTACTGCAAATGGGAGGCTAGAATGACATCAGTTAGAGCTAATAACCATTCAACATCTAGTTCAGTGTAGGTAAGGTACAGTCATCATTGTCATTCATTTAGCAATCTTAATGAACAATTCTCTCAACTTTCTTGTACTGCAAATGGGAGGCTAGAATGACATCAGTTAGAGCTAATAACCATTCAACACCTAGTTCAGTGTAGGTAAGGTACAGTCATCATTGTCATTCATTTAGCAATCTTATGGAACAATTCTCCCAACTTTCTTGTACTACAAATCGGAGGCTAGAATGACATCAGTTAGAGCTAATAACCATTCAACACCTAGTTCAGTGTAGGTAAGGTACAGTCATCATTGCCATTCATTTAGCAATCTGCAAGAATAATTCTCTTAACAACTTTTTTGTACTACAAATGGTAGGCTAGAATGACATCAGTTAGAGCTAATAACCATTCAACACCTAGTTCAGTGTAGGTAAGGTACAGTCATCATTGTCATTCATTTAGCAATCTTATGGAACAATTCTCCCAACTTTCTTGTACTACAAATCGGAGGCTAGAATGACATCAGTTAGAGCTAATAACCATTCAACACCTAGTTCAGTGTAGGTAAGGTACAGTCATCATTGCCATTCATTTAGCAATCTGCAAGAATAATTCTCTTAACAACTTTTTTGTACTACAAATGGTAGGCTAGAATGACATCAGTTAGAGCTAATAACCATTCAACACCTAGTTCAGTGTAGGTAAGGTACAGTCATCATTGTCATTCATTTAGCAATCTTAATGAACAATTCTCCTAACTTTCTTGTACTACAAATTGGAGGCTAGAATGACATCAGCTAGAGCTAATAACCATTCAACACCTAGTTCAGTGTAGGTAAGGTACAGTCATCATTTGTCATTCATTTAGCAATCTTAAGGAACAATTCTCCTTACTTTCTTGTACTACAAATTGGAGGCTAGAATGACATCAGTTAGAGCTAATAACCAATCAACACCTTAGTTCAATGTATGTAAGGTACAGTCATCATTGACATTCATTTAGCAATCTTTATGGGGGGGATAGATTTACGTTCTGCGCTGTGGTAAGGTTCGTGCCAGCCTATGGAGCCCTTCTGGTAGCTTGTCCAATCATACACCATCATTACTATTGAGTATTTGTGATCGGACGAGGCCAAGGCCAGCTGTGGCAAGTTCCCTAATCTATGTTGAGGTGTTCAGAATAACCTGCTTAAATGACCAAATCAACACAGTTTTGCTATCTATAAGGACAAATTCATCATGCTCAGTTAAAAAAATAGGTTTCAATTTGAATTATGCGCATAAAAGGTTTAGTTATTATAGATTTTAGAGAGTGAATAACAAATGCGCTGATCAGACTGCTTGGATGCTCAGATTGGTCTATACCATCGAGTCTGTACCTTTATTGTTTGCATGCAACAAAACCAGATTGTATGTTTTTCGATGGCTATTTGCGATGATAAGTTTGCAATGTGCTTTTCCTGTTAGTTACCAAAAGAGGTGGCTGCGTAGTTGCCACCCAGTTTGGATGTTCATTTAGATACACTTTCATACTAAGACAACGCTACGGTACCAGAGGGTGGGGGGGGGGGGGGGGGGGGGGGAGAGGGTCCAACTTTTTCCAGGGGGGTCCAAATGCTTATTTCTATAGAAACCCATATGACTTGTGATTTTCCAGGGGGGGGGCCTAACCCCCTATCCCCCCCTCTGAATCCGCACAAGGGGCGGGACCCCCTTTAAATTGTTAACTGTTAAACGCAATCATAGCGATTGTGAAGAAAATCAACTGTACAACAGGAGATTTTGGCTATATATCATATGCGCCAAAGCCTCCTTGTGGGTTATATGTCTAGATTTTAGTCCGAGTCCTGGTCAGAGGAGCGAAGGCAGGTTCGTCAGAGTCTTTGTTGCTCTACTATGCCAAACGTATCAATATCTCGATGTGCTTATGCTTCATTTTCGCAAAATGCTAACCTATTAAGATCATTTATAAATATAACTCAGGGAAGTAATTTATTTCCAGGCATCAATAAAAGTCCAGGCTCTTTTCGTGACCGTAATATATAAAGATCAAGTCCTTTACGCAAAATCTTAAAAAAAGAGGTCCTTTTTCAAATTCAACTTTTTATGGTGCAATAATATTCGATATCTGGAGATTTGATTTATTCAGATAATACTAATTTCTACTTTATTCCTTAAAAATAATAGTATGCAAACGGACATGGATATTCAAAGATAGTCTCAGATGGTATTGACAGTCCTTTTCGCAAGGCTATATAATGTATAGGTACACAGGTGCTTTTTCCGATTATATTTTTGAACACTAGATATCTGCTTGCTTACTATTATTCAAAGCAAACAAATAAATAAATAAGAAAAAAAATAGAACAGATACAATGTCCTTTTATTAATAATCAGGGACCAAGCTAGGGGGCGACTAGGGCGAAATAGTCGCCCTAAGGGCCGAAATTTTGCCCTAAATGGGACCCAGGGAGAAGTGGGAGTCTCCCTAAAAAAAAAAAAATTTTTTTTTTTTTTTTTTAGGGAGACTCATTTTCATTCTGTCACCACACAAATGCAAGCCATGGTGACATTATCAGACAATCTACTACCACTGCATTGTGTTTCTCCTTCCATAAAATGGCAATAGTATGTGTAATGGCTAATTTGCTTCTAAATTGAAAGAAAATGCCGTAATTCTGCGCTATAACTTCTCCCTATCTGACTGTCACTTCTCCCTAATTTTCCTGAAGGGAGAAGTCACTTCTCCCTAAAATTCTGGGCCAGCTTGGTCCCTGATAATTAAACTCCTTTTCGTAAGTCATATTTCTGCCATTTCCGTGTCATATCATTTCAAAAACGATTTCTACTGCATATATTGATAGATTAATATCGTTTAACTTCAGTTTTTTAGTATTAAATATCAAAGATAATCCCAAAAAATAGTTTTAGCCATAATAAAAGTACTTTTTGCAAAAATAAAACTCCTTTTCGCTAAAAGGAGTCCTTTACTCACTTTAAGGTTACCCGTTGTTTTGCCTTAAAAAAAACAACAAAGAAACACACACAAAAAACGTCATAATAATGTGTTCTATTCTAAGACCCCAAGCTACAAAAAAAACAATAATATAATAGCTTGGCCTAATAATTGTGTTACTCTACCACGCGACTTCCATTCATAAAATGTCAACATTGCAGACAATTTCGGCTTCAATTTTGTCCAAACTTGGGAATTTTAGAAAATCAAGTGAATTATGAAGGGGCATTTTTGGATATAAGTAAAAGTGAGTAAAATAAGCTATCTTTCTTTTCTTTCTCTGTATACTGCCAGACCCTCTTTCGAGTATCATCAGCAGGTGTACTTTGTACACTCCAGGTTGCAGGATGAAAGCCTACAAGTAACCATATCTAAATTACCGTAGGGTTCTTTAACCTGCACAGAGGGTGACTCTCCCTGCACAGGGGACATCCAGTTAACGTCCCGATCCGAAGGACGATGCACTTATCTAGTGTCATCCCTGCAAATGACACTAGAGAAAGCTTGTTCAGACACCAAAATTTTCCTCGCCGCGAGAAGGGATCGAACCTGGGACCTCTAGCACCAGAGGCAAGTGCCTAACCACTGAGCTACCACGGTCACTGGACATTTCGGCCCATAACAATTTCGGCCCATGTCAATTTCGGCCCATAACTAAATCGGCCTATACAATTTCGGCCCACAGATATAATAATGTATAATTGGTATGTTGGTCTATAATTGGTATGATCAGATCAGCTTACCTGTATTTATTCACACAAACATAATAATTGATAAGAATGGTCCGTTTTAATTGATTAGGAGTTTGTAAGAAAAGAGTTCATCAAATAGGTAACAGGCAGCCAAGGCTCAGACGAGCCTGCGCATTTGCGCACTCTAGCCAGAGTGTTTCCTGCTCGCATATGAAACACAAGCGATTCTTTCTTAATCCATTTAAACAGTTTTACTCACTGAACAAGTTGTATTTGCTAACGGAAAGTATATATGTGATTTATGATTATTTATTATAATAAAGATACCAGTCTAAGCGTTTTCTAGTCTTTGCTAGTTTGCAAAGTCAATCTATTTTCAGTTGTTTTTTCTCAATATAACTATATCTATCAATTTTAAATATTTTCAACAATATATAATCTCCTTTGCAGAAATCCAGGTTGACAAAATTTATGGGCCGAAATTGCTATGGGCCTTAATTGTCATGGGCCGAAATCGACATGGGCCAATTTTGCTATGGGCCGAAATGACCCGGAACCGCTACCACGCTTCCAAATTCAAATATCTAAATTTAAATATGCTGTACTTAACTTTTTGTGCCTCATTTTGACTTAAAAAAATCCCATGGTCACTGTAGCCCACACTCGAGATTTCACGATATTACAGAGTAAAAAACAAACATGGCGGACGTATTAAGCGGGCGAAGGTAGGGTATTTGACAATACATATAGATGAGTTCAAACACTACGTCACAAATCAATATCATCCAGAACACTGCGGTCTTTATCCGATAACTGGTAAATAGTCTGGTTGGCAGAAAACTGTTGTTTACCTGTATCGGTCATGGAAACAGCACAATATATTTCATAAAAAATAATTCTAACAACTGGTTCCCATAGTTTGATCATTGACCTATCGAATGATGTGGGGTTTTTTTTTACACATTTTATCGTCATTTAACAAAAATATCGGAGATTGAAACGGTCGACATCGGACCAAAACACCGGAGCGGGGGCCGTCAAAAACTAATAAAAACTAATAAATATAATTATTTTTTTCGCAAGAAAATTATTGTAAATGAATGTCAGATCATTATTCTACATATCCAAATCAAAACTTTGGGCTAAAATATCGTTTTACGATGATTTTTATCACGTAAATGTTGGCTCAGCTCAATGGCCATTGCATTGAGCGGAAGGTTTTTTTGCAAACCACAATAAAAAGTCACGTGGTAAAAATTGTTATCACGTGGTCAATAAGCCCGGATGAAAACAATAACATTGGACTGGTCTATATCAGGTAGAGGAAAGATTTGTATTTATAGATATACTATAAATTTATAGTACATCTATAAATGCATAGAAAAATTGTTCTATATATTTATAGAATCACCAGGTAAAATTGCGTGAAAATCGTGCATGTGGAAAACCGCAACGCTATATTTGGAACAAGGTTGGGCGGAAAATTCCAGTCCCGGTATTTACCGGTGGAATTTACCGGTATTTCCCGGCATGGCAAAAAAGGCTCAAGTGGCAAATACTGGAAAATAATGGAAAATATAACTTTTTTGCCGTGAAATACTGGCAAATATGATTTTTAGCTGTAAAATGCAGCAGATATCTAGGAAGTTGACTTAAAATAGTATAATTTAACTAAATGAGTAAAAATATTAATATTGAATATGAGGCTACAGTATCGGCAAAAAACCTTTGAATACATTTAAACATATGTTAAAGCAGCCAAAAATGAATCTGAAGCTGAAATTTAGAAATATTTTTTAACAATAAATAGTATCTTTAGCCCTTATCATGCTGAATATTTTATGCACTACACAGTAACTTCTCCCAAATTTTATCCTGTTCAGCTTAATTCTGTTTTTTCAATAAGTTTGAATAACAGTGTGGATCCTGTAGCTTCTGAATTAAATCAGCTGATCAGGATCTAGTGTTTTCAAAAACAGATTCAACAGGACAAGGGTTGATTCTGGGTTCAGAAGGACAAGAGTAAATTCTAATTTTCGACCTTTAAATGGGGAGAAAATTTAACTGTGTATCTGGCAATTGTTTGACACCTGTGCCTGTCATAAATTGTTAAAACAAAACATCCCCAGCAAACCTTATTCAGGCTTCTTAATAGCCAGGGGCAAGGATGAACAATAGGTTGCCATGATTGACTTCATCTTTTAACTTAACACAATTAAAGTCCAGGTTACAACAAACAGGGGTGTCTTTAATTGAGTTGTTGTACAGATAAGGGCCACTCATCCAAATACCCAACCTTTACTTCATATTTTAACTTAAGAAAATAAAAGTCTAAGTGACCACAAACAGGGGTGTCTTTAATTGATTTATAGTACAGATAAGGGTCACTCACCCAACCTTATCTGTAGCTATGCACAAGCCAATTGATGAGTACTTTGGCGGTACGAAACAGGTTTTTTTTCATCTTCTAAATTTCACTTATTAAATTTAAATGTTTAAAGAATTAGACTTATAACTTAAACTAAGATAATTTAGCTGATAACATGATAAACTAGTAGAAATGAAATATTAAGTCAAAAAACCTCTATTATTGAATTACCAATCTAAATGTGGAGGGTTGTAAATCATATTTGCCAGTATTTTCCATTATTTGCCAGTATTTCCCGGTATTTCCCGGTAAATGCCACTGGCATGGCAAATATGCTTATTTGCCGGCATTTTGCCAACCTTGATTTGGAAGAACGAACATAGATAAGGTAAGAATTCATTATGTACATCATTTATAATTTTATTTGAAATGCCTATTTTTTGAGAAAACACAATCTACATTAATTGTCACCATCAATGCAGGCTACAAGCCCTTAATTTTGCCCAAATTTGTGAACATTCTATTACTTTTTAAGTTTTTATCAGCTTCCACACTTTCGTCTTCCATTTTGAATTTGCTTGATCACGTGATGAGGCTGGATCTAGACTGGTCCAGTGGTTAACATGATTCGTCGTCGCTAAATTGAAAATACTGACCGCAGTAAAACTACGAGGTTAAAAATATTATCTTTATAAAGCATCCGAATCTGGTGCAATTAGTAACTCTCTGTGGCTGGAACTACCCTATCTTAAACACATTTCATGGTCAAAAATGTGTTAAAGCTGAAGAAGTTCTAATGTAAAAGTAAGTGGTCGACACAATCATTTTGCCAAAAGCCCTTTCAGAATTTTAAAGGATCAGATCAAGTATAATAGCCTTAAAAGCATCAGGGCGTGACTGCACTAACAATAATGAACTGCTCCATAAAATAGGGGTGTTACAGCGTTATGCCATGCAGTTATTCCTATTTACAAGAGACTGTTACAAGCGATTCTATGGCGCAGTAAGTAAAACGGTTGTACTCAAAGGATCTGATAACAAGGTTGAGGGTTCGAGCCCCATAAAAAAACTTTTTTTTTCTTCTTTTTTTTTGCTTTCGCAAAGATGCAGGTATTTTTTTGTGATTTACATGTTTGCAGAAAAAAACATGTTTTAATGTATTATGCACATGCAAAGCCACTTCACTCAGTAAAATGGCGAAGCTTGTGTGGAGATACAGCGACGATGCAAGAGCTATTATTGAAAACGTGTACAAGACTGCAAGGGGAAAAAAATCTTATCCTTTAGAAGCAAAGAATGCACCAAAGAACTTAAACTAGAGTATGCAAGTTTTCTGCGCCAGACTAGCTAGTTTCGGCCATTTAGGCCTCATAAGTGACCCTCTAATAATTTCAGAGTTCTCAAATGAATCCCATGATCCCAAAGGACAAGAAAATAAAATCTACACTATAGTGAAGGGGAGGGAGATGTTCTACCGCCGCCACACAGTCCCAATCACCAGCTGTAGTGAATAGAAGTCAAATATGTCCTTAAAAAGGTTATGTATGGAATGAAACTGTCATTGAATCAGGTATGGGACAGGACTGCAGCACTAACTGGCGTTAGCAGATCTACCGCTCAGAAAATTGTGGAAGAGAAGGAGATGGTAAATTATTGGGCGAGTGACATCGCAAGGAATGAGATGCCTGAACCTGTGGTTATGAATCTGGATTCAGATGATGATGACTTCATGACAGACACAGCACGCGAGAACGAGGATGAAATTTGAAAATACCTTGTACTGTGATGAAATTGCTAAACAAATATAAAACAAAACAAAACAACAAAAAACATCAGAAGAATATACAACTGCAAATAAAACACGCAAAAATTATTTTATAACATACAAAACTTATTTTCCTATATCAAAATAATAAAACATCAATACATGCAATAAAATTAATGGAAAAAAAACCAAGTCTGAAATGAGGCTCGAACTCACGACTTCACGCGTTTCAGAAAAGCGTTTTAACCACTGGACCATAGAGACAGATATCAATTGAATATAGCTTTAAAGAATATATATTTTTGTAAAGAAATTTTACAAACAGTTAACGGTAAATTATCTGCTCAACCCAGAAAAATGGACTAGACCAAAGGTCAATACTGAGAGGTCACAAATGAATAATACAGTCCGAGGTTGCACATGCGAGCATGGACAATACTGTGACTTAACTGTCTAGCTTGCTGTTAAATAATCAATAAGCTCTGAAATAGTGTTACTTAGTCCGTGCGAGTGTCGCATTGAACAGGTACAACTAATATATGGCCACGTGCAACACGATCCCAGTAGTCCTGAAGTGGGCTTCAGATAAATTGGCTGGCATAAATCAGGATCTGTTTTAAGTATTAATAGTTCTCATTTAAAAGCAGTTAGATGTACATATTCAATTGGACCATATCCAAAAGGAGCATATGTCATTTTACACAATCGTATTACATTGGCAGTTAGTTGGCAACTTGGCAGGAGAAAAAAAACTTTTCTGGAAGACCGTACTTATTTGAGGTCAGCCGCAGTATCTAATTAATTGTAAACCAGTCTACGAATTTAAAGATGGCGCACAAACGAGCTTGAGAAAGGCTGTTTCAGACAGTGACCTATATAAGAGTGACTAGAAACTCCAATAAAATACCAATACTCAACTCAAATAACACTGTCGTGTATCTTACACAGGTAAATGAGGGATACTCGATATCATTTATCTACACTATTTGGCGTTTACCGCTGTTTTGGAATACACAGCATAATTTCTCTATTGTTTACCTAAATTTTTAACACCTTTATAAACACCGAAATTATATAATAACGATAATTATGAATCATTGGACATCTTAGTTTATGAATATTAATAAATCGAGACACAGATATAGCCATGTTTGAAGCTTTATTTGTCAGAGTGAAAGAGGTATTTTTGAAGCCATTTTTGCCGATTTCCGCAACTTTCTTAAAATCGGCCGATATTTAAACGGTCATAACTCAATCGGATTAGTTTTTACATTGCAGAAACAAAGCATTTAGCAATATTTCATATATGTTTTTTCGTTTGTTATAAACAATATTTTACAATAAGCGATATATACGACGAAGTACGTACTTTAAAGTACCTATAAATGCAGCGGTCTAATAAGCTGCATCGCCATTTTGAGTGTGTACGATAAAAGGAGCACCAGGCGTTAGTCACGTGACACATGCCACGACATACCTGTATGGCTGAAAAATGAAGTGTCCAGTCACTCTTATATAGGTCACTGTTTCAGAATACAGGGTTTTTTCTCAGCATTTTGGGAACATGACCCGACCCCTAGAATTGGGAATTTTCGCGTCGTTTTATACAAAATTGGGAAAAAACACACCCTATAATAAAAACAAAAATATCAAGTATTTAGTTTATTCAACTTCTTACTCTTCACTGACTCATAAGCAAATTCTGAAATCTGATTTACAATCTGATTTACCATTTGTTGTGGGTGCTCACAACATATGTTTTGCTTGAGAAATATAAGAATATTTTTTCTAAACAGCACTCTTATCTAGAGGCTTGGAAAGGTTAAACTTAAAAGTAATATAGGCCTAATAATATAGGCTAATGACCATTAATGATTTAAACAAATTAAAACCACAACTGGCTTATTTTGTACTGTCTGTGCCAATCCACATCAGTCACTTTTTTGTTCATTTCTTCATTGACAGTCACTCATAAGCAAATTTTAAAATCTGCTTTACCATTTGTTGTGGGTGCTCAAAAGAACCGTCTTATTAAGAAATTTATTTGCAGAATTCTCCGATGCTAATGCTTGCTGACGAAAAAGCACATCTATTTTTTTACTTGACTCCGTTTTTTTTAGTTTCTTTCTGTAATATTTCGTATTGTGCAACATCGCGAAAATATGTTACAAGCTTTTTCTTTTTTTGTTATGAGAAAGGTGCCCCGTTTAATCTAAATTAATACGCCAGAGTAGGGTACCAGTAAAATAAACCATGTGTGTTTATTACAAACTCCCCGGCACCTTCTCGAATAAATTCTGCTGAATTGCGGCAAAGGGACGTTACCGTTTGGGAGTTTGCAATATTTGGTTATTTCCCTTGTATCATTCGGACTGTTCGGACCCGCTCTTTCAACCACAAACATAAACATCGTAAAATGGCGATATTTTGTTATTTTTTATCCCGTTTTTTTTTGTTCCTTGAATTGGGAATTTTCTTATTCAAATTGGGAAAAAAACATACTTTTTGGCATTGGGAACACGACCGAATATCGGTCATCAAAACGGGCCAAAAAAAAACCTGGAATATCATCAAATTTACGCTTTTTATTAGCTATTTCAGTCAAAAAGACACAAAAAATAGGAAAACTAGCAATCAAGCTTTTTGGTATGCAGCCTCTTTCGCATTTTACACATCCTGTGCCAGAATAAACGGCCCAACAGAGTATCTTTAACACTAAACGAATTTGTGAACGCAAAATCGGAATGCGGTTTTCATTTAAAACCAATTTAGGGACGATCCTTCTGTGATATCTATAAATTTATAGAACGATTTTTCTATGTATTAATAGATGTACTATAAATTTATAGTATATCTATAAATACAAATCTTTCCTCTACCTGTATATGGTCACCTGTAGGCTTTCACCCTGCAACCTGAAGTGTACCAAGTGAATGTGCCGATAATGCTCATGAAGGCATCAGGCAGTATATTAAGAAAGAAAGAAAAAAAAATACTTTTCGGTAATTTTCGTGATGGTTCTGTGGTTTGGGTTTCATTGAAACAAATTTTGGGTTTTGGCATAAGAAAGTGTGATAGAAAATAAGCATCAGATATTGTTGTAACAAAGTGACAACACTGTTATACCATAAGGCATTGGCAAGCAACACTTCCTCCGGCTTCACCCACATGATTGGAACAAATGGATCGCCCTAGCTATTTATTTGCGATTTGCAATTTTTTGATGACGACTTCCTACATCTGCATCCGCCATTTTGAGTGCTAATCTGCATCACGTGACAATCCATCATTTTTGCGTCCCCAAGTCCACACGACCCGAATGCGGCGACAGAACAATTCGGCGACACATTTTTTAGGCAACTCGGCGACAGATCTTGAGACAACTCGGCGACACTTTTTTCAGACAACTCGGCGACACCTTTATTCCTAGCGACTGGTCCAAAAGTCTCATACAAGATTTACCAGTCATACATCTTACCCAGACTCCTTTACAGCATGGAGGTATTAAACCCGAACAAGACAGAAACAAAGACACCCAAAGACTTCCATGTTGACCTACTCAGAAGAATACAATCTCTACCAAGCAGAACAGCCCTTACAGCGGTCCATCTTCTACTAGGAGCACTGCCACTGGAAGCAGAACTCCATAAGAAGCACCTCAGTCTACTTTACTCAATAATCAATTCCAATAATCAAACTTTCCACCAGCTTATCAAGAGGAGTAATGTCTTCTGTGAAGATCAACCAGGCAGTTTCTTCAGCCGCGTAGATAAAGATAGATAAAGATAAAGAAGCCTTATTTAACGTCGCTTATAATGTAACAGACAACATAAGCTCACGAGCTATTCTGCGACATAACAATTATATCTTTAACACATACTTACCTGTCTTTATCTTCCTAGCATAACCCCTTTTATGCGAGCGTCAGCAAGGGAGCTGCTAGTACCATTTTTTACACCTTTGGTATGGTGTGGCAGCGGGATTCGAACCCATGACCTCCCGCTCCGAAAGCGGACGCTCTACCAACTGAGCTATCGAGGCGGTCAATCCTGGAAAATATGGTTTACCACCAATGGAACATTTAATGCAGGAGCTTCCTTCAAAACTTCAGTGGAAGAGACAGGTGAAAGCAGCCTTAGCTGACTACTGCACAAGGACACTCGTCAATGAAGGGTGCACCAGATCTACACTCCAGCAATGTTACCTAGAAAAGCTTGAGATAGGAAAAGTCACAGAGTCTGGAACTCAAGTAGGCAAAATCTTCAAAACGTCAGAAGGGCCCACATCAAGGCCAGAATCTTGACCGGAACATACATCCTACAGTCTACAAAGGCAAAGTTTTACAATCAGCAAGTGGATCCGAAGTGTCCATTATGTCGTCTAGAGAGTGAAGATCTCTCTCATTTCCTGCTAGATGTCCAGCGCTTAGTACTGTCAGAGAACTGCATATCAAATCTTTGAGAGACCTTGTGATAGAGAAAGTGGGCCACCCCTTGTGGTTAGATAAGTTCAGCTCAGAGACTGTTTTACTCTCATTGATCATTGACTGTGAAGTGCTCGTGGAGAGGGGTATATGTTACCCAGATGTGAACAAACTTTAAACGCAATAGAAATAAGCGCCAGAACGTTGTGCTATAGCCTACATCACAAGAGACTTAATTTACACAAACAGTTATTATAAGATGGTGGGGGTCTGTCGCCATGGAACGTGATCTCCCAAGGTCCATATAGTCATTGCAGTTTAGACACTTAGGTAACTTGAAATCTACCGGACGTCCGGGTGTGCCTTATAAAGGCAAGAACTACATAGAAAAGAAGAAGGTAAATGATATTCGCTATAATTTTTTATGGGTTCACAGGCAAATTAAAACCATTTATCACAGGGGCTTGAAGTTATGATTTTTGAGTGATTTTAGGCCTAGGGAAGCGTGATACAAGCTTTAAAATGTCGAAAGATCGACTATTTAAAGATTTGAAAAAATGTCCAAATCGAGAATAAGAAAAATGACAAAGGAGGACATAGAAATCTGTCAGATCACTTTGAAACTGATTTTCTGCTGTAAACTATGTAATAGGTTGGGATCTCTTGTTTGTCCACCTTTAAGCTTTACATTAATATTTTAACCAGCGCATACCATTTGAAAGAGAAATTCACGAAAAACCTGAAATAAACACTTGGCGAGTGCAATCACGGGAGGTCGCCATTTTGTTTATGACGCTGCGCCAAAAACGTAGGTAAGCAGCACCCCTCAACAATCCTTCGATCGCCCGACATGCTCACCTGAGACAAATTACTCGTACCTATATACGGGTGACTAGATTTACCGGAAAGAGTCCAATTACTGGAAAGACCACCTAAATACGCACTTAAGCCTTTAACCTCCATTGGATATAATAAAAAAAAGAAGAAAAAAAAACTTGAAAAATTGTTCACAGCGAAATAAAGTAATCATTATACTTTATTTACACAAAGTTCAAAATGAAAAATATTTTCTTGATCTCTACCAACTTTGATTGAAAGTGCACCCCCACTCCTGTTTTAGGATTCCGAAAATAGTCCCCTAACATTGCGCACTTTCTGCAAAATTTTCAATAACTTCTCTTTGATGAATTACTTTTACAAAATATACCAGGGAAAGTAATACCAGGTTGTTCTCAACAATTCACTTCATCAATCAACGAAAATCAACAAATAGCGTCCACGAAGTATACTGTACTAATGCTATGTGTACGTAAAAATGGGCATAAGAAGGCTTTTGGCAGGTCGCCGCCATACCAAGAGGAGTACATGCGGTAAAGATGTGTGGCTGTTCTCGCGTTATTGCTCATAGCGGCGTAAGATAGTCCCAGGGGGATACTCTAATTTGTTTCCGCATACGTAGGCTCGGACCCAGCATCTACCGTTCACCCCAAAAAATATCAGGAATTTCAAGCACCCAAAAAAAAATATTGAAATTTTAGCAACCCAAAAAAATATCCCAATTCTGTACCTTGATCTTAAAAAAGACCCTAAATTGCATAGAAATGACCTTCAAACTAGCCCAATTTTGTGATGACCCAACAAAAATATCCACAAAATCTTCATACCCCAAAAAAATATTCATTTTTCTGAAAATCTAAAAAAAATATTGAAATTCAGAATTTTGAACCCCAAAAAATGGTCCGAGCCTACGTATGTGTGAAAATATTAGAGTACCCCCCTGGGGAGATAGTATGAGCAGACAGGGACGTCTATGGATGCACAGGATTAACATGACGTAAGAAAACAACGCCAAGACAAGACCGTTAATTTACACTCATGCATTGACGTAAGCAGTTCTAGCCGGCAACTGTAGATGCTATACACCTCAACGTTTCATACCAGAAGATAAAAACAAGAATCAGAATAAATGATTTTTGATGTGTGCTTTTTCATTTTGACCCCTTACTAATTCCCAACGCTACCAGTCAAACACACGATGCTGAAGCTGTGTTCCAATTACACAAATCTACTGAGAATTAAACATCCATTAATTTGACATGATTTGTTTTTACACAGGATATGTATTGGCGGAGATATTACTAATTAAATAAGTGTAAAGTTTTTATTTTGTTCAGTATAGTAGATAAACACAACTTTTGAGCGTAAAATTGTAAATATTTTCTTACACATCAGATTTAATCTATAATTTGGTGCTCAAAAGAACCGTCTCATTGCGACGCTTATTTTGAGTACCCAAAACATATATTTTGGTTGAGAAATAAGATAATTAATTACTTGGTACGCAATCATAACTAAAGCCCAGATACATGCCATTGTAAATTGATATTAACCTACAGGTTTTTACAAAATTAGTTCATAATTAGTATTTATGATAAATTGTTTTTGGGCATTTTTACAGCCCCCACCCCCGTGACAAATTATACTATTTGTATATGATGTGTGAAACGTAAAACTACAACTGTATGCAAAATGATTAGTTCTGTCACGTGGGGGGAAGCACTTCAGTAAAACTTTTTCTATTACCTATGCGTTGAATAGCAAAAATAGCGTTTCCAACCTCATTTTTAATTGGTTCTTGTCTAAAGAGAAACAATACTTTTGCAGATAATTAGAGAGTTGGCCCTACTACCCTTTTTCATGAAAAAAAATCATTTTCTTTGAAACTTTACTCTGCCTATTTTATGGACAATCCTTCATTAAGACTGCCCAAGGTCCTGTCCTTTTGCATTTAAACAAACTAACATGTAAAACATTTCAACCAACAGAACAGCATGAACATGAAAAGGACCACCCCACCCGCTCCATGTATTTATTTGGTTTTTGAAAACACCAAAAATAGTAAGTGAGTAAGATCAGGAAATACCACATCACAAACTGCAGACAAACCCATGGCACCACGAGGAAGAGGCACACAACAATCACCAGACACTAGGTAGACAAACTAAGCAAAGCAACCAGCTCTCTCTTCCCCATCAAGATGATAGTAAAACTAGAAGGGACATAAAGTAACGTACAACAAAACATAGAGCAAATACAGACTCCAACAATGGGAGTAACAATAAACAACAAGTCAACAGCAACAGAACCACCGCCTTAGAACGGACAGCAGCCGAAGCCACCGTGGGCTTAAATGCATTTTACTGGTACTGCTGATATCACAGAAATGTTGAGGAAGAGAATTCCAGATTTTGGCTGCTGTAGAGCTTATCTGTGACTAGTTTTCAGGTGTCCAATAACTCTACCAGAAGTACAACACAAGATAGATATGTAAATAGTTCAAGTTCAAGGGCTGAACAGACTGCATCACTGTCATCTGTATTCAGTTCAAATTTGTCTGGAAATGTTACCCATAGCATTACATCTGGACAGTCTGTTATTTCTTCTAAAGAACAATCCAAGCCAGAATCCCTGCTTGATCTGGGCTTAAAGTGTAAGGGCTTTCAAATGGGACACCTTAATATACAGGGACTTAGTAATTAAATTGACCAAGTACGTCTTTTATTACAGTCAGAAAATAATCAAATACATGTTTTTGGGTTGAGTGAGTCAAAGTTAATTTCTTTTCATCCAGATTCAGGATTCCTAATTAATGGCTTTCAGATACCCTTTAGATGGGATCGTCAAGAAAATGCTGGGGGAGGAGTTTTGGCGTATGTAAAAGATGGGATCTGCTGTAAATGGAGGGCTGACCTTGAACAGGCTAATCTGGAACGTATCTGGTAAGAAATAAGGCCATATAAAAGTAAACCTTTCCTAATTGGTAATATTTATCGACCACCAAATTCAACGGTTCAGTGGAATGAAATATTCGAAGAAAATATTGAAAATGTGTTAAGAGAGGAAAAAGAAATATATTTAATGGGTGATATTAATAGGGACCTTTTGAATGAGCAGATCAAGCAGGCATGGTCAGACTATATGGAACCTTTTGGTATAGAGCAAATGGTCTCTGAAGCTACAAGAGTAACTCCAAGCCCAAGGACTCTGATAGATCATATCTATACAAACTGTAAAGAAAATGTTAATTCATTAAATGTTCCCAAGATTGGATGAAGTGACCATTTTCCTATATTCTTTACTCGCAAAATGTATGTGCAACCACCGAAAAGAAAGCATTTCACAATATTTTACAGAAGTTTTAAAGATTTTGATGAGACTAAGTAAGTAAGGGTGCAAAGATCAGGAATCGATACAATCAAGTACCACACCTGACCCAGGATACCAATGGGAAAGTGACAAACTCACAGCAGACACCACAAACGAGAGCCAAGAGGTCAGCCCTTTCCCAGCAGTTGACCAAAAAACACATATAAACAGACGCACACAAAGACATAGCAAACTCAAGACAGAACAAAAACAGAAAAGATCCACAAAAGAAGTACCGCCTTGGAACGGTTTAGTAAAATATTTTACTGGAGGGCTTAAACCGGTTTAACGGCGCCAACCTCACCCTTAATTCACCATTAAGTTTGCTAATTACCTTCTTTCAGCACCATGGGACAAATTAAGCTTTTTGATGATATAGATGATATACTTGAAGCATGGTTAGATCTTTTTCTACATGTTGTAGAGCAGCATGTGTCAATTAAACAGCACAGAGTAAAATGTAAAAATCAACCTGACAGGATTTCACCTGAAACTCTTTATGATATCAAGACCAGAGATAGACATAAATCACTAGGAAACAACAAATTTTGGAGAAATAAGGTAATTTCATTGATAAAAAAGCTAAAAGAGATCAATATCAATCATTCATTGAAAATAATAAACGCAAACTGGCAGCATTTATAAAATATTTCAAGAAGTTGGTGCTGGGAAAGGTCTTAGGAAACAGTCAACCAACCATAAGATCTATTCAAAGTAAAGATTCTCACACTGAAGATCCTAATGAAATTGAAAATGCATTTTACGAGATTTTTTTTGTAAATATTGCTTCAAAGATAAAAGAGCCTGTTGAAAATACTAGTCATGAAAAGCTTATAGAATTTGTCGATAGAAACTTCCTGCTGACACCAAATTTGTTATCTCTAATATTGAAAAGGAGAAGGTTTTGAAATATCTTTCAAATATAGATATAAGTAAAGCAACAGGAACAAATGGCATTGGGCCGACATTATTAAAGCAGGCTGTCCCACATATAGCTGAACATGTAACCTTCATTTGCAATCACAGTATAAATGTTTCTATTTTCCCAAATAAATGGAAGGAAGCAAAAGTAACTCCCCTCCACAAATGTGGTCCCTCTGAAGAAGTTAACAATTATCAATCTATTTCAATTTTGCCTGTTTTGTCAAAAGTACTTGAAAAACATGTTAATGACTGTCTCTCTGACTTCCTCCATAATTTTAAATTACTGCATAAAGCTCAGTCTGGTTTCAGAGCTGGGCACTCATGTGAAACTGCTCTATTACACATGATTGATCCTTGGCTAAATGCTATCGAAGGCTATCGACAATGGCCAAATGATTGGTGTTGTATTAGTGGACTTCAAGAAAGCTTTTTATCTTGTTGATCATCAAACTTGAAATATATGGCATAAAAGATGAAGCCAAAAATGGTTTAAAACTTATCTAACACAAAGAAGGCAGCAAGTTTATGTTAACAACAGTAAATAAGACATTGGACAAGTGTTGTATGGGGTTCCACAAGGATCAATTTTAATACAGATCTATATGCCGATGATACAACTTTGTATGCCATCCAGAATTCAGTAGAAGATATTGAGAATAACATACAAATTGCTTTGGAAAGTCAAAAAACTTGGTGCAAATGTGATGGTATGCTTCTCAAATCATCCAAAACAAAAAGCATGCTTGTAACATCAAACCAGAAGAGGCAAAGACTTGATAAAGAAATGCTTGACCTAAATTTAATGAAGAGTCACTTAGTAAGATCTCCAATGACAAATCTTAGCAGAACTTGACCTGGTCTGATCATATTAGACACCTAAGTAAAACGATTACTTCAAGTATCTGGCTTCTCTCGAAATTATGAAATTTCTTTCTCAAAAGCACTGCATTCTATTTCATAAGTCTTATATTCAACCCCATATTGATTTTTTTTGTAATATTGTTTGAGGTAGCTCCTCTTAAACAAATAAGCAGAAAATTCTTAGGTTACAGAAAAGAGCATGTCGAGTAATTTTATATTATAATGTTGAAGACTCCTCCCAAGCAATGTATACTTTGAAAATTCACTCTACGTGTATATATGACAGGTTGTATCTTAGGAAAGCCAAGTTTATGTTTAAAGTGTACCAGTATATTAGCCTGATTATATTTCTGAACAGTTTACTTTATGAAATAATGTCAATACCTCTGTTCACTTAAGATCTGCTACAGCTTGCTGTCTTATTCCACCAAAGCCCAGAACTGAATATTACAAACACAGTTTAAGATATTCAGGATGTCTGGTCTGGAACAGTCTGTCTGATGAAAATAAAAGGGCAGAGAGCCTAAATACTTTTCACAACAGATGTATAACATTGATAATTAAATGAAAATATATATGTATGTTATTCAGATTTAGAGAATAGTCACTCAATCCAAATATGTTTGTTTCATTTTATTTTTCTTGATTACAATATGTAAATATTTGTATCATCTGTAATGATTATATATTTCCTCTTCTAGTATGCTAGGCTGGAAGCTTATAACAACTATGTAAAACAATCTTTTGATTTGGGGAACAAAAGATTGTCTTGATCAGCCAGCTTCAGAATGGATGTGTTGGCTGACAAGAGCCTTCTTTTTCCTGGTAATAGAAGGTCATCTCTAACATTACGTAAACACATCAAATCTGTCATTTACATCTTGATTTATATATAGTTTGTGATCTGCTTGTATCTTATAATTATGTATATAATGTATATTTTGAGGGCGGCCTCATGGAAGATAAGTTATTACATTTGTCATTATTTGTATACATTAAATGTAATCACCCTCGTTAAATAAAGCCTTTACTTACTTACTTACTTACTAACTTACTTACTTACTTACTTACTTACTTACTTACTTACTTACTTACTTACTTACTTACTTACTTACTTACTTACTTACTTATTTACTTACTTACTTACTTACTTACTTACTTACTTACTTACTTACTAGTTCAATATTTTTACTGACCTTTCCAAGGCAGTACTCTTTTGTTGATCATTTGTGTTATCTATGCCTTGTGTTTGCCATGCTTTCGCGTCTGTTCATTACTGCTGGAAAGGGCTGACCTCTTGGCTCTTGTTTATGATGTCTAATTGTGATTTTGTCACTTTTCCATGAGGTATCCTGGGTAAGGTGTGGTACTTTATTGTATTGATTCCTGATCTTTACCAACTTTCTTACTTTAACTGTTCTCACCTGTGGAACTTCAACTGTTCTATGGTACCTAAATTATAAAATTGATTTTTAAAAGTAAGTAGATCATTTAAATAAGCAGGAGACTAATTATTCAAAATTTTAAAAGACTGCAAAGCTATTGTCTTCAGCCATCTGACCTTCAGGGATGGAAGCTGAGATTTTATCAACAGTGACTCATCGATTGTTACTGGAGCGTTAGTCACTGTGGAAAAATCTCAAGGCCCTTTCTTGAATTTTCTCTATTTTCTTAGTGTTTACTTCACCACAGATTTGCCTGGTAATAGGACGATATATTTATTTTGCTGAAGTTAGAGAGAATGAAAAAGTGATAAATGTTTAATTTTCATAGTCTGCACAAGTATTGTCAATCCGTTTTAAGACATTTAACTGTTTTGATGCCCTTTTGCATATATTTGAAATATGAACATTGAAATTTAGCTAAAAATCTAATGTCACTTCCAAAAGTGTAAAATTGTCTTCACATTTTATCACATTGTTTCAAGGATTGAAGGTACTCTCTTCATTTTTTGTTCTTTCACCTACTGCAATTGTTTGTTTGTTTGTTTGTGTTTTCAATCATCAACTTTTTTACAGAGGGACCAATTGCTTCTGGATGGGGGTCTTTCTTTCTTTTTTCAGATACTGTCAATCAGAATCTGATCGTTATCAGAGGTGAGTGTAAATTTTGAAATTTTGAGAAAAAAACCCTTCTCACTGAGTCATTTGAAATGAGTGCCCTAAACGCTTCTGTGGTCTCTACTGCGACCACAGATAGAGCCAAACTATTCCAATGGGGAATAGTCCTTAGGGGAAAAAAGAAAACTTCAGAGCATCACTATACGCCTGCAATACTGTGAGTTGTGTGATGACCTGGAAGATCCTGTTCTCTGAGACGGGGTTAAATACTTGCCTTTATCAACAGACATAATCCCATAATGAATCGTGTGGAATAAAAGCAGAGGAAACTGATCCCTCTGGGCCTCCAGAGTTGGTCATTGCAGCTCATTGAGCATCTCACCAACACTGCTAGTGTTGTGCAACATCCTGCAGGTCCAGTTGGCTGCCGTCCTCTGTACCTTCTCCGCCTGTTGAATCTGAGGTTTACAATTTGGGCTCCAAATAAGTGCTGCATATTTTAGCTTACGATATACCAAAGTTTTGTATGCAACCTCCTTAATATTCCTACGTGCAAAAGCCAAATTCCTGCGAAAGAAACCTAAAGTCTAAGACCATTTGGACGAAATTTCAGAGATATTCTGACCCCAATCCATGTTCTCTGTGATTGTTATGCCAAGATATCTTGCAGACCGAACGTTTTCCAAGTTTGCTGGTGTAGAGTGTAGTCGTGAAGAATTTGATTGTGTAAATAGTGCCGAGTCACTCTCATAGTGACATTTGGCAAAATTAAAGTAAGAGAGAAGGCAAAGGTCAGGAATCCATACGATCAAGCACCACACCTGACCCAGGACATTACATGGGAAAGTGACGAAAACACAATAAAGCATCACATACCAGAGAGCCAAGAGTTCAGCCCTTTCCCAGCAGATGACCATAAGGCTGCAATGAACAGACAAGAAAGCATGACAAATACGAAACATAAATAACAAAAATGATCTACAAAAGAAGCACTGCCTTGGAACTTCATTTGCCAGTCGTTCTCCCAAAGTGCAAGGCTCTCAAGATCTTCCTGCAAAATGAGACAGTCTTGCAAAGAATGAATGTTCCTATATAGGACACAATTGTCCGCGAACAGGCAAAGTGAAGACTTGATATCATCTGGTAAGTTATTTATGAGGATTAAAACAGAATTTGTCCTAAGACAAACCCCTAGGGTACACCAGATAAAACTTGGACTGGATCTGAGGTTTGTGTTCTAAAAGAATGTATCCTAATTTTTCTAAGTGCAATGCCAAGAGGAGTGTCTGTTGCACACATTTATGTACTAAAACTATCATTACATCATCTGTAAATGGTAGACTGTTTTCCATTATCAATTATAATGATATGGACTGAACTTCATCTGATCTTATTTATGTTATAACTTGAACTGAAATTAATCATGGCATGCAATATGTTGGACTAGGTTTCCTAAAAAAGTTGACTCGATTCTTAATTGCTATTTCAAAAATAATGGTCATTTACCTAGTAAAGTTTTAATCACAACAGTTAAAAAACTATATATATGATTCAAACTCATCATCTAGATTAAAAAAAAATATAAAGAGACATGAAGCTTAACTAAAATGTATTATTTTTTGCAATCACCTTTTCCTTTAGGTTTTAATGATTATATATACCATAAAAGGTAATATTTCTAAAATGCCCAATTTTGACATTTTTTTCCTCTTTTGGAATGTAAAAAACGTAAAAGTAGATCTCATAATGAAGCAGCGGACAGTTAAGCGTACAACCTGTCTCAAAGTCAGTTACAATGTATAGCTATTCAATAATCAATATTTTACTGTGATGAACCTGCGTTTACTATCCTAGTTGTCAGTTTCAGTGCTCAACAAAGTCACATGGTCGATGCTGTTTGGATTTATCTATAAAGAAAGCAATGCCTCCATGTGTGTACATATCCAACGTGTCAGCTAGATTTGGGTGTCAAATATCACGTAAACAAAAACAACCTAAAATAAAACTTACATCCGCTGCCCCAGTCATGTATATTCCATGTAACAATTAAAATCGTTCATATTCCTCTATGTCTGGCGACCTTCAAAATTTTGACTTTTAAATTTCTTTGCCATCTTTGAAATTAAATAAAAGACGGTTCGTCATGTGAAGATGATTCATATGAAATATCAAGCCTTAGTCTATAAAATAATGTATACTGGGTCCGAGTTGAAACTCAATAAAGATAGAGTGCAAAAGCCTTCATTGTGAGATCAAAGAGGTATTTTCAAAAGACTAGCAAAACTTTCATGATCTCCAGACAAAATGATAAAACTTATTATCTATTTCTACTCATAGCATCTACATTTAATACGCGCATGATGATGATGATGATGATGATGATGATGATGATGATGATGATGATTGATGATTGATGATGATGCTGATTATTGATGATGATGATTGATGGTGATGATGATGATTTTATCATTCAGCATTTGATGATGATGAAGATTGATGATGATTATTTCATCATTCAGCATTTTTTCATGAGCCATACATTTGATAAAATCTATTACATTTCATTGAAACTTTTAACTGGATAGCTATGGTAACAAGAGTGACTGAACAAAAGATATTTCAAGGAGCTGTCATTTATCCAGGTAGTTTTGTACTCATGTAACCTTTTGATGACAGGACTGTTAGAACTAATGGCTAAAAATAAACTTTAATTGATTGACTGTTGAAAGGAAAGTTGTTGTGACAAGTCAAAAAGTTGTAACCAGTTTCAACAAAGTTTGACGCTAAACTGTCCGCTGCTTTAAAGAAAGAATAGCAACATTAAGCGCAAAGTTCCATGCGAGCTGACATTTCTTGTACTTCAACAACATCAGAATCTAGGGCGAGGATTTTGGTACCAGGAAAATACATTTAAGCCCACCAGTGGCTTAGGCTGCTGTCCGTTCTAAGGCAGTGGTTCTGTTGTTGTTAACTTTTTGTTTATTGTTGCTCCCATTGTGGGAGTCTGTAATTGTTCTATCTTTTGTTGTACGTTACTTTATGACCATTGCAATCATCTTGATGGGGAGGAGGGGGCTGGTGCTTTGCTTAGTTTGTCTTCCTGGTGTCTCGTGATGGTTGTGTGGCTTTTCCTCGCGGTACCATGGGTTTGTCTGCGGTTTGTGATTGTGGTATTTCCTGATCATACTCACTTACTATTTTTGTACTGAAAAACGCATAAATACTTCTCTAAAAGATTTTTCTATAGCTTTAAATAATCATGGTCGGCATGGCTTTCTTTCATTTTAGGTCTATCTCAGTTTCACGTAATTCATTAACAATTGATTTACATAGTATCTTTAAGGATAATTCAGTGATTTCCTCTATTCAAAATTACTTTAATATTCAGAAACTCCAACCATTTGCTATAAATATAACAAACCAATTAGGTCTACTATATTTAACTTTAATAAAATTGTAAGGAAATTGTAAGGGACTGCTCATTATTTAAGCGTCAGGGGGGGGGGGGCTGGCTTAAACTTTGATCAATTATCCAAATTTTGGATGACCCCCCTACTAACAAGATGTAAAAACAATGACCCCCCTGGCAACCACAAGCAATTTAACCTGACCCCTCCCACACACACACACACTCACATTTTACACTATATTGTCAAAATGCACTATTTTGTTATCATATTCCTGTAGTTATATTGTATATGCCTTTAATACTATGTCAAGCACCATAAATACGCTAAATTAATGCTAAACCCCAGGGGGGGGGGGGGTACTCTCATTTTTTCTGCATACGTAGGCTCGGACCCAGCATCTACCCTTCACCCCAAAAATTATCAGGTATTTTAAACACCCCCAAAAATATTTGAGATTTTAGAAACCCAAAAAAATATCCCCCATTCTGTACCTTGACCTTAAGAAAAGCCCTTAAAATGCATAAAATTGACCCCTAAATATAGTTCAACTTTGTGATGACCCCAAAAAAATATCCACATAATCTTCACACCCATAAAAATATTGAAATTCAAAATTTTGACCCAAAAAAAATGGTCTGAGCCTACGTATGTATAAAAATATCAGAGTACCCCCTCCCCCCCACCCCTGGGTGCTACACATATAAACATGTAGTTTAGAAATAGACCAGAACTCAACTTTAGAACCATAACTCCAAGTTACGTCGCTGTCATGGCTCAAGAATCACGCTTGCTATTCTTAATATAGAACTATGGTACTCTAAACTTCAATTCTAAATCATGACAAGTTTTGACCACCATTTATGAAACATTAGGAATATTTTAAAGATGAGATAATGAATATTTTGGGGGTTTTGATTCTTTACGACCCAGTCAACAATTTTTCAGCCATGTTGAGATGGGTCTTTCTGGGTTGAACCAGTACTAAGCTGTAGATAAAAATGCTTTCAAGTGCCCTTCCAGAAAAAAGGTAGGGAAAGAGAAGGGGTAAAAGTTTTGAAACATCATGCGATAAAAAAGAGTCAGTAATTAGGATGTCAAGTGCCCTTCAACAAGAAAGAAGGGATTAAAAATTGGAAAAAGATGTGAAAAACTATGAAAAAAGGAGCAATAGTAGTGCTTTTCCAAGTACAAAATCATAACTATAAGTTGTTGTTAGAAAAACATCAAATAATAGATTTTAAACTCAATATTTAAACAGGATGATAGATGTGAGAATAATACTTGCAAAACAGAGAGACTTTTGGTTAAAAATTCAAAATTGAGGTGTTTGAGCTGTTTTCTCCTTGAAAAAAATATAATAGCTTATTTCTTAAAATCCGAGCAAGTAAAGCGGGGGAGGAAAAAATCTGTATTTTTATCGTGTAAATGATATCTTAGAGTGAAAAAGAGTAGGGAAAGTGGACATTTTCGAGAAGAAGTAGGTAAAAGTAGGAACACAACATAAAGTATGGGAATAGTAGCGAAAGTAGGGCCCATTTGACAGCCTGATAACTCAATCAATTTTCTATCAAAATCAGCAGGATAAAAGTTGAAACAATAAAACCACCAAAACATAATAACTTTAAGACTTGCAAAAATAAAAACTGCGAAATTTAGTGGCCTGCCTAAGTAAGAGTTTTAATTTATAAAAACCGAGAGAGTGAAGCGAGCGAAGAAAAATTTTAATGATTTTATTGGAACAATTTAAACATGACCCCCCTGCTGGGAAGCTAAAGTTAAAGGTGACCCCTTACTAGCCACATGAAAATTCATATGACCCCCCCTACTTTTTAGCCCCCCCCCCCCCCCCACATACACTGACACTTAAATAATGAGTGGTCCCTAACATTTCAATACTCCCGACTCCTGAGATTGTCAAAATTCTAATTATCTATATTCCCTGCAAAGCATGTGATTACAGATAATCTAAATGTCATTCCTGACGCTAGAGTTCGCAATATTACTTCTAAAGGCCCTAAATATAGATTTCCCTCTAATATTGATTTCCCTTAATGTCATAGAGAGATCACTGCTTCATTAAATGACTTCAGTAATCGTTGTTGTAAACGAGAAAATGATGAACCTGATGCCTTGAAGAAATAAAAGATCAACATTTTTAAAATTATTGATACTGGTATTTCATTTTACTCTTGCAATACACTTTTTTATATGAACTATAGTTGGCTCCAGGAGATAAAGCTGCTAACAATGTTGTAGTTGTTTGACGATTGTATTATATTGATACTCTTAAACGTGAGCTTATTGACACCAATGCCTATAAATTGCAGGCTTCTTTGAGTTAAAGGGTGGTTGTCGATGGGCATGGTTGTCATACAGCCCTACACTTTGGTGTCAAAGCTAAAAAACCAAGACAGGGTTCCTACGTTGTACTGGTTACCTAAACTCTATTAAAAACTATAAAGCAGAATTTGTGCTGTTGTTGTTGACTTTTTTTGTTTATTGTTACTTTCATAGTGGGAGTCTGTATTTGTTCTATGTTTTGTTGTACGTTACTTTAGGTCAATTCTAGTATTGCAATCATCTTGATTGGCAAGAGAGGGCTGGTTGCTTTGCTTAATTTGTCTTCCTGGTGTCTCATAATGGTTGAGTGGCTCTTCCTTGTGGTGCCATGGGTTGTCTGCGGTTTGTGATCGTGGTATTTATCCAAGTTGTATAGACAAGTAGTTGGGATTCCTATGGGCACTAATTGTGCTCTCCTGGTTGCTGATTTATTCTTGTTTTGTTATGAGATGAACTTTATGATGTCTCTTTCTGATGATAAGCAGGCTGCTATTATTGACGCTTGATGATGTTACTAAACGTGGGATACATCATGGATGTTACTCCTTTACATCTGCGGAGGACAAGGTTATTTAATCATTAGAGTGTCCTTGGTGAGAACTAAAGTACGCTTCCGTTTTAATAAACATTATGTATATTGTAAATTGTTTGTGATAAAAACGAAATAAAAATGAATAAAAACGAAATAAATATGCTTTAACCAAACATATAGAGACAAATTTGGCTTTACTAAAGGAAACTCTTCTTTTAACTAACTTATTATTTCTGGAAGATGTTACTAAAGCAAATAATGGAGGCAAACCTTTGGGTGTGATTTATCTTGACTTTAGCAAAGCGTTTGATAAGATTTCCACAAAAGACTTCTGCACACTATTACTTTTTACCGAGTGTGATCGATCAGTGGAATGGACTACCAATAAATCTTATAACAGCACCCACCTTAAACGCCTTCAAAAGCAGACTAAACAGATTCCGGAAAGACCATCCCCTCAAATTCAGAAGATGATGCCAGACAGGAGAAGCAACTACGAAAAGCATCCAAAGAGGCTACCTAGCCTAGTAAGATGTCGACGCCAAGTAAGTCTTTGAATAATGGCAATGTAGCAGCATGGATTGGTGAATGGTTATGTGATTACCAGAATCAGGTTGTATTAAATGACAAATTTTCAAGATTACAGGATGTTTTATTGAGCCTGCCCAAAGTCTCTGTCCTTGGACCGATTTTGTAAATGACATTGATACAGCGATATCCAGCCACACCCAGAAGTTTGCAGATGATTGTAAATTTTACACGTCGGTCCCAACAGCAGAGGATATTGATATACTTCAGCAAGATATAAACAATTCATGTCAATGGTCAAAGACTGGAAAATGCTTTTTAATGTAAAAAATGTAAAGTGCTCCATATAGGACATAACAGTGCATATTGTGAATAAAGTATGAATGCTGAAAGTTTACAATCTGTTTAAGAAGATCTGGACTGACTTGGGTATTATTGTGTCAAATGACTTGAAGCCTTCCAAACAATATGTTAGTGCAGTTAAAAAAGCCAATATTACATTAGGAATGATTAAATGCCATTTAATATCAATGGATAAAAACGCATTTGTCAGACTTTACAAAAGCCTTGTGAGACCAAAGTTAAATATAACATTGGGTTAAAAACTATTTTGTAACAAGGCATATCAGAACCTATATTTTGGTGATTTAGTTTATAAATTCAAACGAATTGGTGGAAACCCTAATTTTAGTGACTAATCCAAAAAGATTATTAAACGTTATACAAATGTTGGATATAACTTGGATGCCATGCGACAGTCTGCATGCCTAGTTTTAAACCCAATCGGTTTATAGCTATGGTTTCCTCTTTAATTGCACGACGATGGGCCAGGCCTCAGACTCTATGATGGTTCTGACGTAAAGCTTTAATTGGTGGGTTGGTACCTGATGCTTATCTGTAGCTGGACCCAGCGTGGCTCAACTTGAGGTTTTCTTTAATTCTGACTATATGTGAGTCGTGAGCCATTTTCTTTGTTTCACCATAGTGTGTTAATATGATTAGAGTATTTCTCCATGCTGATACAGGTTCTAACATTGCAATAGTTAGAAGGCTTCCATGCGAGCTGAACATTTCTTGTACTTCAACAACGGCAGAATCTAGAGCGAAGATTTTGTACCAGTAAAATGCATTTAAGCCCCCCGGTGGCTTAGGCTGCTATCCATTCTAAGGTGGTGGTTCTGTTGTTGTTGACTTGTTGTTTATTGTAACTCCCATTGTGGGAGTCTGTAATTGTTTTATGATTTGTTGTACGCTATTTTATGTCCATTCTAGTTTTGCAATCATCTTGATGAGGAAGGGCGAACTGGTTGCTTTGCTTAGTTTGTCTTCCTGGTGTCTCGTAATTGTGGTGTGTCTCTTCCTCGCGGTTTCATGGGTTTGTCTGCATTTTGTGATTGTGGTATTTCCTGATCATACTCACTTACTTTTTTGGCATACAAGCATGGAATCCGTCATTATCAAATATATAGAAGTACTTGAACAAGTTCAACATAGAGCAACCAAATTAATTCCTGAAATAGCTATGCCATATCATGAAAGACTCAAGTATTTAAAACTTACTACTTTAGAGCTTAGAAGACACCGTGGAGACCTTATCGAAACATTCAAAATACTTAAAGACTAGAGGGCATTCCCTCGTATAGCCTTTTTGAAATAAATACATCTGTCGCTATAGAAAATTCTCTTAAATAAAATCCACGATCTAGATTTAACCTCATATAGCTTATAATTTCAGTCAACGTGTGATCAATGCATGGAATCGACTCCCAGAGCAAGTAATTTCATCAGCTACTGTGAACGGATTGAAAAACAACCTAGATAGGCATTTTCAAGAAATACATTGGGTTTCTATAACTCGGTCGCTTAACCCCTAGGCTGCACTTTAGGGTGGGGCAAACAGGTATGACAGGTAAATCATTAGCACTTTTGGACGTTGTGTCTTTGGGGCGTTTTGATAATTCAATTTTTGCAGAATGTTATGAGTTACGTCCCTTAGTCTATTAATTTGTTTCCGGGACGTAAATCATGTGAAACGAAAACAAAAACAACAATCTTACTACACATTAAGGTACCGATATCTCGATCTTTATTATTCTGCTTCTATTTAAATATGTTTTGATGCTCTGCTTTTCTCAACTCGACTGATCAAGCCTCAGGGATGTCCATTTGTGTGATCCATTGCGCAGGTTCGTACCATGGACATTTCGTACACTCTCAGTAGCGATAAAATGGATTTTAGTATTAGTCGAAATTTTTTCAAATCTGAAAACACGGGCTATAAGTAGGATGAATGACAAAGAAAATGATATTTAAATTTTGAAAATCCATCAAGAAATAAAAAAGCTACACTAGTTCAAACATTTTCGATTGGTATTTTTTCTGTCAAAAATCGGTGACCCTAAAATGCGTAAGGCAGTGGCTAGAGGTACGGATCCGTACCCCTAGCCTGGGAGGCTAGAGGTACGGATCCGTACTCCTAGTATATTCTACCATGGTAGGCTACAGGTACAGACATATAACCCTGATGAGAAGCTATCATGATTAATATAGCTTAATTAAACAAAAACTCGTGTTGCAGATTTACATTTGTTTTGTCCGCCAGCTTTGATCGGTAAAGGGAAGCTACTCTATTTACTGTGACGTCATATGTCATATATAATTCAAACAAGTATAAGCTTATACAAAAGGGTTGAAAAATAACGGTAAAGTTAAAAAAAGAACATAATTCTATATATATTTTTTTCGTATCCTTAACAGACCATGAGTAAAGGAAATTAATCACCTGTAACAAATCAATTATCTTCTCACCAGCAATTATCTTCTCATCTTCAATTAAAGTAACCAATTAACTACTCGTTGGCAGCTGATGAGTGAGATGAGTGAGCAGTGTCAAATAAGCTCACCTGTACTTAACTAAGTAAGTGTGCTGGCTGGTTTTATTTGGTAGGACCCTTAGACGTATGGATAAACTTAAAATTTTTTGGATCCTTAAGGTACTTATATACTTCTAAGCACGAAAAAAAAAAAAAAATTGTACGGACTGACAAACGGACATATGGACGGGTGGTGTGTAAAATTGTATTTTCTATCACGTTTAACGTAAGTTTTTGGTGCTCAAAAGAACCGTCTCATCGTGAAGACTCTTTAGCGCACCAAAAATGTGTATATGAAAATATAATTGCTGATTTACGCATTATATCAAAACTAAACATAAAAAGCGGGCAAGGGTCGGCCCGCCAGCGAAATACCATTTGAATGGCGTTTTGCTAGCGGAACGATATTGGTCCGACATTGTGTGCTGGCTAGGTTTATTTGTTAGGACTTTTAGACTTATGGACAAACTTAATATTTTTAGATCCTTAAGGTACTTATGTTACTTCTAAGCACGAAAACAAATAATAAAATTGTACTGACTGACGAGCGGTGTGTAAAATTGTATTTTCTATCACATTTAACGTAAGTTTTTGGCGCCTAAAGAATTGAACATTTTCTTCCTTCTGATACTGCTGGATGGCAATTTCTAAAGAGGAAAAGTCCTCAAACTGTTTCCCTATGTTCAGCGTTTTAGCCATTTTGACAAAGTGAGACTGAACATAATTTTCTTGGGAGTTTTATAAATGAGCAGCGAGAATTAGGCGGTTACATCAAATAGTTATTATTATATCTATAATAATAGGTCTAGATACTGTTTGTAGGAAAAGCTGTCTCATTGCGAATATCTGGCGAATATGCTGCGAATAATTGGCGAACTGCTCTGTTCGCAGTAATTGTTCGCAATATATTCACTTCTTATCGCGAATACCCAGTGAACAAAACTGGACAGTCAAAAAAGTGATCGCGGAATGTTAGCAGCTTTGTCAGATAGTCGCTGCATATTCGCAACAAAAACTTAAACATTTTCAAGCACAGTGTATTATTCGCGCAATATTCGCAATAATAACTTAGTTCTTGATACTGTTCGCTGTATATTCGTAACAGTGACTTTAATTTTTTATGTGTTCGCAGAATGTTTACCAAAAGAACTTAAACTAAAATATAGCTCTCAATTCATAATGAAAAGAACTTAAACTTTTCTACTGTTCGCAGCATATTCACAGCAAATACTTAAACTTTTTTTCATGTTTGTGTACTTTTCATATTTCACCAATACTTCATGTCAAAAATTGGACTCATCTTTGTTTGCATATTCAGTGAGCCTTCATAGCACTAGAGCAATGAATTTGTTGTGTGAACACACACCATATAATACTTTTTCTCATTGCCCAACTTTTGGTATATGATAATGAGCTCTTATTTCAGCCAGTTCGACTCATTCAGAGGAACAGATAAGCCACTTTTTTGGGTATATAAGCAATTAAATTTATGAAAAAAAGCAATTGTTTTCTAAATGAAGGGGTAACTACCAGGGCCGTAGGAATAGGGGGGGCATGGGGGGGCCATGCCCCCCCCCCCAATAATTTGCACAAATATGCTGTATTGCTCATTACAAAGGTCTGTCATTTTAAAAAAAATTATGTGTGCCCCCCCCCCCCATCTGTAAAAAAATTTATGTGTGCCCCCCCCCCCCCCCCCCCAATCTGTAATTGCTTCCTACGGGCCTGACTACTAACTAAAAGCAATTTAATTTTGGAAAAGCCAAAATAGCTTAAATGTATTGTCATTTTCTGTTATCATTCGGAACGCGTACTCTCATTAGGATTCGGTCATAGCTCCGCAACGAAATTCTGCGCTGCACTTTCCGGCTAAAAAAAAGTCATTTGGCGCGTTGTCAAATCAATTCACATATGTAACTGACAAAAACAATACTTAAATTCATTGTTTCCACCAAAATTAGCAATAGAAGCTTGCATAAAATGTCTTTTATAGAGACTTACCCAGAGCACTGGCCTTTTCGCCGCCATTGTTCTTGTTCTTGTTCTTGAAGATATTCTGCCACAGTTGGCACACCTCCAGTTCGCTGGAGTACCGTTTCACAGTTAAAATGGTTGATTTAGTCCACCACCCTATTTACACGTTATGAGAGTCTCTATATACAGGTTAAAAAGTTTATAAAATGTTTCTTTTTAAAATGTTTATATAAAAGTTTATATAAAAGTTCATATGGAGGTGTCAATCTTGAATACTGTGTATTAGAAAACTGGAAACCTGCTATGTTGTGGTCTGGAAAACCTCATTAGACTTGAGAGTTTTATGCTTCTTATTTCTGATTCTCTGTGGTATAACTGCTAGTCTTTTGTACCGCTCACAATGCAGCGCATGACATAAACGTCTGCTTTGAAATTCTATTGTCTTTAGTTTATGTAGGTCACATTTGGGGGTGGATTTACTACAAGCACTGGAGTCTAATATTAGCTGAAGCAATCTATCTGGATCGTTAGTAGGATTACTAAGCAAGCTAGCACAGGTATCAGTAATAATGTCTATAATGGGTTCTCTAGCACTACTCAAAGCCGTGCAACTCAGCAGGAAATGTTTAATTGTCTCTTCACCATTCTTACATAATAAGCAGGTAGGATCTATAGCATTTTGGTTGAAGGCAGCTCGATTACTCTGGAGTATGTACGTCCCTGTCACCAGTTTCAGTTTTGTGCTAATACGGGGAATTTCTCTTGCATTTCCAATCGCTTGTATCACAGGATGTCGTTGGCCGTAGGAGTAATCTTCTGTATGTAGGTATTTTAAGCTTGAATATAGTGTTGACTGATGTGATAATCTGGCGGTCCAATAGCCGTTAACCTGTTTATTAACTATCCTCTTCCATTTTTCCTTGCCTGGAGGGTCATTCAGGATATCCAGTGGTTGGGGTAGATCATACTTGAAACAAAGTTCCCTGAGTGCCACGAACCAGCTATTACTCTTCTGTCCTTTGATATTCAGTTGTCTGCGAGCTATACGTTTCTCAATCGACGAAGAAGTTAGACGGCTTATATTACCAAATAGTGTTAAGGCTCTTTTATGTATTGTGGCTTCAACTGGAATGGTTCCAGATATAATATACACCGCTGGATCTGCCGTTGTAACAGGAATAGAAAGTAATAATTTCATGTACTTTTTATAAAATTTCTCTAGTGTATCAAGATGCTTTCCACGGGGGAGAACCACTTCCATTCCGTAGATAAGAGTCGGGAGAACATATGTTTGAAATAAGTGTACTGTAGATTCTTGGTCTAGCCCATTATGACCATGGCAACCAGAAGGCATCAAGCTGTATAGGGTTCTTCTCGCTTTCTTGACGTTTTCTTGCACAGCAGTTTCCTGTGTTGAAGCTGATCGCAGAATTCCAACATGCATGCTCTCCGTTACCACTGGCATAGGTTCTCCATTTAATAGCCATACATAGTCTTCATCATTTTCTGCTGGATTCACCTTTAGAACAACGCTCTTCACCAGCTGGAACTCATACCGCTCCATGGATCCATAATCCTCAGAGGTTGACACTAATGATTGGAGTGGCTCAGGTTTAGAACTGGCAACCGCCACATCATCTGCACAAGCTGGTGCTGCACAACCAATCTCGCCTATTTTCGCTCCATGGTCAATATTCTCCAATCTATCAAGTAGTGGATTCTCATAGATCTTATAGAGGTCTGTACTTAATATGCCACCCTGGCGTACACCTTGTTTTATTTCAAACTTCTTTGAGAAATTTCCATCCCATTTGATAACTGTCTGGGCATTTGTGTGAAGGCTGGTAATTAGGTTCCAATGAGCACCATCGATTCCAAGGTGATAAACCTTACGTAGTAAGCTATTATGGTTGACTACATCAAATGCAGATTTAGCAGATTTTGTTTACATTTTACATCGAGGTCGAAACTGTTATTGGTTAAAGTAAAAATGAATTGCATTTTCCGAACGAATTTAACGAAAACGAAAAAAAAAACATGTTTTTTTTTTCAACTCGATTTGAGGGCATAATACTTTTTATTAATTCAAAATGTTTGTGTCTCCAATACAAACGGGACACACCAGCGTCTGTGGCTGTAAAAGACTGAAGAAACAGTCACGCAGTTGAATTTGCATGTGCATAGGAGAGTATTATAGCATAACCAACTGCTAAATAGAGTACTAAACCACCATTGTTTTGAGGCAAATCTTTTTTGTCATGCGTCTTTGAATTTACCCTGTCAATAAATAGAACTGAGTATAAACCATATAGTACCCTATCATTTCTTATCACAACAATGATGATTTCCCTGTGACCGTCATGGCAAAAATGTTTTCGACTACCTGTGCATACAGGTTTAAATAGAAAGGTAGGTTTTTTTCAAAGTTAGTCACTATCTGCAAGACTAGATCAAAGAAACCAACTTTTCTGCAGCCATACCTACATTTAATCTTAATGTAAAATTGAAACAAGGCAGATGCAGATCTAACAATGTCAGACCCATTAACTACTATGTTTTTGTGCTTCGTGACACACTTCTGATCGCTATTGTAAAACTAGGCACAGGACAAAATCACGTTTTTCAATCAGTTTTCATCCATTACCAATCTTTTCAAGACGTTTTTTATATCGATCTGTGACTGTTTTTATAATAAACCCTGAACAAACAAGCAGATCAATTGTGCTGTGTTCACAAGCATCCCCCCACAAAGAAAAACAAACAAACTGCTGTTCTGATTGGGGCAAACTTTGGTCCAAACCTCTCTCCATCTTGAATTTCATAATGGCTGACACTTTCTAGCATTAAGTCAGATACATTTCTCAGCATTTTTTCTGCCATGTTCAAGTAATGTTTTCTTGGGTTTTTTTATTGTTTTTTTTATATAAAAGTTCACATAACTCATCAAACAGGCCTGGACTACCCATTCATGAGTATTGTAAAAACAAATCGCCTGACTTTCTGGCTCTACATGGGCGAAGCCTGAAGTAAACCTTTCTGAAAACGATCTGTTTTGTTATGAATCTTGTGTATAACTGACTGGTAAATTATACTCACTCTGATAGCAAAATCATCATCCCCTCAAAGGAAAGCAGTAACGATAAGGGAGCATGTATTTGTATTATTGAAGCTGTGGCACTTGGTATCTGGTACTTCAGAGTGTATGAGTGGACTAGCTACAACAACCCCTATAAGCCAAAGATTGGGCAGATCTGGGAAGTGGAGGGGATGGTCTATCACTCCTGTCAAGTCGAAAGTTACATCCTCGGGCTGACATAGTCCGCCATTACTTGAATAAAATGCTTAAAAAGACTGTCACCACCCAGTGACTATATACAGATCTACATATAGGTCACTGCGCCACCTTAACTCTGTTACAAAACTGGACTGGATTACCCCTACAAAGAATTTCTAGCGATAAGGCGGGCAATTTCCCTAAATAAGACGTTCGTTTTATTTTGTTGAAATAGCGACTGGAGACACTAGGCACACTCAACAAATACATATAGACCAAATACTATGTACCCTTGCCCGCTAGTTCGTATATTTAAAACGGGTTTTTCTAAATGCATGTAATATATCTACTTCGTTTTGAATGAAAATTTATTTCGATCATCAACTGTGCTCGCTATTCAGTAACATGTGTGGAAAATAGACTGTTAAACTAAGGTAAACAATCGTCCTACATTTATCACGATAGAGTATATTATATATATTTATACAGTTGATGTACAATAAAACGACCATCTTGCAAAGTTTGTCAGATGATTGATGTCTTCTTTCGCTTATACAACCCCTTCCCCCCCCCTCCTAGACCCAAGACGCCCTTTACACATGTTGTATATTTATATAATGACGTTCAATTGTCCAAAGGGCATCTTGGGTCTAGGGGGGGGGAAGCATCTAAAACAAACTGAAAGACACCAAGTTCATCTTTTCAATGACAAACATCACAATTTTAAGTATATTTCGTACGCATGCGCAGTATGAATATTGCAAAGTTTTGGAAACGAAGGGCATTTATAATCTCAATAATTTAGTACTTTTACTTTTTGAGAACCTTTAAGGGATTTACTAAAATTCTGGTCTAAATGACACCCAATATAAAGACGTAAAATGGGGGGTGGGAGTAGAAAGCGCAAGTTTTCAAGGCTTTGTAAATGATGAATCGCTTTGAAACGTATTTTGATGCCAACTATACATATTATACTACCCAAACAGACCAATTTTATAATTATTAGGGTTATTTAAAATTTCAGCTTTTGTAATCATGTCAACTAGGGAAAATATACGCCTTATCGCTAGAGCTTCTTATATTATTTCATTTCCCCCCAAGTTAGGGAGCACAGTGGCTCAGTGATAGAGTGCTTGACTCGAGACCGAAGGGCCGCGGGTTCGAGCCTCACCGGGGTCACTGCGTTGTGTCCTTGAGCAAGACACATTAATCCTAGCTTAGTACTGGTTCAACCCAGGAAGACCCGTCCCTTTATAACTGAAAGATTGTTGATGGGACGTAAAGAATCAAATCAAATCAAACAAAATTTCCCCCCAAGCCTTCCCCCAGCCAACAAAGAAAGGAGAAAGACAGTAAACTGTTGAAATGGATAGGATACTTCGAATAATGCATGCAACTACACCAAAGTACCATCTCCTTCAGGCAGAGAAGACAGCAAATATAGTCCAATTAACATCTTACCCCTTTAATTTTGAGAAGCTATTCATAGCTTGAGCAGGTACCACAAACCTGGCCGGGGAGGGGGTACTCTGTAATTTTATACATACGAAGTCGTGGACTTTTTTTTTTTTTCAATATTTTGAATTTCAATATTTTGGGGTTTTTCAGAAAGATTAATATTTTTGGGGGTATGAAGTTTTGTGGATATTTTTAGGAATAATCACAAAAGGGGTCATTTCTATGCATTTTAGGGTCGTTTCTAAAGGTCAAGGTACAGAATTGGGTATATTATTCGGGCTTGTTGTAAAATTTCAATTTTTATCTTATCTTTATCTTTATAAAAAGAGCTTTGCATCCAGAAAAAATGAAAGAGTGCAAAAATGGCACGGTGTGGTGCCACCCTAAAAGTGATATTGAAGAGTGTTTCTTACCACCATCACCAATCCTATTTGTTTTCCCATTTTGCACATGTATATAAATAGAACAAATTTGTTCTAAAGTAAAGCTGAGCTGTATGCAGCTCCGATTTGTCTTACCTTTTGACGTTTGAACATGCAAGTCTTTGAATTGCGAAAGAAAATTCGTCAAAAAAGTTTTCGTCAAAAACATTTTTAGCTTTCGTTGTAACCATTCACGTGTTGTTATTTTCAACAACAATGGCGGCCAAATGAAAGTTTGAAGCGACAGCTACTTTCATTATGGATAATTGGACAGCATGAACACTAAGATTTATTTTTTTATAAAAGATTTCAAGTATTTACAGTCTTGGACATTGATTTGTCTCGAAATTGTACAGTAAGACATCTTATATTAAATTTTTAAAAGTGCGACAGGGCATAGGGTTTCTATACTGGGATAATCAGTTTTCGCCAACGTAAGCAGATATGGCTATGAGGAGAGCAAAATAAAATACAACCTGGCCAGAAAATGATTTTATCATAAAATTTCAACCTTTTTATAATAATGTGTGATACCTTTAAACATTAAAATATGTTATTTAATTTTCAAAAACTTTGATTTGTTTGTGCATCCGTTTTTCAGTCATCTTGAAAATAGTAATCTAAGTTCGACAACTCTTGTTGACCAGAAAAAGAGGCCACATAAAGGGTTGGATAGATAAAAAATCAATAGGTGTTATGAGACAAACCATTTTTTTCTTTCAATGAACAAAAATTATTGTAAATCTTTTGTGATTTAATCTATTGTAATCAAAAATATTTCAGTCACGTTTTTTTTCAATATTCAATTCAAATTCAGATTGATTTGGACCCCTAGGTTCATTGGGGTGCTACCACACAGACAGTAAATGAAAAAGTTGACATAAAAGCTTTCTGTTATGTACTTTAGGGATACATCAATCCATTGCAGGTGGAAAATGGATACAATTTATCAAAAAATAATTTTTAGATATATGGTCCATACAGCTGCTTATTAGCCAGACCATTGTTTCTGAGTCAAAACATTGATAAGAACCCCCTTATGATAAAATCAATGATTTCCCCACTTGGGACCCCAATACATCATTGAGTTTTCTTACCTCCATCGTGAGGATGTCAGCAAAAATGAAGATGGAGGAAGCGATGTATTTACCCAATAAAAAATATCAGGATCATGATCTAAAGATTGGGGTAAAAAAGAATTAGTGAAAAAGGCGAGAAAACATTGATGCAGGCAAGTGATCATTATTTTACCACTCAGGTAAGCATTTTCTTACTAATTAACAATTTAACAGACAGCTTTTCTTCTGCCCTTGGAAATCCCCTTTTCAGAATGGGCCTGTGACTTCACACAAGTGAAAAAACGGTGGGAATGTTCAATTGGCGAAATTACATTCTTGGCGAAATTAGCTTACTCCACTATAGTCGACTCGTACCTAAGTCGACTCGTACCTAAGTCAACTCTCACCCATTTTTGGTCAACTCGTACCTGACCTTTGGTCAACTCATACCTATCCCAAGTCAACTCGTACCCGAGTCAATAAAATGGGTAGGGTAGAGCATGATAGACGTGGGGTTGGTAAGTCTAGGTCCTAACAAGCCTTTTCAAACACTAAAGTAAAACATCACAATTCACTATCTGTGCGCTGAGGTTAGGTTCCTGCCAGCCTGTTCAAAGATCCCAACTCTTATGCCTATGGGGTGACCTTCTGGGAGCTTGTTCCATCATACATCATTATTACAAATGAGTATTTGCGATCGGACGATGTTCAGGCCAGATCTGGCAAATTCCCTAACCTGTTCCTTCTGGGGAGGTGTTCAGAATTAGGCTCCTGCTTAAATGACCAAACACAGTTTTGCTATCTGCGATAAGGGGAGATTCCAGCTAGTTTGTTCAAGTATTAAAAAAACACCTAAAAATTAGGACCAGTGAGGCTATGATTAGGGCAGTTTCAGATCTGCCTGTTCCAATATCCTGTACCTTTATGTATAATGACGGCTCCGCAGGGTCTATATATAAATACTATGTTCTGTTATTTGAGTTGCTGTATTATTTACAAATGCATTAACTTTTATACATCTTAGAACTGAAATATGCAGCAGTCACCAAAAAAGTTCAATACTTCGCACATAGAAATCTGGTAAAATGTTTTACATAGAAAGGATGATAGCAATGATAAGGAATCCATACAATCCAATACCACACGATACTCCAGACATCATAAGGAAATGTGGCAACAACACAAGTTAGCAAAACTGCATAGTAAGGTATGCTATGATGGCAAAAAATGAAGAAACAATTTTACATCTGGCATTTTTACTTTTCCAATTATATATAGGCCTCAACGAGATAAAACCTGTCGTCATGGTTTTGGACCATCAAAGGCAATTACCAGCTTGCTCACCACACAGTCTGATCAGGGCCTTTGTTACTTTGCTTATTTGATAGCATATCTAAACTTGCTGCGATTGAAATTTTAAGTTCTAGTTAGTCCCTGCATGTAGTTGGGAGACTGGTTTGATGCTCCCTTTGTCCGAAACCCCGAAGTCTGGCTTGTTTATTTGAGGCCTGTAAACTTATATGTATTTAATTTCTCATTAACCCTTTCTTGCTTGGAATAATAATATGTACATGTATCTTGACACGGGAATGTGTCACAAACAAGATGGCAACTCTTGTTTTATTACTTTGCAAATTATCTGCCCTTTTGAATTATTTCCTCATTTATCTTTCCCTTGATTATGGAGTCTACACTGTGAGGGACAGCACATTCGCTAAATATTCGCTACAGTGTAAGGCCATCCTTAAAAATATATTTGTTTGCTGTGCTCCTACCCATCAATCTCAGTTTGGATAGGAAGTAGGTATTTTTTTGTATTTTTTTTAGAAATACAGCATAATTTTATGACCTTCTTACTATCACTTTTAGAGGTCTACAAATGCTGTACATGTATATAAGGTAAGAATGCATATAATAAGAGTCTCTGTAACCTTTCTTCAATTAAAATTGTCTATAAGTCATTTTAAAGAAGTATTTGTTAAAAGAATTTAGAGTAAAAATTAAAAAAAAAGATTCTCAGAAAGGCAATACATTTTTTTGGGTAGGGCCTGTTTTGGGTGGGTAGGTAGGACATGGCAAACCAACATTTTTTTAAGGTTAGCCTAAACAAGATTTTCCGAGATCTATTCGCAGCATAATCGCTGCTTGTTCGCAGGATATTCACAATTATTGTTTGCTACATATTCGCAACAGCGATTTTTCCTTTTAATTAAAATATTCGCAGAATATTCACAGAATATTCGCAGAATATTCGCTGCATATTTAATTAACATATTTAAATGAATGTTCGCCACATATTCGCAGAATATTCGCAGGCTGTTAACTATAAGTATTCGCTGCAGACCTAATTTGCATGTGAAAAATGAACATCTCGCGAATATTCCGCGAATACTGGTCTGCCATATATGGTTATGTTTACCGATTATTCGCAGAGTATTTGCTAGTTGTTCGCCAAAATAAGATACAAATTGTACAGTTTGTCTGAATCCTTTCTGTATAGTTAGGTACATGAAGGTTGTTTACCATTCAGATTAAACTGCTCACGATTTGCATCTGTCATCAGCTTGGGTTAGCAGTTGCAAGACCAGAGCGAAGCACTACATTCTCCTTGTTTAGCTATTTAACCCGATAAAAGATATATTTTTTGGGTTTTCATGTGATTTTTTAGCCTCCATATACAGAACCGCCAGCTCTGTTTATGAAGTTTCATACCCGTGATAATAAGTGTATTGTTATAAATACTCTGTTCTATTATTTGAGTTGCTGTATTATTTACAAATGCATTAATTTTTATACATCTATATCTTAGAACTGAAAATGATATATTTGTCTATACTGTACCTGTGCAGCAGTCACCAAAAAAGTTCAATACTTCACACACAGAAATCTGGTAAAATGTTTTACATAGAAAGGAAGATAGCAATGATAAGGAATCCATACAATCCAGTACCACACGATACTCCAGACATCATAAGGAAATGTGACAAGAACACAAGTTAGCAAAACTGGATAGTAAGGTATGCTATGCTAGCAAAAAATGAAGAAATAATTTTACATCTGGCATTTTTACTATAGGCCTCAACAAGAGAAAGCCTGTCATCATGGTTTTGGACCTTCAACGGCAATTACTGGCTTGCACATCCACGCAGTCTGATCAGGGCCTTTGTTACTATTCACTTATCTGATAGTGTGTCCAAACTTGCTGCAAGTGAAATATTAAGTTCTAGTTAGTCCCTGCATGTAGCTGGGAGGCTGGTTTGATGCTCCCTTTGTCATAAACCCTTAAGTCTGGCTTGTTTATTTGAGGCCTGTAAACTTATATGTAGTTAGTTCTAGGTTTTTTGTTTGTGGGGGGAGGGGTGGGGGGGCTAGATTTCTCATTCACTCCATCTAGCTTGTAATAATAACATGTACATGTATCTGGACAGGAGAATGTGTCACAAACAAGATGGAGAACTCTTGTTTTATTACTTTGCAAATTACCTGAACTTTTTAATTATTGCCTCATTATCTTTTCCTTAATTATGGAGTTCACACTGTAGGGGAAAGAACATTCCCCAAATATCCCCTACAGCGGAAACAAGATTTTCTGAGATCATATTTGCAGCGGCTTGTTCGCAGGCTATTCGAAATTATTGTTCCCTACATATATGCTACAGCTTTTTTTACTTTTAATTAAAATGTTCGCAGAATATTCGCAGAATGAGCGTAGGATATTCGCAGTATATTTAATCAACAGATTTAAATGCATGTTCGCGGAATATTCGCGGAAGTGTTCGCGGCAGACCTAATTTGCATGTGAAAAGTGAACATCTCGCGAACATTCCGCGAATACTGGTCAGCCATATAAGGTTATGATTACCGAGCAATCGCAGAGTATTCCCAGAGTATTCGCAGAGTATTCGCAGAGTATTCGCTAGCTGTTCGCGAAAATTGTTTGCGGCAGTGCATTTTTTTCCGTAAGGGGGATTAGGCTAATCAAGGACGTTCTTCTGATGTCTGTGAGGTTGGACATTAATATATTCAGCCAATCATTGTATTTCGTTCTTTTAAGTTTAAAAATGCCTTTGTAGTGCGTCATGCCGACCAATTAATCACAGAATGTTGTTCGCATCCTCGCTAATGAACAAACCGAAAGTGAAAACAGCAAAAACAAATAATTAATAACAAGTTTAATTTGACTTAATAATAATAATAATAATAATAATAATAATAATAATAATAACACAACAACATAAATCCCGCACCACTTGTTCAAATTCCGAATTCGTGTTTCGTTTTTATATTTACTATACAGAGTTATCCCACATTGCAAATGGCGACTTACTGGATTGCTATTTCATAACACAACAACAAGGTACTTTCTAACACTTATCATCATGATAATTTAGAATTTCTCATCAGGGTTATATGTCTGTACCTGTAGCCTGACATGGTAGAATATACTAGGGGTACGGGTCCGTACCCCTAGCCTCCGAGACTAGGGGTACGGATCCGTATCCCTAGCCTCCCAGGCTAGGGGTACGGATCCGTACCTCTAGCCACTGCCAATGCGTAAAGGACTCCTTTTCGCGTAAAGGACTCCTTTTCGCGTAAAGGACTCCTTTTCGCGAAAAGGACTTTTATTTTTGCGAAAAGGACTTTTATTACGGCTAAAGCTATTTATTAGAGTTATATTTGATATTTAATATTATAAGACTGAAGTTAAACTATATTAATTTATCAATATTATGCAATAGAAGTTGTTTTTGAAATGATATTTCACGGAAATGGCAGAAATATGACTTGCGAAAAGGAGTTTCATTATTAGGAAAAGGACTTTGTAGGCTTCTGATCTTTTTTTTATTATTTTTTTGATTTAAGTATTTATTTATTTAATTTGAATAATAGTAAGCAAGCAGATATCTTGTGTTCAAAAAATGATAAAATCCGGAAAAGCACCTGTGTACGATACATTATTTAGCTTTGCGAAAAGGACTATCAATACCGTCTGAGACTATGTTTGAATATCCATGTCCGTTTGCATGTTATTATTAAAAAAAAAATACAGTAGAAATTAGTATTGTCTGAATAAATCAAACCTCCAGATGTCGAATATTGAGTATTTGAGACAATTGCACCATAAAAATGAATTTGAAAAGGGCTCAATTCCGTGTAAAGGAGTTTTATTCTTACGAAAAGGATCTCGTTTTTCGGCTTTGCGCAAAGGCAGACATGGGGCGAATTAATTGTTAATGCTAATGCATTGTCAATGCATTACTTTTTTACAGTAATTCAAGGTAATGATTGATTCACCAGTTTTTGAATTATACTCAGAAAAACAATTGAAGGATATTTGGATTCAGTCCCATCTCTAACATTCATACAATAAAAACTTTACTAATTATGCATGCATTTCATAGTTCCAGACATCTGCAATCAAAATGGATGCTTTATTTTAGTCACGTTTCAATGGTTCAAGTACAGTACTAATCCAAATGGTTGAACCCTCTATACTGAAAAGTCACAAACGTTCAAAAATGATTGAAACCTATTTTTATGGTTTGTATTCCATAATGACTGGCTCCAAAATCATCCCTGGTTCTCCCTCCGAAAAATGGCACCTAATTTTGAAGCCGTTTTTAGTGTTTTACTGCAAATTTGTAGTCAAATTTACCGGGGTATGCCATATTCGTGTATTTTTGTTGAAGAAGTTGTCCCATTATTAGGACCGATGACTGATGAGCTGATGTTAACTTTTGTCTGTGGTCGGAATTAGAACATAAGCAATGATCTGGTAAAGGTTGCAGCAAAAATTGAGAGCGCTAAATTTTTTGCTTGTGAACTTTGGGTTGAGAGGGTCGGTACATTTGGTGTTGTACTGTACCATAACCAATGACCCGCGAACTTCAATTTTTCATTTTGGTGAATTACATAGTGATAATTCTATCAATGACAAAAATAATTTGTTTGAAAATTATATTCCCAAATGTTATAAAGTCAAAAGAATTTTAATATCCTTCAATTGTTTTTCTGAGTATACTTTAATGCTAATTCAATGCATTACTTTAGTCAAAATTCACTGAATTACTTCCATTACTTTGAATTACTGTCTGACATACAGACTACACAATAGAGAAATGAGATACACAACAAAAGGATATGTTTGGATGTGTTTCCATTAAGTTATTTCCATTCACAGCTGCCTTTTGTTCAACTTGCTGGTAAAGACTGTTATTTGACTTAAAATATGCAAAATGATCTGTGAAACTTGCAAGTAAAGGTTTTAATTTTATATCAATAAAGTGAAACAGCTTACAGCTACTGGCAATCCCACATGAACCTAGAACTAAGAATAGTGAAAATGTAGCTGGAAAGTGTTGAAATGTAAGGTATCTTATCCCACTTTATTTTTATTTAAGTCAAATGTTTTTTTTTATATTTTTGAATCAGTTTTAAGCTAACTAAATGAACTTTAAATGGTGTGAATTTGTTACAATCCAATATCAAAGAAACAAATGTGAAATGTTTTGATCACAATGAGGGTAATTATCACTTGATTGTTCGGTTCATACATTTTGACACTTGACCACTGACTTGCTACAGGGTAAATATATTAGTGTCAAAAATATAAGAGATTAGGGATTAAGATACAGCCTGCACTTTGTTGATTGGATAATCCAGTCAAGAGACTCGAATTGTTTATAATTTTCCTCCCATAAAATATACTTCCAAATAAGAGAGTATTTTGGAAAGCTTCCCAGTGGTATAATAATAATATACAATGAAATATGATTTCTGGGGTTGCTACATCTGAGTGATATTCCCTCCAATTTTCTAAATATTATGAAATTCCAACAAATGATACTGACAAGAATACGAAATTCACTACAAAAAGTGTACATATTGTAGCCAGTGTGAGTGTGGCTAATTTGAAATATTTATATTTATATAAAATATCTATATGCAAAATTTACATGTTTACCTATGCACATATTTTGTTCAGTGTATCAAAAGTGTTCAGAATTAACAGTATTGTAGAATTCTGTTTCACATGAATGAAAGTAATGTGTGACAGTGTGCTATTTAGTTACAAAATGCTTATATGTATATTGATTATTTCTCTTGATGAAAATTGAACAATTCCAGAGAATTAAGGGAATTCATTTTATTTTTCATTTTTTCGTCTTTCGTAAAATTTGATTAATATTGGCTTGCAAAAGCAAGATTTTGAAGTTTAGAGAAACAGGATATTCACACACCTGACAGGTGGTCACTAAAAGGTCTTAATCACTAATCAGCTTTCATGTACAAACAGTTTTCTCATTTTGCTTGTTCTGCATATAAAACTTTTAATATTTTCACACCTTATCAAGTTGAGAAAACATACTTCAAGCCAAAACAGGAAATCAGTTTGGGATTAATTTAAGATGCTTTCACAGGTGTTTAATCTTCAACTGGGCAGGCATCTTAAGTAACTCATTTCATCTCATGTCTAAAAGTTTTGGATCATTTTAGATCAACCAATTATAAAAAAGTTAACATATTTTGATTGACAGGTCGGCATGAGTGAGCCTTGCTGGTTTCCATTTTGGTAATATTCTGGGAGTTAAATGTAGGCAGTCGAAGCGTAAACATCTAATTTTTGCTAGTTATGGTGAAAAGCTAGTGCACTGGTCAACTACAGACCTTAAACTTAAGTGCCTAGTTGTAGCTATCTCGAGTTCTGAAACCTAGGAATATATCTAAACCATAGAACTTAGTATTAAGAAGAATTTATATAGAACTTTGTATTGTGGAGAATAAGTTAGAACATTATGATAATTATTGTGGAGAATAACTATATACTTGTTATCTGTTATTAATTTGGAAAGCTAGAAAAGAGAAACAAAATGAATTAGGAAATAGACACCAACAGACTTGTGTTTCTATGGCCTATGATCAGGCCCGACTTCACACTTTAAAAGGACTTGTGTTTCTATGGCCTATGATCAGGCCCGACTTACAACACTTATACCGAAAATCTGTAGATCAGCCTGCTCGCAGTTCAAGGGAAAGTAACTGCGAGCTAGTGGGATCAGTGTGGCCTGCACGAGCTTAATTCCCCATTTTGCACATAAGCCGGCCGCCCCCACGAACCTCTGGTCACAAATGCTTAATTCTATGCATTACTTTCTTAAATAATGCTAATTCAATGCATTACTTTTTCAAAATCAAGTAATGCTAATGCTAATTCAATGCACATTTTTGGCAAGTAATGCTAATTCAATGCATTACTTTCCAAAGTAATTCGCCCCATGTCTGCGCAAAGGACTTGATCTTCATACATTACATTCACGAAAAGAGCTTCTTATATTTATAGATGATCTTAATAGGTTAGCTTTTTGCGAAAATAAGCACAACTTGAGCACATCGAGGTATTGATACGTTTGGCATAGTAGAACAACAAAGACTCTGACGAACCTGCTCAACGGCGCATGCCCAAAAGATGGTTGATTTTGATTTAATACGCGCCTTTTTGAGGTTAAATACTAGTTACAGAAAGAAAATGTCAATATTTCAGAAAGCTTTAAATTACCAAAATGCAACTGTGCGTCAATAATGCATCATTACTGTTATGATGTCTTTGTAAAATTAGGGATTAGATATAGGTTATAATATAGTTAAAGACAAATAAAATAGGCCAAGTTTAATAACACAAATCTTCAATTACCATGCATACAGCGTCAAGCATGCTGTATCCACGACAATTTAAAGTCGTTTTAAGTCTCGTACCCCCTGCAATATAACCATTCTGAGTGTTACCACCAATCACAATTAAAACCGACCAGAAGATGCAAAACGAAACGAATTTTCAATCACCATGCATACAGTGTCAGAGCTACGCTGTATCCATGACGATTCAAAGTCGTTTTAAGACTCGTAAACACCGCAACATAATCCATTCTGAGTGTTATCGGCAATCACAATTAAAAGATGCAAGAAGCTTAACGAATATTTGAGGACGAGCCAGTTTAAATCAATAGAGCTTACATACATGCGAGCAGCGAATGCTAAGTCGATCCTGTACAAATGCGCATTCTCGCAAGAGCGTTCACTATATATACTGGCGGCATGTACATGCATTTGAAGAAAATATTTTATGCGACTAGCCCTACTAGCTAGCTGTGCAATCTTTTCATGGTTACTTTCCATTTTATCATATCGCACGCGTGTCCCCAATTAAAGTCCATCTGTTCAAAATCAATCAGAATAAATGGATTAGAATAGCTTATCACATTCTTTGACACATTGACAATAAACATGACCAATTAACATATTAACCTAACCAGGTATATAAGACATATAAGGCTTATTTGGTTGTTGACTACTATTTTATCGTCCGTTGCTGTGCTTGTGTCAAACATGGGTTATCTAGATCAGCCCCGACATTTTATCTGGGCTCAAACGTATTATAAATGCTATCAGCAGACGACATTAGAACAGGCCTTTAGTTAAGAGTGCGTATCGTATTTTTTTTCTTATTTCTCAACCAAAACTTATATTGTGGGTACTCAAAAGAACCGTCTCAATGAGACGTTTCTTTTGAGCACCCAAAATATAACACTTATCCTCTCGAGCAGCGAAGGCTCATATGAGTCTGAGCATGGGCACATTCTTGCTAGACCCCTCACTGCTTTAAAGCGGGATGGAAATGGGCTTCCTTTCAACATGTCAAAAAAATACAACTCTCTTTCACCATATTTGAAACATGAACTATTTTCCTGCATGCACAAAAGGCGAGAAGCCATGCTAGGGGGTCCGGGGCATGCCCCCCCCCCCCCCCCCCCCCCCCCCCTCCCGGAAATTTTGTGAAAAAATGGTGCAATTTGGTGCATTCTAGGGCACATTTTAGCCTTCAAAAATTTGTTATTTTTTGGTTAAATTAAAAAAATGTTGCCTTTGCAGAGTCGGGAAAAAAGAAAGAAAAAGAACCTTAAATGTGATTTAATGGTTTTAGAGGCGGTCCTGACTTCAGTTTCCGTACTTATACCGTTCTAGCTTCAATAAAAAAAATAATTTGGCCTATTTTATCTGTCTTTTGCTATATTTACCTATATCTAATCCCTAATTTTATAAAGACATCATCAGACCGAGGGCCGCTAGTTCGAGCCTCACCAACGTCACTGGGTTGTGTCTTGAGCAAGAACATTAATCCTAGCTCAGTACTGGTTCAGCCCAGGAAGACCTGTCCCTTTATCACTGAAAGATTGTTGATGGGACGTAAAGAATCGACTCAAACAAAGACAGCATAACAGTATTCATGTTTGATTATTGACGCACAGTTGCATTTCGGTAATTTAAAGCTTTACTAAATAGTGATATATTTTCTTTCTGTAATTAGTATTTAACCTCAAAAAGGCGCGTATAAAATCAACAACACCAATCTCCTGGGCCTACACCGTTGAGCAGGTTCATCAGAGTCTTTGGTGCTCCACTGTGCCAAATGTATCCTTACCTCGATGTGCTTATGCTTCATTTTCGCAAAATGCTAACCTATTTAAATCATTTATAAATATAACTCAGGAAAGTAATTTATTAGCAGGCATTATAAATCGTCCAAAGTCCAGACTTTTTTCGTGAACGTAATATATGAAGATCAATTCCTTTACGCACCAAAAACGAGGTCCTTTTCGTAAGAATAAAACTCCTTCACGCGGAATTGAGTCCTTTTCAAATTCAACTTTTTGCTGTGCTATTGTCTCAAATACTCAATATTCGACATCTGGAGGTTTGATTTATTCAGACAATACTAATCTCTTCTGTATTCCATAAAAACGGACATGGTCTCAGACGGTATCGACAGTCCTTTTCGCAAGGCTATATAATGTATCGTACACAGGTGCTTTTTAAGGTTATATTTTTGAACACTAGATATCTGCTTGCTTACTATTATTCAAATAAATAAATAAATAAATAAAACATATACAAAGTCCTTTTCTTTATAATGAAACTCTTTTCGTAAGTCATATTTCTGCCATTTCCGTGAAATATCATTTCAAAAACAATTTCTACTGCATATATTGATAGATTAATATCGTTTAACTTCAGTTTTATAACATTAAAGATCAAAAATAATGCTTATAAATAGTTTTAGCCATAATAAAAGTCCTTTTCGCAAAAATAAAACTCCTTTTCGCGAAAAGGAGTCCTTTACTCGAAAAGGAGTCCTTTACGCATTTTAGGGTCACCCGTCAAAAATCGATTAGCTGATAAACCGCAATTGTGTATTGTCCAGTGCACATTCCCGCGGTTTAGCCGCTTTACCATATAGTTTACATGCACTCTCCTGGTGATAGTACTGCTATAAATACCGTTTGCGCACAGATGCGCACAACTCTATGTTACTAAATTTGAGTTTATTTTGTTGGGTAAACCCTTGAGAAAAACCTGGTACCAGTACTTTCTTTCTTTCTTTATATACTGCAACACCCCCTCGCGAGGATTATGTGCAGGTGGATTGCGTCTTAAAGCCACGGTACAAAAAGTGTTCGGAAAAAGAACTGAATAAAAGATGAAAGTGTTAAAAAGAATGTACAGAAGATTAAAAGCAGATTAAATACAGATCTTTGTTAGGTTAGAACATAGGGTGGTCAAGTGACTGAATGTATCCAACGTTGGCAGTGTTACAACAGAACATGGCAGTCTATTCCAATATACAACTGCTGCTGGGAAAAAAGAGTATTTGTAATAGTTCCCAGATGTGTGAATTTGACACAGTGCCAGGGGGTGGCTATGTCTTGTCATTCTGGAGGGTTGTTCAAAATATTGTGGCAGGGGTATTGCAACTAGTCCATGTATAATTTTAAAAAGCATTATCACTCTAGCATCTGCTCTCCTCTGTTTCAGTGTTCTTAGCCCTAGTTGATTTTGCATTTGGGTAACACTAGCATATGAAGAATATGAGTTTTGTGTCCACCTAATTGCCCGTCGTTGAACCATTTCAATTTTGTTTATATCTTTTTTTGTATATGGGCTCCAAACAGAACTAGCATACTCTACCTGAGGGCGGGCTCTGCCTCTCTTATAGCGGGATTTTGGTTAAGATATTGCGTTTGAGATAGTCGAGACTTTTAGATGCATTTGCAGTAGTGAGATTGATGTGTTGAGTGAAGCTCAGGTCTGATGTTATGTCCACACCCAAATATCGGGCGCTGTCCACAGAATCAAGGACCTGGCCATGCATGGAATATGTTGTATTGATAGGTTGTCTGGATCTGGTGATATGCACAACCTGACACTTAGACGGATTGAACTCCATATCCCACTCCCGTTCCAATTCCTGCAATATATCAAGGTCGTTTTGGAGCTTTTGATTATCATCTTGTCCTTTAACGGTAAAGTACACTGCAGTGTCATCTGCAAAGAGACGAACTTGGGACTGCAAGCTGTCTGGTAAGTCATTGATATAGAGCAGGAATAGGATGGGACCCAGGACTGACCCCTGGGGGACCCCTGATAAGACCTTTAGCTCATCTGAGCTATTCCCATTTAGGACAACAGTCTGACTTCTCCCCATAAGGAAGGACTCAATCCATCCAAGTGTCCTGCCTTGCACACCATGTAACTGTAATTTATATAGAAGTTTTCAGTGGTCTATTAAATTTCCGGAGAATAACGATCTCAAGTTGGCCAATATTTAGGCAAGGCTCTGACCTTTTGAACTGCCAAAAATATCCAAATTTTTTGCATGATCTCATTTCTATATTTATCATCTGTGATTGCGTAAAAAAAAAATTGCAATTGTTTCATTGGATGGTTTATAATGAATATTTAAATTCGTGTACCCTCGCAAGGTCAGCAGAAAATCAATGTTGGAGTTTCAAATTGTCGGCTGATATTTAATATTGGAATTAATATTTCTTACATATTTGACTTTACCAAAGTCAACAAACACTTGAATTGACAACATTAATGTATTATTTATTTCAAAATAAAATGCAGCCATATATAGCGGAGAAATATGGATTCAAAAATGATTGATTGTGCACTGTGACAGATAGGAGAGCAGATCCGTTGATATCGCTACTCTCAGAATGACTCTTTGTTCTTTTCGTGACAAATTCTCAAATGGTCCGAGGTAGTTGTTGAGAAAAGAAAGTACAGTTCCAGTATATTGCAGTCCACAGAAAATCACATGTGCCATAATTGGGCTGCAATGGTAGGCTATCTCTGGTTTGTTTGTTTGATTTTATTCTTTACGTCCCATCAACAATCTTTCAATTATAAAGGGACGGGTCTTCCTGTGTTGAACCAGTACATCAGCTAGGTTTAATGTTCTTGCTCAAGGACACAACACAGTGACGCCGGTGAGGCTCGAACCCGCAGCCCCTCGGTCTCAAGTCAAGCACTCTACCACTGAGCCACTGCGCTCCCTAGTCTAGTCTCTGGTTTACCGGGCGCACTTTATTCTATTCTACCTTTTGCGGCTGGGCAGTCGCCGCTTAGCAACTGTAAACAGTCACCGTATTGGATTTTATTTCGTCCGCTCGCGTCGATACTCCTATCTCGAACCCAATATACACGGACTGGTAACTGAGATAGTCGTGACAGTCAGGCCTTCAGATTTATGGTGGTTGGGGGTCATTGTCCCATGATTTCAAAATATGGCCCATCATGTTTCAAGGCACAGGGCCCAGTGGACCCATCGTTTTTAGTTGTGAAAAAATCTCACTTTAATAAAAATATTCATTTTACAGGGAGTCTGCGAACTCCACAAAACAGAAAGTACATGTAGGTAGTCAATACAATAAAACATGTCTTAAGCAGCCACTCAAAAAAAGACAAAACAAATGGTAGCTTAATGACGGTCGAAAGGATTGCAGAATGCTCCCCTTGGAACATTCTGCAATAATTTTTACCTGCATTAAGCGATAATTGGTCTTCTTTTTTGAGTGGCCGCTTAAGACAGGTTTTACTGTACGGTATAATCAGCAGTAAGCATACAAATGTCTTTGTCAGTCTGGAGGTAAAGTATACTACCCAAATGTCAACTGTGGTTAGTTTGGTATGCTTTGGTCTATCATTTCAGAAAATGACCCACCATTTTTTGTTCCATGGATCACTTGGGCCCACCAATCTTGAAAAAAATCTGAAGCCCTGGACAGTAAGAGGGGTTTCTTAGCAGTGAATATGGACTGAAATTGCTGGATGTGAAGTTCAGCCTTCTCATATGTGTCAGTAACATACATGTCTGGTGCTTGCAGATTTTTAGAAAGGAGAATAGCTTTTTAGTGTCGCAGTTTTCATCATTTAGCCCAAGAATACCTTCACCAAGATAGTTATGATATGAAACTTAAATTTTGTGTTTGATGAGTAGTTTCCTCAGGGTTAGGATTTTTTCGCGAATTGTACGGTCCCAATTGTTTATGAATTTCCTGTATAAGTCATCTCCCCATCTGATCTGTCTGCAAATTTGCTATATGATCAAAGGTAATAGGGATTTTTCCACATATTTGTTTAATGTGGATACACTGGGGAGCAAGAGTAAAAGAAATCATGTAGCTAGAATATTGATACTTTTCTTGTAAAAAGCTAAGCTGCTATACTATACGTTCTAGAGAGCAAATTAGAAAGGCAAAGATCAGACTGCATGGATGTGCAGGGTGGTCTGGGCCCTTGCTGTTTGCATGCAAGAAAGTCATTTTATTGGCATCAAGGCCCAATTATGATAATAGGTAAACCAATATTATAAGCCTAGCATCCTTTTTGTGGGACATAGGCAAACAAATCAGACCCTGATCAGACGCCAGATCTTGAACAGACATCACATTCTGTCTTATCATGGTCTCCACTGTTTACTTTAAGTAAACAGTGAAGACCATGATAATACTTATAGAATGTTCTATCAAAATTTGAATTAAAATTTAAAAAATACCACCCAACAACCCTTAAAACAGAAACAGAGTGGTCCAATTGTATTAATGGGACATTCTATTTGGCTTAAATAGGTTAAGGTGACCAAATATTTTGGGTAAATACAGTAAAACCTGTGTAAAACGACCACTCTCAAAAAGACCAAAATTTGATTTTCAAGACCGATTATTGCTTAATGCAGCTCAAAAGTATTGCAGAATGCTCCAAGTGGAGCATTCTGCAATACTTTTGACCTTCATTAAGCTTCCATTTGTTATTAAGATCTTTGTTTTGTCTATTTTAAGTGACCGTTTTACACAGGTTTTACTGTATTGTATTTTCTTTTCAATTTTACAGATCATGTAAAAGATGTCATCCCTTGGACTGTCCGATGGTATCAACAGCAGTGACGATGAAGATCAAATCATTGCTGCCATGGAAACAAACTCAGGATTGCCACAGAAGGGCCAAGGTCATCACCATAGAAATGGTGGAACAGTTAAAACCATGGAAACTGACTCCTCTGTGGCGTCAGTGAAAATGATGGGACGTGCTATGAAAAGTGTTACAGAGCTTTATGATTCTTCTGAATCCGAAGGAGAAACAATAATGCAAAGCTTGCAAGAACAGTTAAATGAAAAGAATGATTCATGCATAGTAAACGGGAATGACGGTTCTTTACAAGAAGATCAGCTCTCGGATTCCGTGTCTAATCGTTCAAAAAATAATAAAACATTTAAATCATCATCGGTTAACTCTCCTGATTCTCGAATGAAGCACAGTAAAAGTGAAGCAGTATTAGGGTGGAAAAATTCAACTACAAGGACTGGTTCGTTAGAGTCTGAATCGAAGATGAATTCAAGACGTTCCAGCGAGAACGAGACACATTATAAAAGCAATAGATTCAACCCATTCGATAGAGACTTACATGTTGATGAAAATCATTTTGATGAGCAGAATTCAGGATTTAAACCTAAAGGACCAGTTGGAAGATTAAAATCTGGTAAGACCAGGCCCCGAGGTTATAATTTTTTTTCATACTCAACTTAGCTGAGCATGAAATTTATCCTGCTCATTGTTGGCATTTTAACATTTATTAGCATGATAAGTACAACATCTGAGAGACTTTGAAATTTCTTGCTCAGTTGAGTTGAACAGGAAAAAAGTTTTATAACCTCGGGGCCAGTAGGGTTTTTAAAAATTAATTTTTTTATTTGTCAACCAAAACATGTATTGTGGGTACTCAAATGAACAGTCTGAATGAGGTTCTTTTGAGCACACAAAACAAATGTGAAAACTGATGATTAAGAAAATATTCTTGATTTTATGCTAAAAACTTCTGTTTATCTGTACCTGTGTGTTCATTGCAACCTGGATATGCTTCTGAAGTTCTAAGGTAGTTTTGATTCATGAAGATTTCGATATTTGACTTAATAAGCGCACTGCACATCTTTTTAAAATTCTATAGCCTCTTGAAAACAGTGTGTAGATCCAGATTCTGATGAAGCCAGCTGATCAAGATGCACACTTTATCAGTCCTCAATGTGACTCCATATTAATTCTGAGAATGGCTAGAAAGTTCATATAGTATTAACAACTTATAAGGGCACAGGACATTTGAGCGGAAAAATCAGAAGGTCATAGTGGACATACGAGCGGTTTTAAAGCGGACCATTGAGCGAAAAAGAAATTACAGGTAGGCCATTGTACAGGTAAATTACACAGGTAAATAGTGTTCACCTGTACAAGAACAGCTTGAATTAATCATCAATAGTGTAAGACTGGACAAAACTCTGAAAACAGGGGATAATCCTGGCGATGCGCAAAATATACAGGTAATCCACTCAAAAGGTTATTTTCCATTTCGCTCAAATATCCACTTTTTGCAAGGTTGGCAATCGACCGGTCAATATCCATATTGACCAGACCAGCGGTCATAACTGGTTTTAACCGGTCATTACTGGTCGATTGGTGGTCAATTGGTCGATTGAAAAAAACGTGGTCGGTGTGAAGATACTTAGCATTAGTTACCCCATTTTACTGGACTCTATAAACAGACTTAAAATATGTTCAATATAAGATAATACAGGGTTAATTCAATATGTATATCATGAGTTGCTATTGCTTAAAAATGTATTAAATAGGCTGTAAAACAAGCAAAAATAATGTCAATAGTTTTATATCTTCAAGTCTACATCAGCCAGATTCATTAGTGCACTTTCAGTTCAGACTAAAGATTTGAACTTATTTTCTATTTACCATTTAATCAAAAAAAGTAAAGCAAAGGCAAGTATTGAAAATAAATAAATGCAGGGTTTTCCCTCACTTTTGTATTTCAGGAGTCCTTGGGACTCGCATCTGTTGTTTTTGATAGTCCTTGGGCAAATTTCAAGAGTCCCATGTGTAAATGCATAGTGAGTGGCGTTAAAACATAAAGTAATAGAAGAGCTGTCAATAATTTTAGAATGGCTACTACCCCTGTAGCGATTGGTTGCTTTTGAAAGCATAAATGCGGGAACCAGAGTTCTCGCAAATTAACACAGAAAAGCAGTGTTGGATCATAGTTTTACTTAGCTCAGGAGCAGCTTACAATATATATAAAAGTTGCTTTCAAATAAAATAGGTTTAGCTTAACCACCCTTTTTTTAAAAATAAATCCCAAACTTTCCATTGATGTAACACAATTAATCTGTAATCAATAATCCCCTTTTGATATGTGATTCGCAAGAACAATGCTGCCTTACTCAATCAAGTTGGCATCAAAGTGAACCATTCAATAATAATCTTAAATTATATTGAAATAAAGGGTGATCGAGAGCCCTGGCATTGGCTAATTCAGTGGCATCTGTGTTAATATTGAGGTGTGAAAGTGTGGTCATTCTATTATCTGCTGTTATCAGTAAACTTAATAATTTAACAAGTGTCATAAATCCATAAAAATTATTGTCTCTTTATGAAGCAATAATGCCCTGTATGGTTATTGTATTCTGACCTTGATGAAAGAGGTGCCTTGACTGTAATGCAAAAATCACTGCTGAGGTCTTGACATTGAAATCTCACTGTGAAAAGTGTCCTAAACTGATTAAAAACAGACATGAGTGGATAGCCACCTTCAAAGAAACTTAAGCTTAAATGGTGATTTGTCAACAGCTCTGGAATTTCAACAGATGCCAACATAAAGCTTGACCTAATATCTCAGTCCACCACTAAAACGACCACTTAAAATTTTCAATCGACCACTCAGATTCGTATTGACCAGTATTGACCACTTTTTGGCATATTGACCGGGGCGGTTTTAACCGGTTAAAACCACTGGTTAAAACCGGGGATGGTTTCGACCGCCCAATCTTGACTTTTTGCCACTCAAACGTCCATTCATTAACGCTCATTTGTCTTCTCAATCCGCTCAAACGTCCTTTGCCGACTAATAAAGTACTTGGTCTCAATGTGTGCTTATAAAACATGCATGCTTATTAAGTTGAATACAGTATGTATATGTAGATTTGTATAATGCCTATCATGATTAACTGCTTAGCAAAAATCATTTTATTTCTAAATTTCTCAGAACACCCAAATAATTGCAGCATTTAATAGTGGGTAACAAAATATTGAATACCCAATTTTTTAATAGTATACTCAATTATAGTAGAAAGTGGTGGGTATTACCCAATGACATGCTAACGCTTATATGTTCCTCTTTATCATGGACTGGTACAGTTTCTTTCTTTTTTTACAGGCTCCAATTGTAGTTCTTGGACTAATATCAGTGAACCAGACAGTGAGGATATCAGTGCAGCTGATCTTGGACTACTTCAAGATCATTTCTCACAACCAGAGGTAATTGTTGAATGTCGGATATAAGCATGTATTTTCAACCAGAGCGGAAAACAGAGTAGATCCAGATCAGATGGCTTCTGATGAAGCCATCTGATCTGGATCTGCAATGTTTTCATAAAAGGATGAATTAGATTCAGCAGGACAAGGGTGAACGAAGAAAAGGGTCAGGCAGGCTTTTTTTGCTTTTATAACCAGACAAATAATATACTAGCTCAATATTAAGGAATTGATATATTTGACTGACTAGTATACAACATATGCATATATATTGCAATACCATGACATTTGCCCCGCATTTTAAATAACATTTTGTGTAATGTTGACGAGGCTGCGGTCTGTGATTGTCGCATTTTTCTTTTGATTTATTATAAGATTAACACTGTTCAGTAAAGGTGAACATCACCATCAGTTCAGTGTTCTTTTTTGGAACAGAATGGAAGAACTATTTTATTTTCACACCTCTGCCAGGGTTCACACAGCCTTGAAAAGTACTTGATTTTTGTAAGCTTTCTTGAAATGTCCTTGAAACTAAAGTTGCCTTGAAAATTGCTGGAAATTTGCTATTAGGCCCTAAAAAGTACTTGAATTTGACTATTATTATGTAAGAGTTAATCCTTTAGATCAGTATTAAATTGTTTTGCCTTTATTTGGCCCAGCATATGCTGCACCAAATTATGGCACAGCCTTTTTATATTAATTTACATGTATTCATATAGCATTATCTTAGTCTAGCATTTACAAAGTTGATTTGAAAAGTATTTTGATAAGCCTTCAGTACGTGAAAACAGTTGGAAAGTCCTTTACAGGTCCTTGAAAAGTCCTTGAATTTTACATCAGTTTGTATGAAGCATTCCGGCATTATAGCATTATTCTCTATCTAAAGAAAGCTTCATAAATTTACAGTTCAGAAAGATTGTAAGTAACTTTTCCTTGTTAAATTGAAGATCTAAATAGATTTCTAATGAAGATCAACAAGTCTTATTACAAGACAAATCTTATATATACTTAAACGCAAAAGTTACGCAACCGTTTTCAATCCACTTTTTCTTCTACATGGATCAAATAAGGCTAATTTCTTAATTATATCCTGTGTTCCTGAGCATTGAGTTATGATTTGCCATAAAATGGTTTTGATCACGATTTCCATTCTGACGTTATAATGACGTCAGTAAATTTCAACAAATTTAGTCTAAAAAAGTGACTTCTCATTCGATTTGAAAATAAATAGCTTGATCTGATAGCCAGATGTCCTAACTAAAGGAAAACACTAAAACGGTTCGGAAGTTATCGATTATCAACGCTACCAGTTGCTGCGTTGCTGTGTTTCTTTATTGACGTCAACCTGCTTTTTTTAAAACAGCCATTACAGTCCCTTTTTGTTTGATCATGTCACGATACTTATGTCTTCTAGGCAATGTATTAAGGGCTATATTATGACATTAAAAGGTTTCGATTATTAATATTTGTTTGGATAAAAATGGCCAATTACGCAAAAAAATTAAAGACGTCATTTTGACAAAATGAACGTTGACAAAAACATAAAAGTTCCTGATTTGATTTTGTCTACCCTTTTGCTTTCAAAAACCGATATTGGTTTAAAACATTTTTTGCAAAATAATCACATTTTTTTAACTTTGTGACTTTAAAAATGGGGGTCGCCTTACATTTCACTTTGCAGCTCGCCAACCATAAGTCACAGCGGTCTGATTTTGGTGCTGTATGCAAGGCAAATAACGGTACTTAGCGATTTTATTATCGCTTGCTGATTTATTCGATGAAAAGGAAGGAACTACCATTTTAGAAAGAGTTGCGTTTCTTTTGCGTTTAAGTATACATTGTACCTTGCCTACTGGTATTTATATTGCAGCTTTTGATATAACACTGTCTTCTTTGCTCCAAAAATTATAATTTTTCCGGTTTAGTTAAACAAATACTTTCAACTTACAAAATTTATGTAAATATTTTCATACACATCAATTTTAACACATCTGTTTTTGCTGCTCAAAAGAACCATCTCATTTTGACAGTTCTTTTGAGTACCCTCAGCACATGTTCTGGTTGAGAATAAGGAATAACTAAAGGCCTGACCTCTGGAAAAGTGAGTAACTGAAAACTAATTTTCTTATTTCTGATACAAAACATATGTTGGTGGTTCTCAATAAGACAGTTCTGTAGAGCACCAAAACACATGTCAAAATTGATGGATAAGATAATATTGACCTAGGCTACATGCATGTTATTCCCCAAAAGGTAAATGGTCATTTTTTATAATTTCTTTAGTTTTGATATTAAAAAATCTATATTTTAGGGGCTAAGATGGCTGAAGATACCATATTCAATCTAACAAGTGCACTTAACTTCTATAAAATACTATACCCTCTGTAGAAAACAGCGTAGATTCAAGCCAGCTGTTTTCTGGTGTAGTGATTTTTGTTACTGATGACACTATGACAAGACAAGCAATCCTGAAATGGAACTTAATACTAAACTATGTCTTACATGTACTTGAAAAGGTCTATAATGATGATATGTCTAACATGAGTAAGCTTTACATCTTACTTGATCAGGCTTTGAGTCTTACGTAAACAGGGTTATAGTCTAATATGAGACTGCTTTATCAGGCTTTGAATCTTACTTGAACAGATCTATAGTCTAACATGAGTACTTGATTGGCTTTGAGTCTTACTTGCACATGGTTGAAGTCTATTACTATACATCATTAGGAGGCTTTACGTCTTACTTAACAAGGCTTTGAGTCTTACTTGAGCAGACTTCCAATTATACTTAAGCATGCTTTGAGTTGTAATTGATCAGGCTTTGAGTCTTCTCTCAGCAGTCTTTGACTTTTTTTGAGCAGGCTTTGAGTCTTACTTAAGCAGATTTATGTCTTACTTAAACAGGTTACTTAAACCGATTTATGTCTTACTTAAACAGGTAACTTAAGCAGATTTATGTTTTACTTTGAACAGGTTGTGAGTCTTAATCATCCTCCTGTCGGTATTTTTTTGTTCAGAAAATGTATATCTGCTGCATATTCTGAACTTATTTTGATCATGGAAGCAAACACAATGAACACTAGTCAGACTGCTCCTGAAGGGTCTATATTGTTTGCAAAAAGGCTTCCGAAGGGTACATGTACAAGCATATAAAAGAACAGACGGCAAGTGCTGTGAATGGTGGGAAAATGGTTAATTGAGCAGGCCAACCCCCAAAAGACTGAGATACCACAACATGACACATTTATAATTGAATCCTGATATTTGTATTTGATGTAAAAATAATATAATGTATCTGAGTGGTACTTGATACAACAAAGCTCTTACAACTTGATACATACTATCCTTTTACAGGAAATACTATTATCAACTCTTTGCCTGCTGGTTAATTTTTCATGCTTTTGTTGTCGTCTGCATATTTTTTTCTAAATTAAGTTTTTCAAAAAATTCTTTCACAAACACAATTACAGTGTCAAACAGATTGGATCCAGATCAGGACTGACGTTCTGTCAGGCCTGATCTGAGTCAAAACTGTCTGCAAAGGTTATCAGCAGACGACAAATGTTGTCACTAGCAAGGAAAGAGTTTGTTTGTTTTTTTCATACCGGAAACCAGAAAACAGGATTACTAACAAAGAGGATGCAAAGTTACCCAGTATGCAATGAGTTAACTCTTTACTTAGTATTTACGTGTAGCCTCTAAATATGTACCTTGGCAAACAGTTAAGACACAGATGAAATGCTGCAGAACATGGGTATCTTCAGGGTCTTCACTGTTTGCTAAGATAAGAACAATAACCAGGGACTGAATCATATCTTAATTTATAAATTCTAACTTGTGACCCCTTGATATGTACAGTGGAACATCCCAGCATCATGGTATCAAACCAGATGGAAGAATTCATTTGCATACAAAAGGTTAAAACAAATCAAACCATTTATTGAATCTTACATTCAATAAGAATTTATATCTCAAAAACTCTATTCTAATAAATCTGTATTGGCCTTGCTTTGAGACAACCAGTCTTTGGGGTTTGTGGGCACGTTAGGCTGAAATCAGCTACAGAGACTAGTCAGAATTTTGAAATTTTACATGCAGCAGTATTAGCTCTAATACTTTCCAGAAAGCTGGTCAGACTGCATGCATAGGTTTCGATAAACAAAATTTTTAAGCGTAAAATTGTAAATATTTTCTTACCCATCAATTTTAACATATGTTTTGGGTGCTCAAAAGAACTGTCTCAATGAGACGGTTCTTTTGAGTACCCACAACATATATGTTTTGGTTAAAAAACTAAGAAAGTTATCTTCTGTTACACACTCTTAAAGCTGCATAGTCTGTAACTTTTGATCTTTTAATTTTAGAACTAATGTTTCTATTTTTCAAGAACACAGTAAAATAACTAAAATTCAGGTATATATTTTACCAATTTCGTTAATCTTAACAAATTATCAGTATCAAAACAACAGCATTTATGTAAAAATTACCTGTCTATAATTATTGGAGGGACGCAAATAATTACCAACAAGAGAAAACACACCTGTTTTATAAGATGATTCACTTTTTCGTGCAGTTTTCAGCTATAGTGAACTGATTTATTGTGAAAACATAACTTAATTGTACTTTTACAAATGATTTAAAAAGATAATTAAAAATTTCGAAAAATGTTCATAGTTGCAGACTTAGTCTCTTTAACTAAAAGGCCTGTGCATGGATGCAAATGCTGGTCTACTCCTTTTATGTTCACATACAACAATATTAGGGTTGCACATGATGAGGGCCATTACATAAGTGATTTCTGTTTCAGGGCTATTTTGGAATGAGCAATACAGAAGAGTTAGAAATGGCCATCGAGACGTGCAAGGATATGATATTAGACGCCCCTCAGCATTCCGACAAACAGAAGAATCTAGTCAAGAAGCTTGTTGAGCTTCGTATGAAGTTGCAAGAACTAAAGGTAAGCAGTTACAGTCAACCTGGGCTGTGTGGTCAGTTATTGAAATAGTCTCAGACTCTCAGTCAAGCAGTAATCAGATTAATCCTTAGCCTACCAGTTAGGACTTTTGTCCAGCATAGGTCCAGATAAGGATAGTTTGTGCACCTAAAATTGCATTTATTTCCTAATCAATCAATTTAAGCATGTATCTTGGGTGCTCAAAAGAACAGTCTCATTGAGACGGTTCTTTTGAGTACCCACAACATATGTTTTGGTTGAGAAATAAGAAAAATAATTTTCCAGTACGCACGCTTATCTGGAGGCCTGGTTACAGTCAACCTGGGCTGTGTGGTTAGTTATTGTAATAGTCACAGTCAAACAGTATCCAGATTAATTCTTAGCCTACCAGTAGTGACTTTTGTTGTCTCCTCTCTCATCTGCTTATGTTCTTAGATAGCCAATATTGCCATCAATATGGACCCAGATCAGACTGCTCCCAAAATCAGGGTTCATATTGTTTGCTTCCATTAAAAGATATACTCTGAAGCGCAGCCAGCAGACATAAAAGGTAGACAACATTTTTTGAACAAAAAAAAGTGGTCTTAATTTTTCAAATCCTTGATTTTTCCCGCTATTTGCAATTTTTGTCATCTGCTGATCACCTAACAGTAATTTAGAAGGATGAAAACAGTTTGATTGTGGCTATAACCATATTCATTTTCCTAAAAGGTAGGTAGATTCGGGGATCTAGGTGGTATATTAACCACAGAACAAATTTTTCATACCCTAATAGTAGAACTTCAATGGACCGAACAGGCTTGGGACCATGAAAATAGTTCTAGCCAAGAGTAGTTCCAGCCATTCAGGGTGGCTTATGCACCTTTAGAGACCATAATGAAAGTTCTGGCCAGCCCAGGTGAATCAGCCATCAGAGTTTGAGCCATTGAAATATTACTGTTTATTTTATACTAAGCAGTGAAATCAATTCATATCAAAAACAAATAAAAGTGATATCCCTATACTTTCACTGTAGCGTTTTTTGGATTATCTCTGACTTTTTCATTCTTATTAATGCATTTCACTTCAGAACTTCAAATGCCTAAAACTGTCTTATTTGATAAAACGAAAACATCAAGTGCATTTTCTAAGTTAGAACGCACAAATATTTTGGTATCAAAATTATTTGGGGTTGCTAAAAAAATTTTGTTTTCCCATTTTCAGCACCTCCATTTTCAGTGGTGAGACATTGCATGTAACATATAAAAAGTATAAAATAAAAAGAAAATTTTCTTTTTTTTTTTGGTAATTACAAAATATATTTCATCTTGTGAGTTGAAAACATCCTTACTTTCACTCGTGCTGTGCTCCGTGAAAAATCTGATGTAATCAACACACTCGATGAAATATATTTGGTATTCACTTCAAAAAAGTAAATATTTCTAAAATTGTAGGAGGGTCCAGAGCCAGTAGAAGAAGGGGTGAAAGTCGTGGTTGGTCACAAATTTGTTCTCAAGACCAGTCGGAGCTCCAAACATTATTGTGAGAAGTGTAATGCTGTGATATGGGGTATGGTACAAGAGTGGTATAGATGTACAGGTATATTGAATAATTTTTAATATTTTCTGCTAGTGTCATCAGTTGATAATTTTTGTAAACCTTTTGGACCCAGCCTAGGCCCAACAAGATGTTGGGACTGTTTGGTCTGACAAGATGTTTATTACAGGCCTTTAGTTACCAAAAAGTTCATTTTCTTATTTTCAGCCAAATCATATGTTGTGTGTACTCAAAAAAACGTCTCAATGAGACGGTTCTTTTGAGTACCCAATACATATGTTTAAGCTGATGGGTAAGAAATTGTTTACAATTTTTTGCTCAAAAATTTTGTTTATCTAAACCTATGGTTTGATATGGAATTTCATAATAACAAGGTCATTAATGATATTAAGGCAAAAATATATGACAATATGATGGAAATGATGTCATTTCATTATCATTTACCTGTGCAACAACTCAGATTTAAAAAGCATTTATCACATGTCGTCCCGTCTGGGAGTGAAATAACGCCATGCATTAAAATCGATAAACCACTAGTGGTATAGATTTTCGGGTAACGTTATGAAATGACGCTATTAACAACGACATGTATCTATGGCAAAACACTTACAATTTCATGCCAAAAATGAGATTTCAAAGTAATTTAACGTCATATGAAAAATAGAATCTAACATTCGTACTTCTGTATTATTGAATTTATTAAACTCGTTGGGAAAAAGCGATAAAATGCTCGACAAGCCTGGCATTTTATCGCTTTTACCCAACTCATTCTATAAATTCAATAAAACATGAGCACTCATGTAAGATCCTGTATGTAACATATACCTTCTCCCTTTTATGTAGTATTTAGGCATTTGCATTGATAGTACATGAGCGCAGTGGCTCAGTGGTAGAGTGCTTGACTCGAGACCGAGGGGCCGCGGGCTCGTGCCTCACCGGCGTCACTGCGTTGTGGTCCATGAGCAAGACACATTTATCCTAGCTTAGAACTGGTTCAACCCAGGAAGACCTGTCCCTGTTTAACTGAAATATTGTTGATGGGTCGTAAAGAATCAAATCAAACAAAACAAAACAAAACTGATTATACAGCCAATGTTGACTTGCAAGCTTATACAAAGGGAACTGTTTTCAAAATTTCCTTTGGGGATTTAGATTTCAGATTTATGCTCGGAAATTTAGTTTTATGGCTATGTGTGAGCGTAGCTGTAAAAAGTGTTTTCCTACCATCTCTAAAGATAGGGAAATAATTGAAAGTACTGTCAGATGTAGGATTGATGGATATTGCCAGTAAACTGTAGCAGAAGACATTTCAAGCATTTGGATTCTGAAAAAGCAATCATTAAGAGGCTAATTTGGCCCCCTTTGGAGCCAAAAACTGAAAATTGCTTTTCACAAATTTGTTTTGATTGGTTTACTAGAAGAATGACTGAAGTGTAAAATTTCGGCATTTATTTAAATGTTACTGTTGCTATGGTAACAAAAATGGCCGACAAAATAGACATAAGATAGAGGAATTGTCATTTTTGAACAAATTTAAACCTTTTAGAGACTGAATTTTTAAGAATTAGATATCAGTACAGCTAAATGCCAAAAAATCCTTTTAATATGTTGTGTGCTATGATAAATCTCATCATCTGTTAAAATATCTTTTTGGTATTTGCTTGTGCTCTATGTTAATTGCTCTGTCAAACGTCTCAAATTTGCTCCAAAATGGTCAATTTCCTATTTTCAGCCTATTTTGGCGGCCATTTTTGTTACCATAGCAATGGTAATAGTCAAACTAATATCAGACTTATACACTTGGGCCATTGTTCTAATAAACTAATAAGAAGAATTTGGTGAAAAGCGAATTTCATTTTTCAGCCTCATAGGGGGGCCAAATTAGCCTCTTAATGCACATAGCTCTTTAAAAATGTGGTCGGCTGCAAATGTTAGCGTGGAATTATTTCAGGCTAGTAGCCATTAAAACAGTCAACTCTTGTACAAATGTTGCCTGCTGCAACCTTAAGAGAATTTTTTTTTCAACATTATGATTGTAAATTTCAGCAGATGATCTGTATAGCTTCCATCTGAAAATAGAAAGAAGATATCTAAGCATGATAAAATAAACATAGGTCATACTTTGTACTTAACTAACCAAACTGTTCCGATGAAGTTAGGGACTGTTAGAACTAAGTTATTTACCCTTAAAGTGCCAAGAAAAAAATGCATCTGAAAATGTCTTCGGCTGAAGTCGTCTGCTGCAAATAATTGCCTAGCATTACTGACAAATTAAGTATAGAAGCAAACATCGTGGACCCAGAACAGACTGCTCCTATAGGAGCAGTCTGATCTGGGTCCACACTGTTTGAAATAGAGGCTTCTTAAACATTTTAGCAGACGAAAAAAGCAGACAACTTTTGTTGCGATAGGGTTAACTATTTCAAATAACACAAAATGTTGCAAAATGAGCCCAAAGCTCGATGCTAACTATACTTATGTAATGATAGATATGATGGCTAGGCTTCTGTCTGCTAAGCGTGTCACGAGCGCCAGACACTGTCTCCAGGGCACCTGTATCTTAACTTGCTCTCATATTCATCTCCTCAGCCTCTCGCTTAGTACCGCATGTGTCCCATCCCAGCCCCCTTTGATCATTGGGAGCCCAACGCTAATTTCTAAGATCCACCCTCCCCTCCCTAAGCAAATTCATAAGTATAATATAAGAAGACTAAGATAAAAGCCATATATATATGTTTATTTATAATATTTTTTATTTTTATTTTTCATACACTCGTATTGACTGCAAACTTAAGAGATAATTTGGTATTTCAGAATGCGGGTATTGTGCTCATACAAGATGTTTGAACTTGATCACCAGAACTTGTGCCAGTGTTAAGGTAGGTAGCATCATCTATAAGTGTTGAAATGATAAAACTTGATCACCAGAACTTGTGCCATTGTTAAGGTAGGTAGCATCATCTAAAAGTGTTGAAATGATAAAACTTGATCACCAGAACTTGTGCCAGTGTTAAGGTAGGTAGCATTATCTAAAAGTGTTGAACTAATAAAACTTGATCACCAGAACTTGTGCCAGTGTTAAGGTAGGTAGCATCATCTTTAAGCGTTGAAATGATAAAACTTGAGCACCAGTCCCAAGATTATAAAACTTTTTAAGTGCTCAACTCAACTGAGCATGAAATTTCAACTGCTCATAAACACTTATATACTGACAAATAAAGAAGTTTCTTGCTTTAAGTCTCTCAGATGATGTATTTATCATGCTAATAAATATTAAAATGCCAACAATTGTTGGCATTTTAACATTTATAAGCAGGATAAATTTTGTGTTCAGCTGAGTTGAGTATGAAAAAAGTTTTATAACCTTGGGGCCAGAAATTATGTTAACATTAAGGTAGGTTTTGTTATCTATAAGCATTGAAATGAATAGAATGATACAATTACTTGCCCCAGTGTTAACGTAGGTAGTGTCATCTATAAGTAGGGCTGCCACGTTTACGAAATTTGGTAAACGTTTACACGAGTTCCAGTAACCGAAACGATTCCGTTTACACATTCCAGATCAAATTTTTTTCATTATACAGATCGGAAAAATCGCCGATATTTTCCCTAAAAACTCTTTTGAAAAATGTACCTTGTGCGAATGTTCGAAATTGTTTCTGGTTGGGTGTTGTGATAAAACTCATTTCAAGTAATTGGAAAGTGATTGCAACATGCGCAGACTCGTACATTACGGACATTTTCTTCAGTTGTAATTAATGATTGGACACACACAAGACATAACTGAGAATCGTCATGTACGCATCAATACACACACCCACAGGAAGTAAACAAAAAAATTCACATGCGTCTTCTCTTTAACTGTTAAAAATGCAGGAGTATAATTGTTCTAAGCAGTGACTGAGTGAGACAATATTTGGGACATTTTTATGGCCCGTTGAGCATGTCCGCCATAATTTCTATTTGCAGTAGATGCTTTATCAAAAACAGCAGAATCTGAGAAAATAAACAATCTGATTGATGATCCAGATCGAGATGTGACGTATCGCTGTTTAAGAGAATATTTTTTCGTTAGGAAATGCTATTAATAAACCACTGCGCTTGTCACGTGCTAAAGTATGTGTAAACGGTAGGTCAATTTTGTAAACATTTATTGCAGAAACACGAAACGGTGCCGTTTACACGTGTAGACGTGGCAGCCCTATCTATAAGTGCTGACATATTTGAATGGCTCACAATAACTTCTGCCATTGTTAAGGTAGGTAGTGTCATCTATAAATTTTGAAATATTTATATTGCTCACCTTAACTTGTGCCAGTTTTGAGAAAGGACGTGTCATTGAAAAGTGTTGAAATCATTAAATTGATCACAATAAGTTGTGCCTGGGTGAAGGTAGGTAGTGTCATGACCGTCATCTATAAGTGTGACTGTACAATATTTGTTTGTTTGTTTTGTTGCTTTACGTCCCAAGTCAACAGCTATGGTCATTGCGGGACGGTCAGTTCACCTAACCACACTTTTTCCTGGGCAGGCTTGAACAAGCGGTTAACCAGTAATTCGTGCACATACTTTCGCTTGTAACTGACAACAACCCTTCCTGAATGAATCAGCGGATGGGAGGAGAATGATGGTAGAAATCATTTCATGATCAATCTCCGCGAAAGTGAGGGACTGGACCGGGATTGAACTCGCGATCCCTGAATCTGCAAACAGACACGCATCTGTAGCCAGACACGTTACCGACTGCGCTACGCGGCCCGGCATGACTGTACAATATAATACAAGAACAAGTCGGTATATTTTAACCAAATTTGCCTGGATACTATAGCTGTTCTAAAATTTTTAACACTAGTTGTGTGTCAAAAAGCAGTCTGATCAGGGTCTTTCCTGTTTGTTGTTTTGATAAGAATTTTGTGATCTCCAGCACTGATAACTAACATTTTATTTGAGAACAGAAAGAAAAGTGTTCAGAATTTTAGAACATTTACACTGCAGTCAAATTATAGTCCTCAGACTTCATGTCATGGATAGCTAATGCTTATAGTTTCTTCATGCGGAGAGTAAAGGTCAGGCCTTTAGTTAAGAGTGTGTAACAAAATACTATATTTCTTATTTCTCAACCAAAACATATGTTGTGGGTACTCAAAAGAACCCTCTCAATGAGACGGGTTCTTTTGAGCACCCAAAACTTATGTTAAAATTGGTGGGCAAGAAAATATTCACAATTTACGCTCAAATATTTTGTTTTTCTAAACCTATGAAGATTGTAGACATCAACCCAGTCTAGTCAAGTCTACCATCTATACTCATTGGGTAACTAAGAACTCATAGTTTCTTCATGGGAACAGTGAATATTGATCAGACTGTGCAGATATCAATGCTGATATGAGTCTTCACTAGGCCCACAGGTCATTTTATTGGTTTTGTCGTAACTCTTGATCAAATATTTTGTATGTAAAAATGATCAGCTATAAAAGTTCTGCAGCATTGTTGTTGAACACATTTCAGATTTCAGTTGACATTTTATAACTTCTGGCCCCGAGGTAATAAAACTTTTCATGCTCAACTCAACTGAACTCGAAATTCAAAATGCTCATAAAAACGAAAATACCGACAAATGAAGAAGCTTCATGCTTTAATTCTCTCAGGTGTTGTATTTATCATGCTGATAAATGTTAAAATGCCAACAATTGTTAACATTTTAGCATTTATGAGCATGATAAATTTCCTGCTCAGTTCAGTTGAGCATGAAAAAGTTTAATAACCTTTGGGCAAGGACTCATAGTTATTTCATGTGGAGGACATTGAAGATTGATCAGACTGTGCAGATGTCCATGCTGATCCCAGTCTTCGCTGGGCTGACAGGTTATTTTGTTGGGTTATAATATTCAAATATTTTGTTTGTAAAAATAATCAGCCGTAAAAGTTCTGCAGCATTTTTGTTGAACAAATTTTAGACTTTCAGTTAACATCATAACTCCTGTTCCAGGACATAGGGCCTACTGGCAGAAAAAATTATAGTATGAAGTTTGACAAATCGTAGGTCCAGATAAGGAAATTTTATGAGCCTATAATTGTAATTATTTTCTTACCCATCAATTTAAACATGTGTTTTGGGTGCTCAAAAGAACCGTCTCATTGAGACGGTTCTTTTGAATACCCAAAACATATGTTTTGGATGAGAAATAAAGAAAATAGTTTTCCAATAGGAGTTCTGACAACTATTATATTTTATGAATTGTATGCACTCTTTCTCAAATTTTCGGCCTTGGGCCTTCTTCAGGACATTAGAAACAATTTTCACAGCTAAGTAGCATCCATGATGACTATTATGGTATATGTTTACTCATAAAAATGATATGTTTACTCATAAACATATACCATAATAGTCATCATGGATGCTACTTAGCTGTGAAAATTGTTTCTAATATCCTGAAGAAGGCCCAAGGCCGAAAATTTGAGAAAGAGTGCATACAATTCATTGACGTTATTGTTATTATTCCCTATGGAATTATTATATTTTAGGTCCGTGAGGATCCTTCGTATTGTCTATCTATATGTCCAGACAGAGGTCTGTCTTCCCAGAACTACCGATGTGCTGAATGTAGGGGCCCTATCTCGTTCAGTAAGTATAATATTTGTGACAGACTTTGACAATTGAATGGAATTGTGCTTCTGCGTTTTCATTGTTAATAAGTTTTTAGGAATTATTTTTTTGAGAAAAAAAATCTTTATAACAGACAAGAAAACCAGATAAATTCAAAAAATCGAAAAAACTTAAAAATCAATATGATTTAATTGTCCTAAACGAACACAATTTACATGTGGCTACAATATCTAAGGAAGTTTATTCTATGATTCAATTAGCAAGTATCATTTTTTCCAAGGAGTCCCCTTTAAAAGAATAATACAACGAGAAATATTCTCTGATATATTTGGATCAGAGAATACTGATTGTGGAATTTTTACTCAGGGGACTTTTTTTGCAATCAGGTCATAGTGAACTAAGCAGGGCCATTTCTGCCCATCTCTAGGGGCCGAATCTCGGCCCCATTCCCAATCAAAAATAGCCACCTTTTTTCCCAATATCATGTCTGATTTTCCCAATTAAGAAAAGTAAAAAAAAAAAAAAATTTTTTTTTTTTTTTTTTTTTTTTTTTTTAGAGACCACTACTACTTATGAGAAACACTGACCCATATCAGAATGATACTTAAACACTAGTGCTTAAGTGGTATGCTTGGCATAATACTATCTAAAATAACTTGATTTTGAGTCCTTGTAATGTTCTATGTCATTAATTTCTCCCAATTTTGATGTTAAGTCGATCTTTTTTTTCCCAATTTTGACCAGGGGCCTATTCCCAAAATTGCTGGAAAAGGCCCTGTTAAGGCTATGTAATTACTTAGAGAGTTATTTCTATTACATTCTGTTATATTGAACCATGACTTTGTTGTAATTCAGAGAACATATATTGTTTTAACAGAGTCAGGGTATAGTGAACCAAGGCTATGTTATTACTCAGAGAATTATTTATGTTTTGACAGAGTCAGGGTATAGTGAACCAAGGCTAAGTGATTACTCAGAGAACTATTTTGTTTTGACAGAGTCAGGGTATAGTGAACCAAGGCTAAGTGATTACTCTGGGAACTATTTTTGTTTTGACAGAGTCAGGTTATAGTGAACCAAGACTATGTGATTACTCAGGGAACTATTTCTGTGAATTGTGCCATTGGAATGACCCAATGTTGATTCCTGCGAGGGTGCTACATAACTGGGATTTCGAGGGTTGGAAGGTAACATAATATCTCTGATTTTCAACTCTTGTTGCCAAGTGCTTTTTTTCAAAAATAATTGATCACATGCCTCCAGATAAGTGTGGGCTTTTGTTTTTGTCTGCTGAATTTTTCAAAATTAACTTTTTCAGAACAATTATTTCAGGAACATTATCAGAGTTTCAAACAGTTTGGAAATTAGTTTTTCACAGAAATCTGAAAACTGAATTCAGTCAAGTTCTTTCTTTTCTATCAGTTACTGTTCAAATTAGTTTTGATGCTCATTTTGGCCTCAAGCATCACAGCAATGGTATATATAATAAGCCTGCACATTCTTGAGGAGTTTATCAGTAGGCATAATGGCATGAATAGGATTTTGTTACGACTTCAAATGCCTTTTCAAAAGAGCCAATGGATGAAGGCACTTTACATATAAGGTTAAACAGTTGTGCTGCCAGCCTGCCAGAATATTTGCTTTTCAGGTTACAGTGCCTGCTAATTTTTCAACTGTTTTCTTATTTTCTTGGTCTGCTAGTTGATTTCCAGCCAAAAGTTGTCCCAGATACATATCTACACCTTTTTATTCAACACATTAAGAAATTCTTTACTTTGTTATCCGTTTGTGTGTTGATTACACTTATGGCCTGAGTGATTCAGCATGCTCAGACTAAAATCCTGTATTTACTGTTACATGCATTTTATATCGCAATACAATATTGGTGGGGTCTGTACTGCAATTTACCATTATACAGGTTTACCCTTACAGCTCTAGTTGAATAGGTAGTTTATGTTTGTCTTTCTTAATGTTACTCAATCAAAGTACAGTAAAACCTGCCTTAAAAGTGGTCACTCAAAAGAAGACCCCAAAATATGTTTTCAAGACTGATAATTGCTTAATGCATGTGAAGGTATTGTATAATGTTCTGATGGAGCATTCTGCAAAACTTTTGACCTGCACTAAGCTACCACCTGTCTTGCAGACCATTGTTTTGTCTATTTTTGAGTGGCCGCTTTAGGCAGGTTTCACTGTTAAAGTATGTTGTTCTCCCATGATTTGCTGCCTGTAATTGGAAATAACCCATTCTCAATGGTCTTTCTCATTGTAATACAGTAAAACCTCAAAAATTTGAAGGCCGATTATTCACAATACTTGTTCATTTGAATAAAATTTCGGACACAATGGATTCAGTGTATAAGGGCCTATTTATGAACTATTTTTTATAACTGTCTATCAAAACATATTTTTTGTGCGCCTGAAAGAAATGTCTCATTGAGACCTTTCTTTTACGCACCAAAAAATATATTTGATAGAAAAAAGCGCAGTGGCTCAGTGGTTGAGTGCTTGACTCGAGACCAAGAGGCCCCAGGTTCAAGCCTTACTGGCGTCACTGCATTGTGGTCCTTGAGCAAGACACATTTATCCTAGCATAAAACTGGTTCAACCCAGGAAGACCCGTCCCTGTTTAACTGAAAGATTGTTGATGGGACATAAAGAATCAAATCAAACAAACAAAACTACCGCTACAGCTTAAGTTGAATAGATAGTTTATTTTTGTCTTTCTTGATCAAAGTATAAGTATGTTTTTCTCCCATGATTTGCTGCCCGTAATTGTAAATAACCCATTGTCAATGGTCTTTGTCATAGTTATTCAGTAAAACCTCGAAAATTCAAACACTGCTTATTGGAAATACTTGTTAATTCTAATTAAATTTCGGCCAAATCCTAGAAACATTGTATGTATGTATGTATATATCAAAATATGTAAATCTTCATGAATAAAATATTGTTTAAACCAAAGTTCAGACACAACAGATTCAGAGTATAGGGGCCTATTAATGAACTATTTTAATAACTTTCCATCAAAACATATTTTTTGTGTGCGTGAAAGAAACGTCTCCTTGAGACATTTCTTTTACGCACCAAAAAACATATGTTTGATAAAAAAAAGGTGCAAATATTCAGTTTTTGAGGACTATATAATTTTTGTCTACCCCCTATAATTTGAACTACTTATAATAGGGGCCTATTTATGAACTATTTTAATAACTGTCCATCAAAACATATTTTTTGTGTGCGTGAAAGAAACGTCTCCTTGAGACATTTCTTTTACGCACCAAAAAACATATGTTTGATAGAAAAAAGGTGCAAATATTCAGTTTTTGAGGACTATATAATTTTTGTCTACCCCCTATAATTTGAACTACTTATAATTCAAAATAAACCATATGAGCCGTGACATGAGATTTCAAACAATGTGGTATGTGCAACCAGCAAAGCCTCAGATCAGCCTGCGCATACGCGCAGTCTGATCTGTGCCTTTGCTAGTCGCTTGAATATTCTATGACTGTTAAGCACCTGACCGATTATCATTTGGAGTTTCTATGCTTAACAGGGGCTGCACAGGCTCGTCTGAGTCTACACTTCTCGAAATGCCACATTGTTGGAAACCACATGTCAAGGCTCATATAGTCCTGAGGACTTTGAATTTACGAGATTCTACTGTACATCCAATACAGACTAATTTCTTCAGGTGTTGCCAAAATGACTGTTATACATACTATGCAACATGTTTTTCCAGGTTTGCAGAGCATCCAAACAATTCCTGAAACTCATGGAAAACAAAGCTGTGATACGGATACAAGATATCAATCCTATGTTGTTTAGTTTTGTCGAAGAGCTTAATGATGTTAAGGTAAATGAGCTGTGACATGTGATTTCAAACAATGTGGTATTTTGACAAGTGTAGACTCAGGAAAGCTTGTGCAGCCTCCTTTTAAGCTTAGAAACTCCAAATGATGTTCGGTCAGTAGCCTTACACTCATAGAATATTCTTGCATCTAGCAAAGGCTTTGATCAGACTGCGCGTATGCGCAGGCTGATCTGAGGCTTTGCTGGTCACACAAACCACATTGTTGGTAATCTCATGTCGCGGCTCAAATATGGATTTTCTTAATTCTTTGCAAGCTGGTTATTATTAAATTTTTACATTTTCGAAGCAATCCTTTAATGAATCTTTAGATTTTTGCAAACGTTCATAACCTCATGAATTACACAAAATTTGATTGACAGCTGCCAAGCTCACTTGCCCATGCAATACGCTTCGAACATCAAACTCATTTGCCAGAAGTGATACTGGTGTTGTGATTGACAGGGAACCACACCTGAGTCGCACATGCAAAACAACCCTCTTGTTTGCTCCATTGGCTGTCCTTGTTCAAGCTGGCCGTTCCGCTTTTCCATTTTACACTCAGACTAAACCGTTCATACGATTATATTTAAAATACAATATTGTTTTAATTCCTAAATTTAAAATATTTTTTATATTTCATATATTTATAATAAAATGTAAATATAAGTAATAAATTCAATTTTTGGAATGTTCATGGAATCATGAATACTTCAAATCTCTTGCAAAGTAAGTGAAGCCCGAAATATTTGAAATGTTCATGGAGTCATGAATACTTCGGGTCTCTTGCAAAGTTATTTGCTAGAGAACCAAAGTATTCATGGGCTTCACTTACTTTGCAAGAGACCCGAAGTATTCATGATTCCATGAACATTCCAAAAATTGAATTCACTTCTTAAGTCCCAAACAAAGCGGGGAGCTTATTGTTTATACTTCGTTTCTTCTTTTTCTTCTTATTCCATTTCTTCTTTTTCTTTCTGCCCAAATTTTGTGCGGATCAGTTCTCACTAACCACTCAATAGATTGTTCTGAAAAATTGTTGTACCCAAAACATAATACGGTACTTTTGATGAGAAATAAGAAAATTCATTTATGTAAGTTACCCTGTCTTATCTGAGATCATTTTTCATAGTACCTATTTACCCTAAATATTCGAACATACACCGGATCAAACAGCTTAAACCCAGATGAGCCTAATTCTGTTTACCTTTTAATAGAGCAATTTCAGTTTTTCATTTTGGCTAGCTTAACCTTCATAGCTTCATGTCTAACTACCTGCCAGCTATGTAAACTTAAAAAAGGATACAGTACCGTCAGCCAGCATTAAACTAGTTTTGAATTAAATTGCATTTTGAAGGAGCAATTGTATGCTGCCAATGATATAATTGTCATGACTGCAGCAGAGGATAAAGAATGGGATACCTTCCTTGATTTTCAGCCCTAAAAGTAGTGGTTCGAATCCGCAGTATTTTCATGATGGATCACTGTAAATAACAAGTAACCAATGTTCGATCATTAATCCAACTAAAATTAAATATATACATGGGACATAGAAAAATACTTCTAAAATGCCTTATTCATAAGTAAGGTTTTCAAAATTATCTGTGAATTCTGGATTTTGAGGTGACTGACTTTCTATGGTTAGTCAGCCTCGGAATACTGAATTAGGCAGATTATATAAGCTACTCTGATTTATTTTCAGTTTATCAAAAGACAATTTAACTTATAATTGTTAATATTTTTAGGCATATTAGTTTTAAGGTTTGAATTTCTTAAGTTCAGGATATTAAGTCTTGAACTTTCACCTATGTTTGTTGGGTCTAGTTGATTGATTTGTCATGTCAAGTGTATAATTACAGAGCACTAATTACTAAGAACAGATTTTTTCTGCCTTACACATGTATATGGTGCTGCCTGAAACTAAAACTGGAATTCACGCAGAAAATGATCATAAACAAAGGTTTCAAGCCAAATATTTAAGGCTATATGTAGCTGAATAACTTTACTGATTAATGGATTACAGAAAATCAACTGATCATGAACTCAGATACCCATAGCTGAAAATTATTCATGAACTTGATAACCCCTTTGTATTCTGATGGATTTTCCCATACATATTGATACAATAAGACTTAGTATGGGACTACCCATTGTGTACTTTAAGGAGTCACAGATAGAAATTTCTAAAGTATGATGTTTTTCTGTCCCTGAAGGCTGTATAAATCTTCAAACAGCGCAGACCCTGATGAAATTCAGCATTAAGCTGCAGTTCATCTGGGTTTGCAATGTTTGCCAAATTATTTGTTTAGGGGTTTCCCATATACAAAGGGTTAACCAGCCAGTCACTACTAGTAAGACAGGGAGGGGAGTGGCGCAGTGGTAGAGTGCTTGACTGGAGATCGAGAGGCAGCGGGTTTGAGCCTCACCAGCATCACTGGGTTGTGGTCCTTGAGCAAGACACATTTATCCTAGTTATCCCCCGACGAAGTCGGAGGGATATAGTTTTGGCGTCGTCCGTGCGTCCGTCCGTCTGTCCGTCCGTCCATTCCGTCCGTCCGTCCGTCCGGAACCATATCTCAGTACCTATTGGTCAGATTTGATTCATTCTTGGTACAAATGATAAGTACCATGGACTCTCAAACATCCAATAAGTTTGGTCAAAATCAACCCCTTAACACTTGAGTTATTGCCCTTGTTTTAGTATAGGCAATTATAAGGCAAAACCTATATTAGCTTTTTTGTGTGATGATCTTCACATTTTATCAAAGCTATTATATTTAACAACTTCTCACTATTAGACCATGATTGCCAAGTGCCTGTAGATAAGCATGGCAGTGTCAAAGTTTTACCCCACCCCCTTTGACCCCACCTAAGGGGTCAAAGGTCAAATATTTAAATTTTGCAATAACTAAGGCAACTGTTAATATTTTTTGCTGAAATTTTGCATACAGGCAGAGCAGCAATAGATATGAAACATATCAAACGGGATTTCAGTTTGAAGGCCTGGGTCCGAGCCTGTTGGGTGGACTTAGGGGGTGGGGCCGAGGTCAAAATTAAACTTTTTTAGAATATGGTCATGTTGCATATCAAATTAAAGCTGACGACGCTGGCAGCAACATGGTAGCAAATATTTTGCCCACAGACACACCCTCGACTCAGGGGGTGGGGTCAAAAGGTCAAACTATATCTTTTTCTGAAAGTAGTCATGTTGCATATCAAATTAAAGCTGACAACGCTGGCAACAACATGGTAGCAAATATTTTGCCCACAGACACACCCTCGACCCAGGGGGTAGGGTCAAAAGGTCAAACTATATCTTTTTCTGAAAGTAGTCATGTTGCATATCAAATTAAAGGGAATTGATCACAGAGCACCATGAAAGCAAATATGCTGTCATTACACACACCAACGACCCCGTGGGGTGGGGTCAAAAGGTCATTTTCTTTTTCTTTTCTAAAAGTGGTCATGTTGCATATCAAATGAAAATGGAAGAAGTGTAGACCTACATGCAAGGTGACACTTTGAATTTACACACACCCATGACCTCTGGGGTTGGGTTTAAAGGTCAGATATTGAAATTGTGCAGATGTAAGTATATTTTTTATTAAACTAAGCACTAAAGCATACTTGACAGGTGTTTGTTATGATCTGAATGATACTGAAGGTGAACTAAGACTTAGATAAATGGGATTTATGTTTTGTGATTTACATGTTTCTCTCAAATAGCCCTTCGTCGGGGGATATAAATTCGTCGAATTTGTCTTGTTAGTACTGGTTCAACCCAGGAAGACCCGTCCCTGTTTAACTGAAAGATTGTTGATGGGACGTTAAGAATCAAATCAAACAAACAAAACAAAACTACTAAGACATATAGCATTTTAACAATGAACTTTAAGGCTTATTCTATTTCAGAAATTACGTGAAGAATTGTTGATAATGAAGAAGTATATACTCATCTGTACAGAAGCCATGGGTGCCAAACTCCTCCTACAGTTAAAGGGGAGACAACACTTTGTCGAGAGTTCCGATATTTACGCCATGCAGGACTTAATAGACATTCAAAATGACAGTCTACTACCTGAGCTGGCTCAGGTTCATTCTAGTTGGGCTCAACATATAAAAACAGACTGTGAGGTGAGTCCTTAATACTTCTCCCGCCGATCACAACAATTGTCGTCTGCTCTCTCATCTGGCAGAGTGCTTATGTTTTTTGATAGCCAATATTGAAAACACAATGAACCCAGATCAGTCTGCTCACATAGGAGCAGTCTGATCAGGATGGAAAAATCTAGTCTTAAGTGCACTTGAATTTTTGCAGCAGACGTAAATAAAGCAGACATTTTCAGGACTAAATATTAAAACAAACAGAGAGGTGTCCAGTAATTTAATTAAGAGTGTGTAATGAAAATTTAATTTTCTTATTTCTCAACCAAAACATATGTTGTGGGAACTCAAAAGAACCGTCTCAATGAGACGGTTCTTTTGAGCACCCAAAACATATGCTAAAATTGATGGGTAAGAAAATATTCACAATATTACGCTGAAAATTTTTGTTTATCTAAACCTGTGGGTGTATGATCAGGATTTGTAGATCAATAGTTTGTAGTGCATTTGAATATGTGTAGCAGATGTAAAAAACAGATATCTAGCAGGTTCATTCTCAGCATATTAAATCACACTGTAAGGTGAGTTCTGGGAATTTCATTGCCTTAACCCTTTTCCCACCACTCAACAATTACCATCTGTTCTCTCAATCTGTTTATGTTTTTTGATAGCCTATATTGCAAGCCTATATTGCAAACAAAGGGACTCAGATCAGACTGCTTCCTTAGGAACAGTCTGATCAGGGTTCATAGTGTTTACTTCCATGATCAAAGGTAGTCTGAAGCACTGTATTCATACCACTACGGCACTTTCGGTTTTGTCTCTTATTCCGGTGTAACAGGCCGGAATTTCCCCCCCGTCAGTTTTTTCCCCGGGGAAAGAATGGGCCGACACATTCTTTCCCTGGGGAAAAAACTGACTGGGGAAAAAACTGACCGATACACCGGTGTTAAGGTAACTTTCTCATCATTTTCAATTTCTTCATTTAATCACAGATAAACGCCCCAAAATGCTTGGGTTCAGATTGATTTGTGTTTATCAAATTCACAATGTATCTTTTAGCTTTAAAATTATATAAAAACTTTATTGTTTGATGTCTAGGCATGAAATAACTAATTACGGTTTTGTCATCGTGGATAATTAATCAATGACAAAACCGTATAATTATGACTAAACCATAATTGACATTTTTAGCTCACCTGAGCCGAGGTGAGCTATTAGTATACCAATGACTCAGGCGTCCGTCTGTCAACATTTCAAACATCTTCTCTGAAACTACTGAGCCAATTGAACTCAAACATATGGAGACTATTTTGGGTGGGGGAACAAAAGTTTGTACAAACGGTCCTAGTCACATGACCAAGATGGCAGCCACTCCCATTTTTGGTAAAAACCCTTTAGAAATCTTCTCCGAGAACCCGAAGGCTAATGACCTGGGACTTGGTATGTAGCATTGGGGATGTGGGGCCTACCAAGTTTGTTCAAATAATGATCCTAGGTTGACTTTGACCTACTTAACATCAAGGTCAAATTTGTTTCCTAATGCATTTAAATATGGAAAACTTTGAAAAGTTGAGTTTTTGAAAACTGTTGAAGCCAAAGTCATTATTCTCACTTGATATGTTAAACCTAATGAGACAGTGACTATAAATATGTTCCAAAGGTTAAGGTTGACCTTTGACCTTTCAGCTCATGTCGCTTATATTGTGTCCCATCAATATATTAAAACATAGTTTTCTCAAAAAAACACTAGGCCAATTGAACTCAAATTTCATATGGAGACTCGTTAAGTTGAGGGGAGTAAATTTATTCTGAATGTTAATGGTTACATGACCAAGATGGCCGCCATGCCCATATAGGGTTAAAAGCCTTTAAATATCTTCTTCTCTGGAACCAAAAGGCCAATGGCCTTGGGACTTGGAATGTAGCATTGGGGATGTGGGCCCTACCAGATTTGCACAAATGATGAATCTGGTTTGACTTTGACCTTTTTTACGGCAAGGCCAAATTTGATTCCTAAGTGAAAAATCTTAAAATTTTCATTTTTCTGTAACTGTTTAAGTGGAAATCATGATACTTGCGAGAAATGTTAAAGCTAATGAAACACTGGTTTTATATAAGCTCCAAAGGTCAAGCTGACCTTTGACCTTTCACCCAAGGTCACTTATTTTGGACAGCCTCATAAGTATCTAAACATCTTTTTCTCAGAAATCATTTGGTTGTTTGTACTCAAATTTCATATGGAGTATTCATCAGATCAAATGGCCGTCTTGCCTTTACATGGTAAAACAAAATATGTTTAAATGATTAACGGTAAATGTTCTAAAATTTCGAACACTCTAAAATTACGAACACCTAAAATAATTGCCGAAAATAATTTTCAAAACATCCTAAAAAATGGAACACTGACATTTTTGGAAAAGTAACTTTCTAAAATTACGAACACAAGTTATTTTCGGCGGAAAATAAATGTCCGTTTATTCTCGGTTTACTTATACCGTTCAGCGCTTGAGCGGTAGTAACATTTGGAAGGTTCCATTCTACTTAAATGGGTAATCTGGCATGTGACATTCTTTTTTGCATGCCGAGCGCATTGTCTGCTAATTGTGCGATACATGCTTTCAGATAAGATCAAAGGCAAGAGCGCATTAAAAGCACGGACTTTTCTACATGAACGTGACAAAGTTCATGTATGTTACTGGTAAAGGCTGTCTATGCATCTATCGACGGAAAACAGTGTGTGTTCAAATATTTTTAAAACCCTTCTTTGGCGAAATGTTTACCTATAAGAAGCATTCGATCTATCTGAATTCTTCAGCAATGGTCATTAACATGGATTTCCTTTGTCACAGACATTAAACAGACATGCCTCGGGCAAGGATTAGGAGTTACATTTACCGCGAGAAAACGCCCATCTAGGCTTATGTTCACCATGAAGGACTTAGGTCATACGCTGCCTGGTCGTCAAAATTGAACATTTGCAAGTAACAGTAGATGTTATAACTTTAAAAAAGCCATGCAAACCACAGCGTTAAAGTAAGTAAGTAAAGTAAGTAAGTTGAGTAAATATGCTAAGTTAGTTTGCTTATACAAACTTATATACCAAAGGGCCTTTTTCCAAGTTGTGGTTTGAGTCGTGAGACACAAAATTAATCCATTCAACATAAAACGGTGCATGCTTGACATACTGGAGCCATCCATGCTGAATTGAGAATGCACACTTGCGCAGGCTCCTCTTTGTCGCACGTTGTAAGTACCAAAATATCATGAAATTATGTCCGTCGACAGTTTAATTTCAATCGAGCCGGTTCACACACACCGCATGCATGCGCAGATCCAGAACATTTTGTCAGAGGGGGTAGTGAGAGAGGAGCGAAATGCCACTAAAAATGGACCACCATCGGCCCATCAGCGAAACACCTTTGAAATGGCGATTTGCTGGCGTGTCAATGGCCCACCATTGAATGCTGGCTTGGTAGCTTTGTGATTTTTAGGGGATCCGGATCAATATTGCTAGGAAACCCTATATTTTTGTGATTTTTCAGGGGGGTCCGGACCCCCTGTCCCCCCTCTGGATCCGCCCATAGCATGCATCTGAAAGAAAGTACTTGTCTGAAATGTTCTGTGATCATTGGACGCAAAGTCGGACTAGATTATAACTCTTGGTATGCTTGTTTGCCCATGATCAGGCACGTCCGACGATCTTCTGGATCCAAACTATTTGCAAACTTTGATAGCAGGTCGTTAAAGTAGAGAGAGATAGAGAGAGAGACTGCACAGTGTTTGCACACAAATCTTTTGTTTTGGCTTGGTTTCTTAGAATATCTAAACACAATGTTTGGGTCAGTTACAACTGCTTCCGATGAGGACCCAAACCCCAAACTTATCGAGCGCATCTGTTGTGCGGCAAAGTCGGACATTCCACAGTATTAACGCTTTGTGTACTTTCTTAAAATTCTATCGCATGCACACATTTTTAAATTGACGAAACATTCTATCCTGAATACCATTCCGGTCTGATCTGAATCCAAACCGTGTTTGCAAATGTAGAAGGAGAGAGAGAGAGAGAGAGAGACTGGTGCAGGCACGTCAAAGTAAACATTACATCGGCGGATCGATAAGTAGAAGGAGAGAGAGATGTGTGTGTTCTTTTTTAATTTCGTCAGTTTGTTTTTTTACTCTGGGAACTTGTCTACGTATTTCAAAGTTTTGTGTAGATCTTTGCAAAAAAAATCTGATGGTACGAGATGTCTAACGGTTTCAATTCTTGAGTACAATATTAACTGGAATTCGAAGTCGGCAGAGCGAGCGAAAGCGTTGAAGAACGAAATAGTAGTGATTCATCGGTAGTCCGAGACGAATGAACATAGGAGACCCGACTTATCGAATAGTTTAAATCATTGGACTTTTATGACTTGTAAGTAAATTGAGTGACATAATATGCACGTGCCTGGCTCTCCACTTGGCGAATACCGCACAAGCTGGACATTTTACTGACTCAGTCCGCATGAATTTACCGGCGGTTTTTATAAGATTAAAGAAAAGAGAAAAGAGGAGATAGCACAGAATCATATCGCCATGTTTTCAACATGTTTCTAGCACATTTTGACATGCATATATACCGTTTTTTCTCATGATAAGCCCACATTCTAAAATTTCGAACACTAGCATATTTTCATAAACGTAATTTCTAAAATTATGAACAGCGGAAAAAAATATTTATTTTTTAGTGTTCGTAATTTTAGAACATTTACCGTACTTAAGTTGACCTTGACCTATTTTAACATTATAAAGGAGATCAGGTGAGTGCTTCAGGACCTTCAGGTCCTCTAGTTTAATATAAATGTAAAAAACACATTTAAAGTTGGATTTTATCTCCGTTTTAGCAAAACAACACAGAGGTTGTTAACTAGACGATGTAATCTCGAAGCAAACATATTCAAAAATTCTCATTTTTTGTCAGCCTTCATTTGAAGGTAATTTTACTATAACACTGGAGTGGATGACGAACCCCAAATTGCCATAGTAGTATGACCACAGTGTGAAGTGCATCTGCATTTATAATTCATTATTCAAAAACCTTTTATTCTATTTTGAGTTATTCTCCAACATTTACACCCCAAAATTTATGTGTTAATTAAATCTTTTTTTTTCCAGAAATGTAAAGCAAAGGGTTTCATATGTGAACTATGTGATAGTGATGAAGTTCTGTTCCCATTTGATAACATAGCTGTGGTGTGTTCAGAGTGTTCCTGTGTTTTACATAGGTAAGTGAAACTGTGAACTTTGTGATAGTGATGAAGTACTGTTCCCATTTGATAACATAGCAGTGGTGTGTTCAGAGTGTTCTTGTGTTTTACATAGGTAAGTGAAACTGTGAACTTTGTGATAGTGATGAAGTTCTGTCACCATTTGATAACATAGCAGTGGTGTGTTCAGAGTGTTCTTGTGTTTTACATAGGTAAGTGAAACTGTGAACTTTGTGATAGCGATGAAGTTCTGTCACCATTTGATAACATAGCTGTGGTGTGTTCAGAGTGTTCTTGTGGTTTACATAGGTAAGTGAAACTGTGAATATGTGTACTATGTGATAGTGATGAAGTGCTTTTCCCATTTGATAACATACCTATGGTGTGTTCAGAGTGCTCTTGTGTTTTACATAGGTAAGTGAAACTGTAAATATGTGAACTTTGTGATAGCGATGAAGTTCTGTTCCCTTTTGATAACATAGCAGTGGTGTGTTCAGAGTGTTCTTGTGTTTTACATAGGTAAGTGAAACTGTAAATATTTGATAGTGACGAAGTTCTGTTCCCATTTGATAACATAGCTGTGGTGTGTTCAGAGTGTTCTTGTGTTTTACATAGGTAAGTGAAACTGTGAATATGTGAACTTTGTGATAGCAATGAAGTTCTGTCACCATTTGATAACATAGCTGTGGTGTGTTCAGAGTGCTCTTGTGTTTTACATAGGTAAGTGAAACTGTGAATATGTGAACTTTGTGATAGCGATGAAGTTCTGTTCCCATTTGATAACATAGCAGTGGTGTGCTCAGAGGTTTCTTGTGTTTTACATAGGTAAGTGAAACTGTAAATATTTGATAGTGACGAAGTTCTGTTCCCATTTGATAACATAGCAGTGGTGTGTTCAGAGGTTTCTTGTGTTTTACATAGGTAAGTGAAACTGTAAATATTTGATAGTGACGAAGTTCTGTTCCCATTTGATAACATAGCTGTGGTGTGTTCAGAGTGTTTTACATAGGTAAGTGAAACTGTAAATATTTGATAGTGACGAAGTTCTGTTCCCATTTGATAACTGTTCCCATTTGATAACATAGCTGTGGTGTGTTCAGAGTGTTCTTGTGTTTTACATAGGTAAGTGAAACTGGAAATATAGCAAGTTAGGCCAAATTTTTTTTATTAGTTGATTTACGAACCCTCCTACTGTAATTTTCTGGAAAGTAGGAAAAAAATGAAATTTTATCTCTAATTTTTTTTTTTTATTTTATCCGCCTACTCTAAATATTATCTGTTTCGTTGAAAAAAATAACTTTTTTTAGCTTCTGTCTGTGTATTTTGAGAGTGACACTGTAATAAGTGATTGTCCTATCCAGATTTTTAGGAAAATGATAAAATATTTAAAAATTTAATACAGACTGTTAGTTTGCCTTACTATTTTTACTGTTTTTTCTTGAGATGTTAAAAAAAAAAAAGGCTTTGAACATGACCAGTTAACTGGTCATTTTCAGAGCTTTTTTATTTATTTTTTTTCGTCCCCACAACCCTTAATCTGAAAACAAAAATCCCGTAAATCAACTAGGGTCATTACCGGTATCTTCGGACAGTGGGGTATCTTCGGACACTTCAGCTCTTCTTTCCTGACACAAATGCGCTTCAGTGACATCAATCAGGCGCTAATTGTCCAAAATAACCAATAAAATACCTGTTTGCAACTAGCTGTATATCTTTTGTAGCATGTATATAAGACCTTATTTGATTGGACAAAAATCCAATACGTAAACAGCAACCATTATGGCGCGAAAATAAATTAAACCAATTCCGAGAGGCACCAGGGGGGTGCATATTAAAACATAGCTTAGAACACAATCAAATTACTGCATACCGATTATCTATGTGTCTTAGATATATTTATGTAAACTAAAATATATAGTTTTCAGTTTATATTTGAGTCAAATGGCAATTATGAGATGAAATTTAGCTGTCCGAAGATACCAGACTATTGGCAAATCACATACTGGTACAATCGGACACATATTTTTGTTCCCTCGAGGCTCGAGAGTGCTGCACTAGTGTATAAAGGTGACCAGATGTTATTTTCTTTGCGCAACCTAGCATTAATGTATGCTGGAGCTGTATACAAAATTCGTCATGTGTTTCAATAACAAGAAACATTAATAATAATGCTCATTTACCCCAATGCATATGATTTCTAGGGTCATCCTGAGGATCGGCTGATATTATAAGGTTGTCATGTATGATAATTAAACTTTGCAGCGCGTAGCCCCCTCTCCTTTTCTCACCGAACAGCAGCTGAAACCTTTTATAAAAATAAGCCAAAGAATGACATTTCATGTATGCAAAGTGATGACTCAGGTGACAGGTCAGCGGGCGCATCCGCACACTCGAAGCCCTCAGCTCTTTAACAGGAATATCACAGACTCTATATTGGACCGTGGCTATAAGTATCGAGTGCAAAGCCATGCGAGGATCCAGTAATTTTTGTGGGGGGGGGTACAGGCCCAACTGTCAGAAAACAGCTCTTCATTTTTAGTCCTCACCATTGTAAGCGATTCTCCAGGAGGTCCGGACCCCCTACTCCCCCTCTGGATCCGCGCATGAAAGCTAAGACTGACCTGTTCAGTTTCCTTAAGTGAACTGTATATTTGTTGATGCTCTGGCCCAGAGGGGTCCAAGGTTGATATGAAACTATAGGAAAGTGTGCGAATAGACTCATAATTTGGGCCAGCACACGTGATTTTTGTAAGCCTTATCGTCGTATATATATGCGCAAACGTCTTCTATAATCGTCCATACGGGACTAGGGCCCGAGGTTATAAAACTTTTTCATACTCAACCCAGCTGAGCATGAAACTTAGCCAGCTCACAAATGTTAAAATGCCAACAATCGTTGGCATTTTAACATTTATTAGCATTATATATATATATACAACAGCTTAGAGACTTAAAGCAATGACCGTCTTTATTTGTCGGTAGTTTAGTTTTTATGAGCAGTTGAAATTTCGTGCTCAGTTGAGTAGCCTACGAAAAAAAAAATATAACCTTGGGGCAAGAGGTCTAAATTTTGATCTGAGTTTTCCATCTTCACCAAAATGCTTTATTTATATGAGCCGAAACTGATCAAGAGTCTCTGGCGAGTCTGCATATTAGCTAGCGCAGGCTTGTCCGAGCCTCTGTTGGTCGAGTGTACTGGCTCAATTAGAGTGTAAATGTCAGCGGCAAATTGTTCCAAATATCCTAAAGGCTCGAGGAAGGCTTTTTAGTGTTAAAATGATAAAACGTGGCATTTGATTAATTAAAAGGTATGTGTTACATATTATATTAAATTTTGGCCTCATTTAAAACCTGTGATGGCCATATTTTGGAAATGTATAGGACTTTCAATAGTGGTCATTTTACAACCCAAGAACAGTGATGGTAACTGTAATGAATTTCTACAGTTGTTTGTTCAAGCATTGGTATCAAAATTGACCAAAATCAATTAACATGCACCCTCTCCCGCTTAAAACATTAAAATTCAACAAGCATATCACGTGTGGCATTAGCCCCGGAAACACAAGTACGGGCAATGGCCAGGAACTAACTATACATGAAGAAAATGAAGTTATGGATATACAAACAAACTTTATCTCTCGTTCTAATACGGTCAAGAGAGGACACATTATGATGACGGTACTAGCTAAAGTTGAAAAAATCGGGCGAGTCGCTGTAAACTTGACGGTAAAGTTTGTTAGTAAAATCTTGGACCCAATTAACACCCTTTATACTGGGTCCGAGGTAAAATATGTTTATTGCAACATTCAGAATAGTTTTCTCAAGCATACAAAGGCTAAATGCAAGTGTAGCACTCGTTGTATTTCATACTAACTATAGTTTGGGGCAGATAATGCTATTGTCCGATCGTACCATCATGGGTGTCCAAAGGTACCAGACCCTTTCCGAAGATACCATACACCCAATGGAACATTACTATTGGTCTGTATTTATAGTGAATAATTATATTCTGGACCCCGGCTTTGTGTAAACTGTTACAAGAGACATTGCTCTATTCAGCCAAGTAGTTTTCTATAGTGTCAGATTAACCAAAAAACCGCTAAAAGCTGGGAACTGTGAAGGTGTCCGAAGGTACCGGTAATGACCCTAATAGAAAAATTCTGGCATTGTCACTTTGTAGACTGGAAACCTCTAACAGGTACTTTGGCACACGGCAAAGACCCAGATGAAATGCCACATGATGTGGCATTTCATCAGGGTCTGCACTTTGCTAAGATAACATTGATCTTAAGAGAAAGAAATACAATAATTTTGGAAATTATAACCAGTGACCCCTCAATATATACAATGGGCCATCCATGTTTTATGGAAAGTTCCATTGGTCTGAAAAGGGTTAATAGCAAATTGGTAGTTTTGTTGTTTTCCATATCCGACAAGTTGTTAGGAATAGTGATACAATTGACAGTTATTTGATGTTTCAATCATATTACGGGCAATTTGACATACTATATACAGAGAGCCCTTTATAATATGTAAACAATTTTTTGAAAAAATTGAGATGGATATATATGTGTGTGTGTGTGTGGGGGGGGGGGGGGAAATATAGCAATTAGCCTATGATCTATCCATCGACAAAAGCTTGTGAGCTCAATGACTTTTATAGCCGTTCTTTGAGTTGTTGAGAAAATATTTGGTAGGCCTAATTGAAGATTGTGGGCATATCTTCTTGGTCTGCTTGTGTGTATATTCAACAAACTTTAACATTGGCCATAACTTTTGAACTACTGGACCTAGAGCTTTGATATTTCAGATGTGTATAATTTGTTGGAGGGGGTGGGGGGTGCAAAGAGCTTATACAATCTGCAAGCACATCAGCCAATTCTGTGGAATCAACCTCTGCCGTACATATAGGGTCTAATTTTCATGGACTTTGATAATGTGATGTCGATGTTATAGAAACCCTGCCAACATAATAACAAGTTTGATTGCAGCGAAACAAACAGTTGAAACATTCGACAATAAACGTCATAAAAAAGAAGATGCTATAGCAATATTTTATAGAAAAAATAAACTTTATTTATACTGCTGATAAAACTTCTCGGATAATCAGAATAATTGATTTTAACAGGGCTGAACCCACATGCTTCAGAACTAATTTTCACTGCGCCATTTCTGGTGAACAAAATGGAGCTTTTTGGTACATAGTACGACGCACACCTGAGCCATGATTTGATTCTCGAATTGTGGCGGACTTTCCAGAAAGAGAGTTAATAAACACTTAGTGTTAGATTCAGGGTTGATTTCTATTGCGTTCCTGGACCTAAGGGCATCAACAAAAGTTGTGTCCCATGTGAATTTTACTGGGTCCATGAAAGTTTCCCAAAGTATATATTTTTTGCAATGTTATACACAAAGAAGCTTTCTAAAACAATCAATTAACTTTAATCTCAAACATTTTCAGTTACACTTTAGAAGTGATTGACGATCAATTAAAAAAGCTAGAAAGAAGCAGATGTAGCAGAGATGGAGTCTTTGACTATTAAACTTTTTCGCTTTAAGAAGTCTTTACTTGACGCTCTAGACCAAGATTATTTTACTTGTGCCTGTTGAAAATCATTGAACCTGTCTGAGAACACATTTTTGAATGGATAAAACATCGTATTGTGATAGCATTGGCTACAGAATACACTTTCTTAAGTTATTTAAATGTTTCTAGTGTGATTCCTCGAGGCATACACCATTTTAACCCAGCTAACAGATTTTGGGAAAACCATAAATCATTATTTATAGCTGAGCCACGTTTTGATTTCAACCGTTGCTATGAACAACGGATCTCAGAAAACCACAACCAAACACTATTTATAGCAGTCTCTGTGATTTTGAAGCTATGCAAAGTACAAAAGACCGATATTCAAGGGTTTTAACACTCTTCACTATTGAGCTGACTTAAATGTGTTGAAAGTCGACTGCTTTTGATCTTGCATTTCATGGACGCGAGCTACTTGTCTTTTTTGCATACCAACAATTTTCCTTGCGTATTTAGATATTATTACGGCGTAAACACTAACACTTCTGGTTATTTTCAAAATTATGATACAATGTTTGACAGTGTTCATCCATTCTCATCTAACCTTTATCCTGCCAATATTTTTTGTGTCATGAAAATGTTTTCTGCTTTTTATGTCAGCTTGGCTGCATATATTCAAGTACATATAAGAATGCTTTAACGATGCAAACAGACACTATAGATCCTGATCAGGCTGCTCCCTCAGGAGCAGTCTGATCTGGAATCCATATTGTTTGTAATATAAATGATCAAGTGCATAACCAGATGAGTTGCAGATGACAATTGCTGTGAATGATGTTAAAGAGACGAATGCATCATTTTAATCCTCTAAATTGACATTTCTACTTACAGGCACTGCTTTGCCAAAAGAGGAGGGGCATGTCCTAGATGTGATAGACGGAACAAAAGAAAGACAAATTGATCTCTAACAAATACTTTATTGTGTATTGTCTTCAGATGGAACCAAACCCCTGTGGAGATTTGGCCCCTTCTGAGGACATTTCATCTCCTCAAATTTGATCTCCAAAGTTTGTCAGACATAATTCAGTAAGGGAAACGACAAAGTGGCAGTGAAGTTCAAGTGCTATTAACCCTTAAAGCGCCAAGAAAAAAATGCATATGAAAATGTGTCTGCTGAAGTCGTCTGCTGCAAATAATTGCCTAGCATTACCGATGAATAAAGTGAAGAAGCAAACAGCGTGGACCCAAAACAGACTGCTCCTATAGGAGCAGTCTGATCTGGGTCCACACTGTTTGCTATAGACGTTCTTAAACATTTCAGCAGACAAGAAAAGCAGACGACTTTTGTTGCGATTGGCGCTTTAAAAGTTAATAAGTAACTTTTGATAGGAAATAGCGAAAAAAAAATAATTCAGAAACACCCATTGATATGGGTCCAAAGTTTATCTATGTAGCTTAGTCCATAGTCATCGGACATCTGAGGACTACAATAGTGTGGTAGTGAGGTTTAAACCTTGGTTCCACCACCTACTCTCACAGAGATTCACTCTCTACCTCTAAGGCCAGAATTTTTTTATTAGTTGATTTACAAACCCTCCTACTGTAATTTTCCGTAAAGTAGAAAAAAAAAAAAAAACAATTTCTAAAATTATTTTTATATTTTATATATAAACCCTAAATATTATTTGTTTCGTTGAAAAAAATAATATATTTTTGTGGTTCTGTCTGTCTATTTTTGAGAGTGACACTGTTAAAAGTAATTGTCCTGTCCAGATTTTTAGGAAAATGATGAAATATTTAAAGATTTAATACAGACTGTTGGTTTACCGTACTAGTTTTACTGTTTTTTCTGGAGATATTAGAAAAAAAAAAAAAGCTCTGAAAATGACCTGTTAACTGCCAGGCGTTACACTGGGGGTCCGATGATGGCCCAACATTAATGCTGGCATGGTAGTTTTATGATTTTTCAGGGGATCTGGACCAGCTTTGCTAAGAAACCCTATAGCTTTGTGATTTTTCATGGGGGGGGGGAGGGTTCAGGACCCCCTGTCCCCCCTCTGGATCCCTGCATGCTGTGATATGACTTGGAAATTGGGAAAAGCAATGCCAAATACAACAACAATAATATCCCAATATACCCTTTAACTTAACCCTTATCCCGCTTCTATTGTCTTGTCATGAACATATTGTCTGCTTTTTACGTCAGCTGCATATATTCATGTACACTCCAGACTAGATTTTTTCATGGAAGCAAACAATATGAACCCTGATCAGACTGCTGCCTTGGGTCCATTTTGTTTGCAATAAAGGATACTTATGAAAATAATCAGGCAAGAGTAGATGATAAAAGTCATGACTGGCTGGCTAAGCAGATTCTTTAAGCATGTACTTTATAAGGGTTTCAGTATGGTATTCAAACTAATAATTGTGCATGCGCCTATCAATGCAAACTGAATACTGTAAGGGTTTTTGTACATGTTTTTTGTTTGTTTTGTTGCTTTACGTCCCAGTCAACAGCTATGTCCATGGGGGAACGGTCAGTTCACATGACCACTGTCCACACTTTTTCCTTGGCAAGCTTGAACAAACGGTTAACCAGTAATTTGAGTACATACTTTAGCTTGTAACTGACATATACTTTTATCATCTGATTTCCAGTCAATCAAATTGTGCATTTTCATTAGTAACATGGATTTATGGTGTGGATGAAAAACATTGTGTATCTTGATCAGCTGATTTCATCGAAAGCCAAGCTGGCTTTACCAGAAGCCATCTGTTCTGTATCTACACTGTTTTCCAAAAAGGGTACACACTTTTGAAAGGGCTTATTATGTTGAATATATAGATGATCTTACATGAGTGCTCATGTTTAATTGAATTTATCAAACAAGTTGGGGAAAAGAGATAAAATGCAAGGCTTGCCGAGCATTTTGTCTCTTTTTTGCAATGAGTTTAATAAATTCAATAATACAAGAGCACGAATGTTAGATTCTATTTATCATAATACATTAAGATTACTTTGAAATTTTGTCATCATGTACGCAACGTTGTTTTGGACGTCATAACGTTTCCCAAAAATCGATAAACCACTAGTGGTTAACAGGTTTTATTACATGGCGTTATTTCACTCCCAGACGCGACATCATATGATAAGGTTTATTTAAAGTGTCTTTAAAGACCACATCTTCTATGAGGCAATTATTTTCCTTATGAGATTGATAAATTCCAACACTGCAGCTTCATTGCAAATGAGCCTACATTATAGAAGTATCTGCCTTAAAAGGCTGTTTAGTCATAAGCAAAGGTACATGTATTTGCATTCTGGATAAATTATCATGCTTATTTTTGTCAGATCATTATTTTCAAACTTTTTCGAAAATTCTTTCAGGAATACAATCAGTGTCGAACAGTTTGGATTCAGATCAGGCAAAGTGCCTGATCCGAGTCCAAACTGTTGGCAAAGGTTATCAGTAGACGACACTAGTACTCTAACATAACTTAGACATTATCTTGATCAATGCAATTGATAAGAGCATTACAATAGATAGAATATTTCTCAACAAAACAGCATATTCAGATAAAACACACCTTTTTGTTTGAAAAATTCTGTCTATGGTTATGCTATTTGGTGGCAATTTTAACTAGTATACAATTTAGAATAGGTTTTATAGCTAGAGGAAAGATAAATTGATCAAAAGAAGAGCTCTTAATCAGAACAAGCTAGATTAGATAATCATAGTTAGAGTTAAAAAATGATCAAACTAAGGGTATAAATGGGCCATGTCATGACAAAACCTGTCTTTGGGGTTTCCGACAAAGTGAGACTCAAAACAATCTCATCAGCTACAGAGACTAGCTAGAAAATTGAAATTTCGCTCGTAGCAAGTCCAGATATGATACTTTTCAATAAGCGAGTAACAAAGGCGCTGATCAGACTGTGCAGATGCGCAGGCTAGTCTGCGCTTGTGTTGTTCCCAAACCTCCGAAGACAGGTTCTCTCGCATCGGGCCCAAATGGGCCAGCACATGATTTCGGTACTTACTGCTTAAACCAGCACAAAAGGCTCCCTGCACAAATGTGCAGTCTCTGTCTCTCTAGAGCTATCCCTGCTTGCAAGCTCAAGTTATGGAAGTAGATAGAGTTGGAGTCAAAAAGTAAGCCCTAGCCCCACTGGATAGCTGCACATGCATGTTTAACTCTGCATGCTGGTTAATTATTCATGCTTTTGTTGTCGTCTGCTGACTTTTTTCAAAATTAAATTTTTCAAAATATTCTTTCAGGGACACTATCAATGTGTCGAACAGTTTGGATCCAGATCAGGACCGACATTCTGTCGGTCCTGATCTGGGTCCAAACTGTTTGCAAAGGTTATCAGCAGAAGACAGAAGTTGCAGCTAGCAAGGAAAGAGTATGCATATGTGATAAGTACCAATATCATGTAGGAGGGCCAAAATGTTTTACTAAATAGATTATATGTAATCTGGATTTTATTTTGACATTACCAGTGATTTTGCCGGGTCGCGTAGCGCAGTCATTAACGTGTCTGGCAACAGATGCGAGTTTGACTGCAGATCCAGGGGTCATGAGTTTGATCCAAGCCCGGTCCCATACTTTGTGGAGATTGATCATGAAATTATTCCTACGGTCATTCTCCTCCCTTCCGCTGAATCATTCCAAGAAGGGTTGTTGTCAGTTACAAGCGAAAGTATGTGCGCGAAGTACTTGTTAACTGCTTGCTCAAGCTTGCCCAGGAAAAAGTGTGGTTAGGTGAACTGACCGTCCCGCCATGACCATAGATGTTGACTTGGGACGTTAAGCAACATAACAAACAAACAAAACCAGTGATTTTATCATTTTGACAGACAATGAAGACACAAATCAGTCAGGGACCAGGCATCTTAAGGGTAGCCTATAGTATGGTGACCTGCGTGTGTCATTTGCATTTTTTTTCTGAAAACACAGCTGATTTAAGCCTTTGTCTTTTATGAAACAATGCATATAAAAGTTTCATCTGCCAAGGTCGTCTGCTTCATCCAGTTGCTAACATCACAGACTAATTTCACCATACAGGCAAATAGTGTGGACCTTGATCAGACTGCTCCTAGAGGAGCAGCCTGATCTGGGTCCTCACTGTTTGCTACAGAGAAGTTTTAAAAGGATTAGGAGAGGATACACAGCAGACGACATTAAGTCATGATTAGCAGCCAAAGGGGTTAATCCATTTTCATACTTCTGGCTGTCATGGGGGCAGTTGGGTTTAATAATTTTTTTCATTTCATTCATAGCAGTCCTTTATTATGCCCTGCCCTGAGTGTCAAAGATCGGGGGCATTCTGTTATTAGTCTGTGTGTATGCAACAGACGTTAAATTTGACCATTAATTTTGAAGTGGTAAACCTAAAACTTGGACATTTCACATGTTTATACTGTGTGGAAAGAACAAAATATATGACCTTGACCTTTGACTACTTTTAAAAATAATTAAATAGCTATACTGGAAAATGCATCAACTCATCTTATTAGTGATGTTTTAGATTAAATTTTACATTGCATTCCTTTTATAACACACCTCCTTTTCTACCATGAATTTGGATATAACATGGTCATCTTGTGGCTACCATTTTTTTAAATCATGGAATTTTACAAAGGAATTAAAGGAAAATGACCATGGAGTGGTTGTTTTCTTAAAATTCCTTTGTAAAATAGTCCCTTTATAACAACAGGATTCCCTTATAAAACTGCCCATTCCTATGGAACCCAAATTTAGTGTTATAAAGGGAATACACTCTATTGATAAAAAAGCATTTATGTTTGTATAATGAATGAAAGAGAGTATTTTCTTATCTATATAAGTGGAGATGATTCATCTGCCTATATGGGCGGCGTAGGGCAGTCGGTAACGTGTCTGGCAACAGATGCGAGTCTGACTGCAGATCCAGGTGTCGCGAGTTCGATCACGACTTGGTTCCATACTTTCGTTGAGATTGATCATGAAATAATTTCTACGGTCCTTCTCCTTCCTTCCACTGAATCATTCAAGAAGGGTTGTTGTCAGTTATAAGCAAAAGAATGTGCACGAAGTACTGGTTAACTGCTTGTTCAAGCTTGCCCAGGAAAAAGTGTGGTTTGGTGAACTGACCGTCCCGCCATGACCATCGCTCATGAAATACTTTCTACGGTCATTCTCCTCCGTTCCGCTGAATCATTCAAGAAGGGTTGTTGTCAGTTACAAGACAAAGTATGTGCACAAAGTACTGGTTAACTGCTTGTTCAAGCTTGCCCAGGAAAAAGTGTGGTAAGGTGAACTGACCATCCCACCATGACCATAGCTGTTGACTTGGGATGTAAAGCAACAAAACAAATAAATCATCTGCCTATATTGTGGCAGTTTGAAAAGAAAGAGTAAGTTTAGTAAGTTTTTTTTTTAACTTTTCATGTGCATTTCATTGTCAACTTCAGCATGCTTGCTCAATTTCATCCCTGGCTCCGAGGTTATAATACTTTTTTCATGCTAAATTCTGCTGAGCATGAAATTTCAACGGTTCATACAAACTAAAATGCTGAAAAATGAAGACTTTTCTGGCTTACAAACTCTCAGCAGATTTATTATGCTTATAAATGTTAAAATGACAACAATTGTTGGCATTTTAACATTTATGAGCACAATAAATTTCAAACTCAGTTGAGTTTAGCATGAAAAAAGTTTTATAACCTTGGGACCTGGTCGTATTTGGGTTATCGTTTGTCTTGACCCTTTGTATACCTGAAACATGTAAAGGGGATCTTGGGCAAACAGTAAATGGAACACTTTGTCAGGGTGTGCACTGTTTGCTAAGGCTATAACCATATTCAGTGACAGAATCACATCAACATTTGGAAATTTATTCTGCGGCCCCTTGGTATATACAATTAGTTTCATTGTATTAACTTGGATAGAACCCATCAGTATACAAAGGGTTAAAAAAGTAGAAACTCTTCAGGTTATCAAATTTCATTAGGTGCTGGGAGCTCAATGGTAGTGTTTGACTAGACCGAGGGGCCGTGGGTTTGAGCCTCACCGGCGTCCCTGTGTTGTGTCCTAGAGCAAGACACATTTATCCTTGCTTAGAACTGGTCCAACCCAGGAAGACCTTCCCGACATAATTGAAAAATTGTTGACTGGGATGTATAGAATCAAATCCAACAAACAAACAAATCATTAGGAACTAATTATTAAGGAGTCCAAATTGTTGTCTGCTGATTTTTTTTCCAAAATTTACTTTTTTCAAAGAAATCTTTGAGGAATATCATCAAAAAGTCAAACAGTTTGATCCTGATCAGATCCACTGGATATGACAGCAAATTAAAAACGATTAGACACGAAATTTAGATGGTTATTTGTCTAATTACTAGCTAAAATAATGACTTTGGAGGATAAAAGCTAGGGTGCAGTCATGGCATTTACTCTGTAGGTGGCTTAACATTATTAATGCCCTGTACACAGATCTTTCTGATTTTAGATTAGTTCTTTGCCTACTGGGTAATATTCCATGCCATTTTGTGGTCTGCTGATTTGTTTTCAAAATCAGTTTTCTGAAAAATTCTTCCAGGAATACCACAGTTTGGATCCAGATCAGGCCTGACATTTTGTCCCGCCTGATTTAGGTCCAAACCGTTTGCAAAAGTTATCAGCAGATGACACATCTATGTAAAAAGTTGAAACATGCCCAAGTGTATAAGATTCTAGATATTCCTGTTTTAAACTATGCAATGGTGCTATGGGCCAAAAATAAGTGCTCTTTTATTACTGTTATAGAGTTTGTAAATATTTGTTATAATTTATATTTGTGAATAAAGATCCATTATTCTTTCATCCTCCTGTTTTACCTCATGTCCAGCTTCTGTCCCCATCTTTCCTTACTTCAAAAACAAATATCATCATAACTCTTTGCCTACTGGTTATTTTGCATGCCTTTTTGTCGTCTGCTTCATTTTTTTCAAGATCATCTATTCTGAAAAATTATTTCAGGAACAGCATCAGAGTGTCAAACAGATTGAATCCTGATCAGGCCCAACAAAATGTTGGGCCTGATCTGGGTCCAAATTGCTTGCAAAGGTAATCAGCGGACGGCACTCTTTAGTATTCGGCACTCTTTAGCTACTAAAGAGTTAAACCAGCTGTTTAATTCTCATCATTTGTTGGCATGGGTGATCGACCATACTTTTTGGATCAGAACTGTGACAAAATTTCAATTGACTTCAATTTGGGTCAGGTCAGATTATTTGCTTTAGAGTTATTTGCCCTTGAGTGATAAAATATATCCCGTAAACTTAAAAGAGGGAAAATGCTGCCCCAGCATTTATGTTCTATTGAGATTTAATCACACATGTTAATAAGAAGGACATTCATTAAAATCTCAAAAATGTTTTAAATTCGACCATATGCGAACAATGAATATTTGAACTTGACCCAGGCATAGCCCATTTACAGTGCAGTGTCTTTATAAAACACCTTGTTATAACATGGATTTGGATATAACATGGTCATGTTGTGGCTCCCAATTTTTTCAACCATGGAATTTTACAAAGGAATCATAGGAAAATGACCATTCTATGGTCATTTCCTATAACTCTTTTGTAAAATTGTATGTTTATAACTAGATTCACTTATAACACGGTCCACTCCAATGGACCTCAAACATAGCCTTATAAAGGGATGGCACCGTATTATTTATTGAAACTTAAAGATAATCAGGACATCTGATAGGACCCTTATCTACAGACCTTTCGAGCTAAAAAAAGTGATATTTGACTCATTGACTTTCACTTTATGAAACTTACAGATACCCCAGGCAGGCATAAAATCATGGACCACCCAAGTTTGGATGCAATTAGTCTACTGACAATGGAGTAAGCTGCCTATTCAGAGACAAAAAATTTTGTCATGAAGACTATTTGAGGTATGAACATGACAGTTTGCGATGATTGCTCTGTAGGACGGAACGTTTGACCTCAAAATATAGATAACTTTGACCTATATTTCACAGGTCAGTGATTTAACATGTATCTTGAAAAATCTTTTAACTACTTACGGCAATGCGAAAATCTACTCGCATGCACAATATTGACAGATCTTATAACTTCATGTATTTGAACTCTTTGCTTGGACCCAAATCAGGCCCAAGAAAACATTGAGCCTGATCTGGATCCAAACTGAAAGTCTGATGGTATACCTAAAAGAAAAAGTTTCAAAAAAATCAACAGACAAAAAAAAAGCAGGGAAAATTACCCAACATGCAGAGTTAATTTAAATCCAACAGGTTGATTTTGATAAGAGATGCATATATGGAAATAAAAACAGTGAAGATAAACAGTGAAAATAAATTGTATGTTTCAAGACACAGTTTAAATAAATATACATGTAAATAGAATTTGATGTGAAGACAAATGGGTTTGTAATCCCCTTGAATAGTTGACCTCTTAATGTAGAAATGAGTTTTCCCACAGAAAATTATACAGTGCAGACCCGATATAACATGGTCTTGTGGCTCCCAAATTTTTTAATCATGCAATTTTACAAAGGAATTGTTGGAAAATGTCATTTCCCTACAATTCCTTTGTAAAATTTCCCTTTATAACATGATTTACCAACAACACAGGCCATACCTATGGACCTCAAACAAAGCGTTATAAAGGGACTGCACTGAACTGGGAACTGCTAATAAATTAACCATAAGTAACCCTGACAACCTACGTCACAGAAAGTGACTTCGGTTGTTACGGTAAATGTTCTAAAATTTCGAACACTCTAAAATTACGAACACCTAAAGTTATTGCCGAAAATAATTTTTAAAACATCCTAAAAAATCGAACACTGTCCTTTTTCGGAAAAGTGAATTTCTAAAATTTCGAACACGTTATTTTCGGCGGAAAATCGATGTCCGTTTATCTGTTTGTCTCATCTGTGTTCGGTATACTTCTACCGTACAGCACGTGAGCGGTAGCGATATTTGGAAGGTTCCATTCTACTTAGATGGGTAATCTGGCATGTGACGTTCTACATGGACAAGTTCCTGCAGCGATTCCGAAACTGCTTTGACTAACCCTTTTGGGTATACCCAAATGGCTGAGATCATTATTTATAACTGACCAAACATTGACCTTCAGGTCGCGCTCCAGCTGATTGTACGTGAATTATGCACGTTGACACGCGCATGCGGTTTCGTGCAAAATGCAGAGAAAATCGTGCAAGTCGCATGTTGTTTCTTCTCACCGAGACATCCAATGCGGAAAATAAAGCCACCGTATATTTAATATTTACCGACATGCCTGTAAGAACTCGCACGTGGTCATCATCTCATTTTTATTCACGGTACATTACTGTTAACTTAAGGCTGAAATATGTGTGATTCTCAGGTGATCCGACTGACACCCCTACCTTCCCCTCCCTTTTAAACATTTTAAAGGATTTCCCAGTTCGGCGATATGCCCAAGCCGCGTGCGACACGGAGGGCACTTCTATCATTCTATACGTGTGTTCTTTTCTTGAACACAGCTCGGACCTGAGCATGAAATCAACTTGCGCGGAGCCCCATATGACCCTGCTGGTACTTATGACAGATGCGATCAGCGAAGGCTCAGGAGAGCATGTGTGTTTGCACCATCTCGTCAGGGTCTCGCTCGGTAAGAAAGTTTAAAGTGGATGAAGACTCTAGGCAAATAAAAATTCTAGACAGCTACGTTCGTTGTCCGCAGGCTATAAAGTACTTGTCGGCGGTTTTCTAAGTACATGTAATAATGGCTATTCCTATCAATCAGAAAAAACATCAAATTCCTCTAAATGGAACATTTTAATAAACTGGCGTGTCTGTTTGTCCTCATGAAACTGCACATGGAAGGTCCTACGAGTGCATTACCGGTATAATGTACGTACAGACGCACATACATGTACCAAGAAATAAATTGATTGTAGCACGATTCTGCATCTTGATAAATTTAATATTTACACGAAATAAGCCAGTCCATGAGATTATGGTACCTATCGCAGATGCGAGCAGCGAATGCCCAGACGAGCCTGCGCATCCGCGGAAAACTGCCCACGTATACATAGAAGGAATGTAGATGAAGGTGCATGCCTTAATTTTGGGTAATATAGCCCCACTAAGTGGCTGTGAATTTAAGAACAGTTAAGCCCTCGAGATGATTACCACACGTCTGTAGATGTATGTACCCCGACTTTGTTACATGCAAAGATCAGCCTGCGCACCTGCGCATCAGCACCTTTGTTTCTAGAACAAAACATTAAACATTTTGTCGGGCAAGATCTGCTAAATTAGTTTGTCACAGCCTCTTTGGGGAGGGGGTGCCTCTCAGGCCCCACCCTGGGTCCGGCACTGCTAATAGTATCAGCCGCAGACAAAGGGACAGGGTAATGGTTCACGGACATGTTTGAGATCAAAGAAGCCGACTATCAGACCACGTGTTGTTGTTGTTTTAAGACTCGGGTAGCACGCTTTGGCTACTGCGCACGAAAGCGGACTTAGCACATAAAACATAATTGCCTAGCTGTGTCTCCTTTTATGCGTTTGCATAGAAAAAAAAACAAGCAATTTCAATGAACTGGAGCATGAAACGGTGCACTGCATGCATGAAAAATTAGATTTGTGGTACTTGTCTGAATTTTTCCTTTTCTTTGAGATATGAATGTACCCAGCGTATCGTACGCATCGGCTCGAAGCCAATATATCATAAATTAAGCCGCGACATGTGATTTCCAACAATGTGGCATTTTGACGAGTGTAGACTCAGCCGAGCCTGTGCAGCCTTCTTTTAAGCTTAAAAACTCCAAACGATGTTCAGTCAGTAGCTTAACACTTATAGAATATTCAATCGATTAGCAAAGGCTCTGATCAGACTGCATATGCGCAGGCTGATCCGAGGCTTTGCTGGTCCCACATACCACATTGTTGGAAATCTCATGTCACGGCTCAAGGCATCGGACGCAATGTCGGATTAATTCTTGGTATGCCTGTTTGCCCCTGATTTGGTTTGGCAAGACGTCGGAGATCTTCTGGATCCAAACTATTCGCGTACTTTGAAAGCAGCTGTGTGTGAGAGAGAGAGAGAGAGAGAGAGAGAGAGAGAAAGAGAGAGAGAGACTAGCGCTTGCATACGAATCACTTGTAATCTCGAAAAATATCATGTATCAGTTCTGAAAATGATACTTGGAGAGCGTTCTCGTGCGCATCGGCTTTTGCACGACAAAGTCGGAAATTCGACAGTATAGATGCTTTGCATGCTTTCTATCGCATGCCCAAATGTTTAAATCGACGAAACATTCTTTCCTGAATTCCATTCGAATCTGATCTGGATCCGAACTGTGACAAAGTTTTTTTTCCTTCTTTTTTAATGGAGACAGGATCCAAATATCAATAAAAGCGGGCCATCATTGGCCCGCCAGCGAAACGCCTTTAAATGGCGTTTCGCTGGCGTGCTGATGATGGCCCAACGTTGAATGCTGGCTTGGTAGTTTTGAGAATTTCAGGGGATCCGGTCCAGTATTGCTAAGATATTCTATATTTTGGATCCGCCCATGGGACTGGACAATGTATACCTTCATTGAGATATACTGAAAACCCATTTTATCGTGGGCATCGGGTTTTGTACGACACTTTGCGTTCTTTCTGTCGTATGCATACATTTTAAATGGACGAAGCATTCTTTCCTGAATTCCATTCGGGTCTGATCAGGATCCAAACCGTTTATGCAAATGTAAATAAAATAGAAAGAGAGAAAGAGAGGGAGAGACTGGTACATTCACATCCTTTCGGGAAAATCAGTGCATCGACAGATCGACAAGTAGAGAGAGAGAGAGAGAGAGAGATGTTCTTTTTTAATTTCGTCATTTTTTTTAACTCTGAGAACTCGTCTACGTTTTTCAAAGTTTCGTGTTTATCTTTGCAAAAAATTCTGATTGACGAGATGTCCTTGAGTGACTGTATTACATTATTAACGGCATTTGCGCAGATGGAGAGCAAGCGAAAGCGTTTTGGTTTTCTGAAGGAAGAACGAAAGTGTAGCGATTCATCGGTAGTCCGAGGTTAATTAAATAAGTGGACTTTTACGACTTGTAAGTAAATTGAGTGACATAACATGCACGTGCCTGGCTCTCGACTTGGCATTTACCGCATGCGTTGGACATTTTACTGACTCAGTCCGCAAGAATTTAGCGACGGTTGAAAAGAATTATGAGTAGTAGATAGCGCACAATCATATCGACGTTTCTACCACATTTTAACATGATAAAGACCACATTCTAAAATTACGAACACTAGCACTTTTTCTGAAACGTAATTTCTAAAATTACGAACAGCAGGAAAAATAATTATTTTTTAGTGTTCGTAATTTTAGAACATTTACCGTACTTTGGAATTGCCACATTGGAAAGCCAGTTTGATGCTGGAGGTAAATTAATCACCTTGACTTTGAAACAACAGGAGCAACAAAATCCTTCATACAGGTATATTGAAAAAACAACACTCATCCACTTGCATTTTGGAGTGTTTTTGCCAGCAGGGCATTTGAAATTGTGGTGTAAGCAATCAGTTTCAATTATTGCATACTTTTTTGTCTTATGTAAGATGTTTCAAGATCTGCATGGATGTTATTTTGCCAAATGAGTTGTTGGAAGTGGTCACTATATTGCAACTTTTGCATCTCAGTATCTCATGAACAGACCCAATAAACCCTTTTAGGACCAATGGAATTTTCCATAAAGCTAAATACAATTTTGTCAGGATGGTCCATTGTGTATATTGAGGGGTCACAGGTTATAATTTCCCCGAAAATTTGTATTCTTTCTCTGAAGATTGATTTTATCATAAAAAACAGTGCAGAACCTAATGAAATGTCGCATTATGCGACATTTCATCTGGGTCGTCACTGTTTGCCAAAGTACCCGTTCAGAGGTTTCTGGTACACAATGGGTTAAACAGTCGGCTATATTCAAATCTTGTAGGTTCACTCTATGCATAGATGATCCATTCTTTGTGAGATTTTTGTTGTTGTTTTTGTTGTTGTTTTGAGGTTATCTATATTGAAATGGAATGGGGCATTGTAGGAATGTGAGATCTTTAAAATACAGTCCACTTTTGTTAACTCAAAATCCATCAGACCAGATTTTTACTTTGACTTATCAGAAGTTTGAGTTATTTTTGGTCATGAACATATTGGCCAGCACATGAGATTTTGGTAATTGTTACATACAGGTAGGCACCAAGTGAAAGCTTAGATGAGAATGCAAATCCCTGTAGTCTCCTCAGAGCCTTCACTGCTGGTATACATAAAGTGTGGACATAAAGAAAGGCTCCAATCAAACCCTTCTAAATAGACCATACATATTTAACCTTTTGTATACTGGAAATCCCTAAATTTGTACTTTTACAAATGAGCCATGTTATGAGATTTCCAACAATGTGGTGTGTGCAACCAGCAAAGGCTCAGATTAGCCTGCGCATACCCACAGTCTGATCAGAGCCATTGCTAGTCACTTGAATATTCTACGAGTGCTAAGCTACTGACTGAATATCATTTGGAGTTTCTAATCTTAAAAGGAGGCTACACAAACTCGTCTGAGACAACACTTGTCAAAATGCCATATTGTTGGAAATCACGTCACGGCTCATTTAACCTTTTCTATAATGGAAACCCCTAAATGTGTACATTTACAAACAGTAAAGACTTGGATAAAATGCCACAGAATAAGCATTTCATCAAGCTGCAGGGTTTTCTAAGATTAAAGCAATCGCCAGGAATTGAAGTCATTATGCGACATTTCATCTGGGTATTCACTGTTTGCCAAAGTACCCGTTCAGGGGTTTCTGGCACACAAAGGGCTAAGAGGGACCATTATCTGGTGAGCAGCCCCTTATAGATAACTGAACTCAAGAAATATAAAAACTTTGATCAGATTTTGAGTTAACAAAAGTCAACTATAATTCTTGCACTGTCTAACACTTCTTGTCACATCAACTAACATCTCTTTCAAAGGCCATTTTAAGAAAGTTTGCTTTTTCAGGATTGGATTTGTCTGCCAGTTTACACCCGGCTTCTTTCGCCAATCCCTCCACCTTTGAGACGAAAGTCTTGACCTGCTCTAACTGAAGCTCCAGCATGTACCTAGAATAGAAACAAGGCAAATATGGGCCTAGTCATAATAAAGCCTGCTGACCAAGCAGGGCTTACCCTGGCTCAGAATTTGTTGTAGCCAACACTTTAGCCAAATGGAAAAAGTTGGATCAAATGAAATTGACATTAGCCAAGGTTTTAGCCAGAAAGTAGTATCAAGAAGTTGTTCTGAATTTAACTCTTTGCCAGCTAGTGGCAACTTTTGTCATCTGCTGATAACCTAAGCAAACAGTTTAGACCCAGATCAGGCCCGGCACAACGCCGGGCCTGATCTGGATCCAAACTGTTTGACACCCTGATGGTATTGAAAAAGATCCAGCTTTCAAAGAGTAAAATAAGACACACTAATAAGAGTGAAGGAATAATAAAAGCAATATTGGAAAATCCAACAGCTGATCAAAAATCACTTTTTCACAGATATGTAATTTTTGAACCACCCAGAGTGTACTTTTAGCCAATGACTTATATTTGTAGCCACTCTACATTTTTAGTAGCAAATGGCTAATGATGGTGAGCCCTGCCAAGTAAGACTCAAACCAGTCTGTTCAGCTACAGAGAATATTGAAATTTTTACAAAGCAAGTTAAGCTATTATACGTTACAGAAAATGAAAAACAAACGGGCTGATCAGACAGCAAGAATGTGCAGACTGGTCTGCACCATTGTTCGCATGCAAGAAAAATCATGTTTTCTCTCAATGAGGGCCATATCTGAGCTAGCGCTATATAGTTCAGTATAGCTTATTAAATTTACCAATAGGTAGGCTGTTTATGGTCCATAGGAATGGACCCTGGTATAAGTGAATCCTGTTATGAAGGAACAATTTTACAAAGGAATGATAGGAATATAATTCCTTTGTAAAATTCCATGATAGAATGTCTGATTTTTTTTAAAAATACATGATGTTATAACACCCCAGATGCTCGACGGCATGATAAATATATTTTCATTATGAATGACAAAACTATAGATGCTGATGAGCTTGTTCTTGGGGTAAAAAATACAGAAAATAAGTTTACCTTGCTGTTTCTATAATAACTGAAGCTTTATCAGCAAATATTGGGTTGATCTCTGGCTTCAACAGATGCACCAAACTACAATAGAAAATGAAAACTTTAACTCTGCATGCTGGGTAATTTGGCATGTTTTTTTGTCATTTGCTGATTTTTTTTCAAAGTCAACATTTTTTGACAAATAAGCTAATGGCAGGTGACAATCCACACCTATAGCTTGTCAATATAATACATATATAAAATTTAGTAAAATTCTGTCATTTTGTTCTCAAATAATTGCGTGGTAACGAAATTCTGATGGCAATCAAGGGCCATAACTCTGCTACAACTTTGAAAAAAAATGATGAGTAACAATCCCAAACTAGATCTTGTCAATACCAACGCATACACAAAATTTGATACAATTCTATCATTTTGTTCTCGAGCAGAAACAAAATTCTGAACAAAATTCTGACATCAATCAAGGGCCAGACAATGTAACTCTATTGCCCAATGTATAGAAATTTATGTGAAACAATCCCAATTTAGACCTTGACAATATCAATGCATATATAAAATTTGGTTCAATTCTAAGGCACTTAAGCTTTGGATACCTTGCTGTATACATGTTAATAAAAACCCATCTAAAACCATATTTTCAGTAAAATAACAACTACATAACATTACAGGCGTAAAAAATGTGCCACTTGGGTGACCATCTTAAAAAATGTCATTCTAGTGGCTATTCTGGTAACTATCTTGGAAAGCATGCATCAGAAATTCCTCAAATTTGAGCTTACCTAAAACATTCATGCGTGTAAACCATGCACAATTTTTCAATCATATTGGGAAGTCTTCCTGGGTTGAACCAGTACTAGGCAGAGAATAAAGTGTCTTTCTCAAGGACACAACGCAGTATCTCTGGTGAGGCTCGAACCTAAACCCCTCGGACTCGAGTCAATCACCCTGAGCTCCTCTATGGAAGAAACCAGTTGACAAATAACTTAGTCACAAAAGAGCCAATAGACAGATGGACAGACAGAATGAAAAACTAAAAGAGCTCCACCAACCAAAGTTGGCAGTGCCCTAGTTAATTACCTCCCTGTTCCGTTTCTTACCTATTAGAAAAGTAGATTATATGGAAGAGTTTCTGGTATTTTCCTTTCTTGGGAAGATCTAATAATGAAGCTAATGGTAGGAATGAGACTGTCACATCTTCAAGAGGCATGGCAACTAAAACAGAAAAAAAAATGTGGCACGTCTTCTAAAATTTTTAACACTAAAGGCCTCTTGTTTGTTTGATTTGATTATTTACGTCCCATCAACAATCTTTCAGTTAAACAGGGATGGGTCTTCCTGGGTTGAACCAGTACTAAGCTAGGATAAATGTCTTGCTCAAGGACCACAACGCAGTGACGCCGGTGAGACTCCAACCCGCGGCCCCTCGGTTAAAGGCCTTTACAAACAGGGCAGACCCAATTCAGACTGCTTCTAAAGAAGCAGTCTGATCAGGGTATTCCCTGTTTGCTATTCTGACAAGCATCTTGTGAATTCCAGTCATGACAACCAACATTTTACATGTATTTAAGAACAGAAAGAGAAAAAATGTTTGAAATTTTAAACGTTTACCATATTTAATTAGCAATAAGTGATCTTAATTAGCAATAAGTGATCATGCACAACTGTTTGGCTGCTAATCATATCTAGATATTGTCTGCTGTATCATCCACTAGTCAATTTAAAATGTCTCTGTAGCAAACAGTGTGGACCTGGATCAGACTGCTCCTTTACTCTTTGCTCCCTTAGGAGCAGTCTGATCTGGGTTAACACTGTTTGTCTGTATGCCAAAGTTAGTTCTTGACTTAAGCATTGTTATGAAGCAGATGACTTCAGCAGACGACATTTTCAGATGCAGTTTTTTTCGTAACAGGCGAAGGGTTAATGAATATTTTCCCTTGAATATACAATATTCTAATCTAAATAACATTCATACATTTTCCAGGGATCCCGGCTCAGCCCCATACCTTTGTGGAGATAGATCATGGAATATTTTCTACGGCCATTCTATCCTTTCCGCTGATTCATGAAGGGCTATTATCAGTCACAAGCAAAAGTATGTGCAGAGTACTTAGTCTGAACTTGCTAAGAAAAAAGTATGGTTTGGTTTACTGACCAACTCGACATGACCATTGCTGTGGGCCATTCAACCATTAAACAAACGATTTCAATAATTGAAAACTTCTACACATACCTGTATGAACACAAATAATGTGTCAAAAGAGATTCATTTGGGTAAATTTATGCACTTCTTATTGTACATCCAATGTTAAACATCAAATGAGTTGGTGCATGACAAATTCATGAATACCAAGACTGATCTAAGTCTTACTGTTTGCATGAAGAAACCATAAGCCCTAAAGTTACATATAGCCAATCATGGGCCAACTATTGGGTACACAAGCCTTGGTGTATTTCTCATTGTTCAGTTTTGCACCTGTACAATGAAAAGAGATTGAATAACTTCGTAGATGCACAAGCTGATATTGGCCTTTGTTGTCAGCTTGCAACCAAGTCAGGTTTTGTTTGTGTTAATGCTTTACCTCACAGTCAGCAATGTTTCAGCTATGTCAGGACAATTTTCTTTCTTCCTGGTTTGAACCAGTACTAATCAGTGGAAATAGACTTTTGCTCAAGGACAGAACACAGTGAATATGGTGAGTCTGTAACTAGCAAACCTTCTATCCCCAGTCTAATTCTCTACCAACTGAGCCATTGCACTCCAATTAAGAGAGTGAAAAACAAAGGTGCTGATCAGACTGGGCAGATGTGCAATACACAGGCTGAACTGGGCCGTTGTTGCTTGGTGAACTGTGCCTTTGTTGCTTGGTCTCAACAAAGTAAGGGAAAAGACAAAGAACAAGAATCAATACAATCAAGTACCACACCTGACCCAGGCCACCATATGGGAAAATGACAAGAACACAAGAAAACATCACACACATGAGAGCCAACAGGTCAGCCCTTTCCTAGCACGTAACCACAAAGCTGCAAGGAACAGACAAGACAAATGCAAAACACAAATACAGTAAAACCCGACGCAAGCGGCCACTCAAAAAGAAGACCAAAAATTGTTTTTTAAGACTGATTTTCGCTTAATGCAGGTCAAAAGTATTGCAGGATTCTCCAAAGGGAGCATTCTGCAATACTTGTACTTTCAACCTTCATTAAGCTACCATTTGTCATTAAGACCTTTGTTTTGTCTACTTTTTAAAAGCTGCTTAACCCTTAAAGCGCCAAGAAAAAAATGTATCTGAAAATGTCATCTGCTGAATTTGTCTGCTGCAAATAATTGCCTAACATTACTGACAACTTGAGTATAGAAGCAAACAGTGTGGACCAAGAACAGACTGCTCCTATAGGAGCAGTCTGATTGGGGTCCACACTATTTGCCATAGAGGCTTCTTAAACAATTCAGCAGACATGAAAAGCAGACGACTTTTGTTGGGATTTGCGCTTTAAGGGTTTAGACAGGTTTTAAAGGATGCCTAGATGATTATATACCAAAATCTTCTGTCTGTTTGATCTTTTCTTCAAGGTTCTTATCAGTTTCTTCCACCAATTCTTTCAGTAATTCATCTTTCTTTTCTTCCTCCGTCTTTTCTTCTCCTTCCTCCTCTTCCTCTATAATCTCTGTAAGTACATCAGATAGGCCTTATTGCGGGAAAACCTGTCTTCGGGGTTTCCGACAAAGCCAGTTTCAAACCAGTCTCCTCAGCTACAGAGACTAGCTAGAAAATTGAAATTTCGCTCATAGCAAGTCTAGATATGATCTTTCTCGATAAGCAAATAACAAAGGCGCTGATCAGTCTAGCTTTTCATGCCAGAAAATTTTGCATGCTTTTTTGTCACCTGCTGATATTTTCAGAATTAACATTTTCATAAAATACCTTCAGATTGTCAAATAATTTGAATTTAGATCTGGCCCCCCACCCCATGTTTTGTCAGGCCTGATATGGGTCTAAATTGTTTGCAAAGGTTATCAGCAGATGACACTGGCAGGCAGCTTAACAAGCAAATATGGCCTGCAAAAGCCTTAAATGTAGATCATAACCTAAATTTGGTATGAAAAGAAGATCCATGTAAAGATACTTGACTTAACCCTTAATGCACCAATCGCAATAAAAGTTGTCCTCTTTTCTTGTCTGCTGAAATGTTTTAGATCTATGGCAAACAGTTTGGACACATAGGAGCAGTCTATTCTCAGTCCATGCTGTTTGCTTCTATACTTAATTTGTTAGCAATATTAGGCAATTATTTGCAGCAGACAACTTCAGCAGACAACATTTTCAGATGCATTTTTTTCTTGGCACTTTAAGGGTATTTGACCTGATAATCACCATGTGAATTTTTCATTTAAGTAATAAATTTGATTTTGGTCTGTTCATGGAATCATGAATAGACCAATAATTGAATTTATCAAATATATTTACATTTTTATATTATCAGTCAAGTCTCAATTTTCAATGTTCACTTTACTTGGCTGGTTTTCCAGATATTTTGAATTAAATCAGACATAACAAAGGTTTCATAATAGCCAAAGCGCCAAATTTCTGAGCTTAACGGCATGGGGATACGTGTTTAAAGTCATGCAAACGTCAGTAAACAAACAACGTAATTGGAGGATACTGATGTTAGTCTGCTCAAATGGCCCGTATGTGGGTGTGGCTTAAATCAATTTGTTCATGAAGGTATGAAGGACATCTCAAATGTAAAGGTTTATTTAAAGACTTGCAGTGCAAATGTAAATTTAATTTTTTTAAATACTTAAAACAGGGTTCCCACAAAAATTCAAAAAACACAATTCCTTGATTTTTCCATGATTTTCCATGATCAACAATGTAATTTCCTTGACTATTTAATGCACAGCCCCCAACCTCCCCTTCACCATGCAGAGTATAAATGCATTATGCAGAAACAGTAATAAATGTATTAAAATAATCATGCTTGTAGACTATGCATGTATTTTGAAATAATTAAAACTTGAAGCTACCAGTAGCCAGAACACTAGCTGTCAGACACACAAGTTGTGTGTGTCTGACAGGTAGTTGTCTGGCTAGTGGTAGTTTCGTCAAATTATTTCACAAAATTCCATGATTTTTTCATGATTATTCAGGTTTTTTCAAATTCCATGATTTTTCCATGCATGGAACTTTTTTTCGTGATTTTCCAGGTTTTCCATGATTCCAGAGCTCGAGGGAACCCTATTAAAAGCAACTGCAATAATGCATAACATACTGTATTCAACATAATGAGCACACTACGTGCATAACTAGTCATAGATCTTGTTTTGGAAACTGTAATTCCAGATCAGCTAGCTGATCTGAATCTACACTGAGTCCATAATTATCAACTCTTTCCTTGCTGTTGTCTGCTGATAACATTTGCAGACAGTTTGGATCCAGATCAGGAGTGCCAAAATGTCGTTCCTGATCTGGATCGGACCCGTTTGACACTCTGATATTGTTACTGAAAGAATTTTTGAAAAAGTTGCTTTTGAAAAAAAACAAGCAGATGACAATAAAAGCATGAAAAAAAAAGCAAATTCAGAGCTTTTGTGGCACAAGTCTTAAAACGTGTAAGTTAAAAGACTATGTTGACAAAACAGAACAAAGAAATAACAAGATACCTACTCCCTATACACCTCTGTAGTATCAGCCATTATTGAAACAGATCAGTCAAAAATCCTTGGAGGGGTTGCGCTACCAAGGTGCCTACTCCTTATATATTTTTGCAGTATTTGAGTTGAAAAAATCTTAAGACAGAAATGAAAAAAAAAGTGAAAAAATAATTTCAGATTTCTGAAAAAGCATAGCATATCTTAACACCATCGTTAAACCACTTGTATTGCAAAGTTTCAAAATGATTGGGCAAAAACTGTAGGTGGAGTTGCGCTGACAAGGTACCAATTGTAAGTTCGAGACCATGCATTGTGAACCACACACCATGAACAGCCAAAAACTATGTCCACTTATTTTTCTTCCAACAAACAGAGGACAAATGCCCAGCATGCAAATTGCACCACTGAACCACAGTAAAACCTGTCTTAAGCGGCCACTCTCAAAAAGACCAAAAATTGGTTTTCAAGACCTATTATCACTTAATGCAGGTCAAAGTATTGCAGAATGCTCCAAGGGGAGCATTCTACAACACTTTCGACCTTCATATTGCTTAATACAGGTCAAAGTATTGCAGAATGCTCCAAGGGGAGCATTCTGCAACACTTTTGACCTTCATTAAGCTACCATTTGTCATTAAGATCTTTGTTTTGTCTATTATTTTTTAGAGACCGCTTAAGACAGGTTTTACTGTAGCTGGAATTCAGGAGTTGATATAGCATTCATAACTGAAAAGACCTTGCCGTAGGTCTATAAAAGCATGTGCCCATAATGGTAGGTCTAATATGAGCCATGACATGTGATTTCCAACAATGTGGCATTTTGACAAGTGTAGACTCAGACAAGCCTCTGCAGCCTCCTTTTAAGCTTAGAAATTCCAAATGATGTTCAGTCAGTAGCTTAACACTCATAGAATATTCAAGTGACTAGCAAAGGCTCTGATCAGACTGCGCATATGCGCAGGGCGACCTGAGCATTTACTGGTCGCACATACCAAATTGTTGGAAATCTCATGTCACGGCTCATATGTTTACCTGTAAGTTTTGGTCCCTCATTCTGTTTAGCAGGTTCTATTACCGGTTCTGGAGGAATATATTTAGTTCTGGTGGCTATTTCATGGAACATTGATAATACATTATACTCAGCTATATTACTGGCAGTCTGAAAAACACATTTTATAAAATCAAGACATGGAATTTTCTCTTTTCAATAGCTGTGTCAAAAGGCTCTCTCGTCTGTTTGCCTGTCCATTCTGTCCGTCCATCAGAATGTCTGCCTGTCTGTCTCCAAATGATAATCAGGTCTAACAATTTGATATCCTCTCTCTTTGTCTTTATCATAAAATCTCTTTCCTTGATATTTTTTTAAAAATGAGCAATACAATAGAAAATTAAAGGTTGTGAATTGATATAATTCTCTGATTATCATATATAATTATAGGGAAATGTTTCCTATATTTGCATAGAAAGTAGCGATAATATCATGAAATATTCACATTTTTGGACTTCATTGCAGGGTTTATTCTAGGCAAGGGGATTTTTGAAAGATCCCCCTAATTTTATGAAGGAGGGGGATATTTTTATATTAACAGAGAAGAGAAAATATTAAAATTTAAGTAAAATGCTCGCTATTCTATAAAAATCCCCCTGTCATTGCTGTTGAGAAAATATGCAAGTCAGAAAACTGATACCATCTATCATTATACCATTGATGCATTCTTTTGAGGTTAACATCAGGATTTGTCAACCCAAGAACAGTAATGTTCACCTAGGCGAAGCGGAGGTGAACATCACTTTAGAAGGTTGACTAATCCTGATGTTAACCTAAAAAGAATGCATCAATTGTTTTGTTATATGACACTGTCTCTCTTTTCCTAGTTTTATTTAAAGTATTTTCATATTTATAAATTAACTGAAGTCAGATGTTCCTAGTGCACTTTCACTAGGAAGATTATTTCAACAATCTACTTCCCAAATTTCTGGAACTCTTATGAGATAGCAAAATAATTGCTTTTTTTAACCCATATATGCCTAGTGTCCTTTTTGTAGGACATAGGCAAACAGTGCAGACTCAGATCAGACAGCACAGAATGCGGCGTCTGATCAGGGTCTCCACTGTTTGCTTGCATAATTTTCTATTAAAAATTGAATAAAAATGAAAAAATACCACCTAACATCCCTTAAAACAGAAATGAACTGTTCCAATTGATAAAGGTGGGGAATTCCATTTGACATAAATGGGTTAAATGTTGTTCTCATAAAATGAACAAACATTTTACCTGTGAAATATACATAAGAAACCAGTCAGTGTTTCAATGTCTATTTTTAGCAGTCAGTTAGCAGTGAAAAAAGACATGTTACATGGGCTAGATTTAGGACAATCTATTTTTAGCTGTCTGTCAGCACTGACATAAAGTCCTGAGCTCATCACGGTTTGACATCATGGTTTGTCACAACCAGACTGCAAGCTAGTTTCAGCCAATCAGAGGAGGTCTTTTATATGAGTCATATAACAATGGTTCTTCATATTTAACCACAAACAAACATTAACCACAGGAGCTTGAAGTTCGGTCCTTATATCACCTATATAGCCTCAAAACCAAAAGCTCACGTGTCATTACGTAGTAATGACCAGGAGTGAAACTAAGCTCTCGGTAGCCATTCTGGCTCCAGTTTCCGGTCAATTGGCAGTGAATGTTGCGACGGCAACGTCAAAGTGTTCGATAATTTTTCTTCTACCTTATGATCAAGATGACGTTAAGACAAAACAGGACAATGTCTCAAATATACTTTAAGTCAATATAGAACAGGTAAACCTATTTGTTTGGGCATAAACAATGAGACAATGACCTTTTCATCTACGGAATAAGCCCCAAGACACTATAACTTGACGTTACGCTTTGTACGTCAAATCGTGCGCGACGTCAACGTCACACGATCTTTGAAAAACAACGGTTTCAGTTTTGAATTTCCGCAAAGTTTCTGAAAAAAAGAACTTTTCGTGATAAGTAAATGTAAGGGTTTGATTATTTAATATTCTGAACACATTTAACTGATCGTTTCATTTTTGGTTGAAGAGTTTGTAAGTTTTGAAATGTATTTTCTCCAAGTGTGACGAAGGCTCGGATTCATTGCATCAAACCGGATACTGGAGCCGGAATGGCTACCGTTGTTTTTTCCTTATTTTCAAACGCTCATTATTTTGACTCAGTGATATGTCAGAAAAAGTTATCCATGCCTCGCATGACCTGTTGACATAGTTTTTATGATTAGATGTTCAATTTTCGCCAAAACCTCCTGGAAACGCCAAAACTTCCTCCCTCGCATGACCTGTTGACATGGTTTTTATGATTAGATGTTCAATTTTCGCCAAAACCTCCTGGAAACGGCGATTCAAAGGTGCCTGAAATTTAGTTTCACTCCTGGTCATTACTACGTAATGACATTGTGAGCTTTTGGTTTTGAGGCTATAGGGGTGATTTAAGGATCGAACTTCAAGTTCCTGTGCATTAACAAAGGCTCTGTTTATCAGTAATTTTGTCAGGCCTCTTGGTAAGAGTGTGTATTGAAATAATTTTAATAAATTCTATTTCTCAACCAAAACATCAGGACATCCGTCTGTCTGTTTCCAAATGATAATCAGGTCCAACAATTTGATATCCTCTCTCTTTATCCTAAAATCTTAACTCTTTCTTTGCTAGTGGCCACTTATGTCCTCGGCTGATAACCTTTGAAAACAATTTTGAACCTGATCAGGACCAACAGAATGTCGGTCCTGATCTAGATCCAAACTGTTTCACACTCTGATAGTGTTCCTGAACATTTTTTTTGCTTAAATTCATTTTGAAAAAATTCAGTAGACGACAACAAACGCATGAATAATTACCCAGAATGCAAAGAGTTTATGGATAAGAAAATATTTACAATTTTATGCTCCAAAATTGTGTTTATCTCCAACATTGAATTTGCACTGTTATTGGTAGGAACCTTAACCCTTAAAGCGCCACCTATATTTTGCAGCAGACGACAATTAAAAATTTTGTCGCTTTTTCAAAAATAACAAATAAGGCATGATATTTCAAGAGAATCTTCTGCTGGCAGACGATTCTCATGAAATATCATACCTTATTTTTTTTTAAATTAGGAAAGATGTCGCAAAATTTGTCGTCTGCTGCAGTCGTGATTGGCGCTTTAAGGGTTAACATACTTACACTGGTGAACTGTTTGTTGTTTTTCTTGAAGAAGGACTCTTCCTCACACTCAATACCTAGGGCAATATATGGACTGACCAGGATATCTCCCCAATATCCCCTCCTTGCATGTTTCTCACCATCCTGAAACATAGAAAAGATTATTTTTTAATTCACATTTTCAAAAATTCTTTCGGGAATACCATCAGTGTCAAACAGTTTGGATCCAGATCAGGCCCGACATTTTGTCGGGCCTGATCTGGATCTAAACTGTTTTCAAAGGAGATCAGCAGGTAACAAAACTTGCCACTAGCGAGAAAAGAGTTAAGCTAGGCTACAAGAATTCACAGGTTTAGATAAACAAAAAATTTCAGCCTAAAATTGTAAATATTTTCTTACCCATCAGTTTAAACATATGTTTTGGGTGCTCAAAAGAACCGTCTCATTAAGACGGTTCTTTTGAGTACCCACAAAATATGTTTTGGGTGAGAAATAAGAAAACAAAATTTTCGTTGTGAACTCTTAACTAAAGTCCTGTTTATTAGAGAAGAATGAAGTATAAATTTCTGGGTGGTGAAATACCATACATGACTTGTCCCACCTGGTCCCATTTCATTCATGACAAGTTAGAAATGTCTATTTACTTGTCCTGGGACAAGTATAAAGAAAGTTGACATAATTCTGTTCTTACAAAGCTGTTCATGAATAGAAAAGCAGTAATTACTTTAATGTTGTTAAGTTGGTTTATCTTTTAACATACTGAATAGATATCCTATAGTCTTTGTTTGTTTGATTTGATTCTTTACATCCCATCAACAATCTTTCAGTTAAACAGGGACGGTTCTTCCAGGGTTGAACCAGTACTAAGCTAGGACAAATGTGTCTTGCTCAAAGACCACAACGCAGTGACACCGGTGAGGTTCAAGACCGCAGCCTCTCGGTCTCGAGTCAAGCACTCTACCACTGAGCCACTGCGCTCCCTATATGCTATAGTCTGACTTTCAATCAAACCTGTTCAATGATTTAAATATGAACTCACATGTTGTATGAAAAACAGTACAGATCCTGATCAGCTGGCTTTCTCAGAAGTAAGCTGATGTTTCAATATATATCAGGTTTCATATTATTTTCAAAACAATTTAAATTTAGTACCAGCACAATAAAGGTTGAGCAAAGTTCTTTGTACATTATCTTTTCTTTAGGACAAGTAAACTTTTATTTGAACAATTACATTTTGCCTTTTCTGTTAACTATTGTCATAAATGTGCCGATTTGGTGGGGAAAATTTGTGGTGTAACTCTTTGCATACTGGGTAATTTTGCATGCTGTTTTGTCGTCTGCTGATTTTTTTCAAAATCAACTTTTGTGGAAAAATTCTTTCAGGAATACCATCTGAGTGTCAAACAGTTTGGATCCAGATCAGACCGGAGGCTTTGCCCAGCCTGATCTGGGTCCAAACTATTTACAAAGGTTATCTGCACAAGCAAGCAGGCAAAAGTTACACTTACTTGCTTCAAAATGAGTCCAGATGCTACTGTCTTGTTAGGCACATCATAATCTGCCTCCCTCACTTCAGCAGACGACAATAGTAGGCTGCTGGCAAAAGTTACACTTACTTGCTTGAGAATGAGTCCAGATGCTACTGTCTTATTAGGTACATCATAATCTGCCTCCCTCACTTCAGCAGACGACAATAGTAGACTGCTGGCAAAAGTTACACTTACTTGCTTGAGAATGAGTCCAGATGCTACTGTCTTATTAGGCACATCATAATCTGCCTCCCTCACTTCAAATGCTACACCAGTGTTACGCCAACTTTTATACTCATGTACATTTACTATATCTGCCTGAAAAACAGAAAATGGCTACTTATGGTAACTGTTCTAAAATTACCAGCAAATGTGGGTTATCAGGGGTGGAATTCACAAAATGCTTGTCAGAATAGCAAACAGGGAAGACCCTAATCAGAATGCTTCTGCCCTGTTTGTCTATGCCTTTTTGGCAGACAACTAGTGTTCAAAATTTTAAAACATTTACTGTTTCACCTTTCTTGACCAATGGATATTGTCATCCGATTCAATACAAATTTATATTGGATAGTCAATTATGATTTAGAGGGGTCATGATTGAGAGTTTTCAATATCTCAATGTACAAAATGTATTGCTGTCCCTAAAGATTGTTTTCATATCTGCAATGTGACATCAAAATTTGGAGATTTTAAAATACCAACATATTGGCATAGTCTATATTTTGCTGGTTTCAAATATCAAACATCTGATTATATGATGATTCTTAATCTAATGACCTGTAAAGTTATTTTCTCTTCTCATAGGGACTACTCTTAAAGCAAATGATTTGCTCCCTGTAGGGAGCATATTCTTTCCTTTAAGAATAGCCCTTTTTGAGATGGGGTTTTTCTCGACTCTACTGCTCTAAAGTTGTTTTATAGATACAGATACATGTGCATTTAGCCTACCAATATACTATGTATGAGTGTCCCGTTATTGCTTATTGCAAAACTGTATTTCTCGGTCTCTTATTTTTGAAAATAATATTGTTAAAATACTTGCCAATTATAAGTGTTTTATACAGTATTTGTTTATAGGTTTCTGATTTACAAAGGTGTCAATCACATCCAGCCCAGACTAGCAGTCAATTTATAACTATAATTTACATTGATTGGGATATAAAACAGTATGGCTTTTAAACTGTTTGACATGTGATAAAGTCATGCAAGTATGGAACATAATCCAGCTCCATACAATATTTTTTTAAAGCGACCACTCTGTTCTTTCATTTCTTCGTATTAGTCTCATCTGATAATCCCAGTCAAATAGATTTAGCTATAACATGAATGCTGATTTTTGCTACCAAACAGTCTCTTTAAGACTAGACTAACTGATAGCATGGTCCATCTCAAACAGTTTGAAAGGGACCACTCTGTACTTGAATCTTTTTGTGCTAGCGAGTAGTCTCATCTGATAAATCCAGACAAATAGAATTAGCTATAACATGAATGATTGCTATAGCTACCAAACAGTCCCCTGAAGACATGATTAACTTATAGCACGGTCCAGGTCCAATATTTTAAAGGTACAACTCTGTACTTACATCTCTTTGAGCTAGTCTCATCTGATAATCCCAGTCAAATAGATTCAGTCGAGCATCATATCTCACTCCTAGATATTTCCTCACTCTTAAATCCCTGAAAGAAAACAGACACACACAATCATATACCTCAGAGCTTGAAACTATTGTAAAATGTTTTTCTCCAAAAGTCTATACATCTTACATCTGAACAAGCATTGATTACTGAATTTAATTACAACAAATAATATTTTGGGACCTCTATAAAAACAAGGCTAATTCGTCATTTTTTTTTTTTTACTTTTTAATCAAATCTCATCAGTCAGAAGCATGTCGAAGGTCCAAAGATTTGCTTGCATATTACTCTATGCTTCATTCCCTTCTTTTTGATATGGGCTGTGATGTGAGAAAACCTGTCTTTGGGGTTTCCGACCACATGCTAAAATCAGCCTGCTCAGCTATCAGATTAGCTCGAAATTTGAAATTTTGTGTGTGGCAACTTTAGCAATCATACTTTCCAGAGATTGAAAAACAAAGGCACTGGTAAGACTGCCCAGATGCACAGAATGATCATGCCCTTGTTGTTCATATACAAAAAGTCGGGTTTACTTGCAACAGGGCCCATATTCAACCTGGCCACTTTCAGAAACAATTTTAGTTTTGACCACTGGCACACTGGTAAATGTATATGTCCTTTTGCGGGTATTTACACGTATTGCCGTTACTTCATAGACCGAAAGTTGTAGATATTGGTGTTAATACTATATAGAAAAACATGCCATATGCCAAAGGGACTACAGACTTCAATTATTTTTAAGTATTCACTATGTGCATGGCGATTTATGTAAGCATTTATGAATAGATTCGAGTACCAATCGAATACCTAACATCCAGATCGGTACTCGAATCTATTCCTAAATGCTTACATAAATCGCCACGCACATACTGAATACTTAAAAATGATCTAATTCCATAGTCCCTTTGGCATACGGCATGTTTTTCTATATAGTATTAACACCAATATCTACCACTTCCGGTCTATGAAGAACCGGCAATACACATAAATACCAGCAAATCGACGTATACATTTACTGGCAGAACCCTTATTTTTTTCTAGAAACTAGACCAAAAATTATGAAAAGTCCCTTTAACTTCAATGTAACATTGAGGTTTATTGTGGGTCTCAAATACTTACCAATACTTTGATACTTCAAATACATTTTCAACATCAGGATTTCTCCAGAATTTAAAAATGGCTTCTAGAAAATCTCTTTCTTTAAACTGAAAATAACAAAAAACAAACAAATTAACGATAGGGTAAATGTTTGAAAATTTCAAACATTTTACTTATTTTCTTCTTAAATAAAATGGAGGTTATCGAGGTTGGAATTAACAAAATGCTTGTCAGAATAACAAACAGGGAAAGCCCTGAATCAGTCTAATCTGGGTCTGCACTGTTTGCCAAGACCTTTTTGCAAGGTAATTAATGTTCAAAATTTTAGAACATCTACCATGATGCTTATATATATGAGGGTCATTATGAAAATTGATCTTTTCCTCATGGCTATGTCCAGAGACATAATATGCACTTTTCAAAAGAACTGATGCTAACATCTCTTCAATGTATCATTTTATCAAATACTAACCGACTATTATATATGACTTTTTTAACTTTAATAAATTTCTGACTGATACTTTGTGCTCCATGATGCCATCAGTTTTTGGACAATTTATCAAGTTTTATATAAGAAATGCACATGCAAACTTATAATACCTCCATATGTTGACCTACTTTGTGGACTTGTTATAATTTTTTACATGGACAACCACTAGCCTATGACAACACAGACTGATCATAATAGCTCAATCCAAAAGTCAGCTCATCAAGCATTTACTTTCAATACAGCTATCATTACAACAGTATGGGCCGGTCAAATCTTCAGGTAGTTGATTTTATCCAGAATTTGCTATTAGCTGGCATTTGCATGGAAATCTCTTGAGGGCCTAGGAAATACAGATAATGTAGAATTTTCACCATACTGGCATCTTCGCTTATGGTAGAACTTGAAGATGTCATAAAAGCAAATGGCTGGAAATGTTCTTGCATAAAAAGAGGGGTCTCTTGTGTACACAATCTGCTTGTGTAGTCAGTGCTTTGTTAGTTGTTTTCTAGCTACTCCTTCAAGTTACATAAAACTTTTAGTAGCAGTGTTCAGACAAATAGTACATTTATTACTTGATATACTTTTGAGACAGCTTGATGCTGCCTACAGAGATAATCAGCAAGGATCACAGCTTTTGGAATGACCCTTTTATTGACCAGTTCCTTAACCCATATAAGCCTGGCATCCTTTTTGTGGGACATATGCAAACAGTGCAGACCCAGATCAGATGCCAGAGAATGCTGCATCTGATTAGTATCTCCACTGTTTACTTCAAAATGTACTTTTGAATTTGAAAGTAAAAGAAAAATATTACCAAACACCCTTTAAAATGGAAATGGAATGGCCCGATTTATAAGAGTGGGAAATTCCTTTCAGCTTAAATAGGTTAATAAATGGTACACTGGAACACCATACTGGGGTTGGAACATGACCGTGGACAAACCGATTCACGAGCGCGATCACAACGATTGCCAGCAGCTCATAACAACCTCACATGATCAATCCTGATTGGATTTAAATTTTCGACCGCAACGCCTACCCGTGTTTAAAGAGAACAAACAGAATTAATTTAATTGGACTTGATCCTGAGTTTATTTTTCTACTGCTGCGGGTGTCCCAGGTACTGGGGTAGGCAGCAGGTGGCTAGAGTGTCTAACACCCAATCCCCACGCCTCTCTGTTCAGTGGATCGATGCTGCCAAGGCTGCACATTTTCATGTCAGTCTAAACACACTCAGACCAGGTCTTTTTAGGTCTCCTTCTTCTTCTTAACTTAATTTAAGTATATAATATTTTTTAAAATGTTGATGGCTCATTCTTGAAAATAATAGTATAATGTATCTGGTTATCCATCAATTGTGAAATTGTTTAGAAAAGCAAATAATCCATTTAAGAGACAGCCTGGAATACCAACAAACCTACGCCTACCCGTGTTTAAAGAGAAAGATCACTGTGTACGTACTCAAAGTAGCTACTTTTGGCGTGTCATAGATCACAATTATCAGGCTCCGTGTTGGGTAGCATTGTGCACAGTTTAACAAAAAAATATTAAAATAACAAAAAACTTACGTCCCCTTGGTATCCATTTAAAATGCTTCTTTCCTGGGTCTGTATAGAAAGACCATGGCATTAATCGCACATTTCTTACGTGATAATAAAGCCGACCCTATTTGCCTGTCCACAAAAACAGACATCATTTTTGAAGTTTTTTGCTGTCTTAGAAATCAAATAAGGAATGATATTACATGTAAACAGTCTGTTGGTAGATGATTCACGTGCAATATCAAGTACAGTGCAATTTGTCATGATCGACATTCTAAGGGTTAAGATCAAAGTGACTTTGCATGCTGGATAAGTTTTCATATTTTTGTCATCTTTATCATGTACAATTTAATATCAAGACTATTTTAGGAACATCGCCAGTTAGACTGTTTGGTCATGTCTGATCTGGGTTCAAACTGTTGCAAGTCTGCAATCTTTTTGTGTCACTTTCCGGACAAACTGATCTGTTAAAATTGTATGCAAGGGTAATTAGCTCCAGCAGGCAAAGTTAAATCTATTTGCAGACAAGAGATTATGTCACTGAGACAGTTCGAAATGTCTGTCTGAAGGTCACAATGTCCAGGAATAGATTTTATACAATGATGAATGCTGCAGGTTTTGCATACATGCTATTTGACACCACAAAACCCAAAACATAGAACACTGCATATCCTTTACACATAGGTAGGCGTTTCTTTTATTTGACAATCCAATCAGCATCAAGGTTGTGACTTTGACCAGCGTCCGATTGTAAACATTGGTCCATCGCAAAGTCCGTGGTCATTGTCCATCCACAGTAATTATACAGACAGCTATAGCATGGATACATTCTGATTCATGCTGAGTGTCTTTCATGGCTCTCTTCTTTCCCCTGTGTTTTAGTCAAAGTTGTTATATACTGTTTATCTTAATCTAACTCTAATATACTTGTTGAAATAATTAATGGTTGGCTTACAAGTAATGTTTGGTCAGCACAAATGTATTTTCTATAGAAAACTTGTCCCTGAACAAGCAGATTTTTAAATACCAACACATGCAGCCCTGACATTGACTGAGTCTTGAGACAGTTCTTTTGAGCACCCAAAACATATGTCGAAACTCATGGGTAAGGAAATATTCACAATTTAACCCTCAAAAATGTTGTTCATCTTGTGCAATGACTCATTGAAAATCTTTCACTATTTGTTACCTTTAATAAACTAAGATCTACTACTGGAAGTGTCCTCTGTAGGCAGTCAAAATCTGTTACCATTCTAGAATGAATAAAGAATGAAAAATGGCAAACATAAGGCCAGAATTTTTTTATTAGTTGATTTACAAATCCTCCTACTGTAAATATCCGGAAAGTAGAGAAAAAAAAAATAAAATTGAATTTCTAAATTTATTTTTTTTATCTTATCCACTGACTCTAAATATTATTTGTTTTGTTGGAAAAAAAATTGAGGTTCTGTCTGTGTATTTTTGAGAGTAACACTGTTAAAAGTGATTGTCCTGCCCAGATTTTTAGAAAACTGATGAAATATTTAAAGATTTTATACATACAGACTGTTGGTTTACCTTTATACTAGTTTTACTCTTTTTTCTGGAGATATTAAAAAAAAAATCTAAAAAAAAAAATAAAAAAAAAAAAAGCTCTGAAAATGACCAGTCAACTGGTCATTTTCAGAGCTTGTTTTTTGTCCCCCGACCCTTAATCTGAAAAAAAAAATCCTGTAAATCAACTAATAAAAAAAATCTGGCCTAAATGTTTCATACAAACCATGAGATAAGGGTAATAAATGCATATGGAAAAAAAAGTCACTCTTTAAATTTGCATGCACAGCTGTCTTGTGTGATATTTAGTCATAGCCTTCTTCTTATGCCTTACAAAATAGCACATTTGTGCACTAATCTGAGCCATGAGATGGACCTCAATGCAAGAAGGTCTGTCTTCGGTGTTTGCGAACAACAATGGCACAGACCAGCCTGCGCATCCACGCAGTCTGATCAGGACCTATATTATTCCCGTATTGGAAAGTATCATATCTAAACTTGCTACAGGCATTTTTTTCAATTTTCTAGCTAGTCTCTTTAGCTGTGGAGACTGGTTTGAGTCTCACTTTGTTGGAAATGCCAAAGACAGGTTTTGTCATGTTGAGGCCCAGATAATTACTATAACATCATGTGCCAGCTCAATCCTTTTTATTCTTGAGCCGCAACATGTGAATTCTAACAATGTGGCATTTTGACAAGTGTAGACTCAGACGAGCCTGTACAGCCTCCTTTTAAGCTTAGAAACTTCAAATGATGTTCAGTCAGTAGCCTAACAGTGATAGCATATTCAAGCGACTAGCAAAGGCTCTGATCAGACTGCACATATGCGCAATGATCTGAGGCTTTGCTGGTCGCACATACCATTGTTGGAAATCTCATGTCACTGCTCAATTAATTTTCTTATTTCCCATCCAAATTATATGTTGTTGGTACTTAATGAAATGTTTTTTGAGCACCCAAACATATGCTTAAACAGATGGGTAAGAAAATATTCACAATTTTACGCTTAAAAATTGTACAGTCGACTCTCGTTAACTCAACAATGCATAACTCAATATTATCATTATCTCGACCTGACGGCCCGGTCCCAGTATTTTCCCCTATATTTTACTGCAATTCCACAATGTTTATCTCGACAACGGCTAAGTCAATAAAACTGATAACTCGTTACAAAAAACTGGTCCCGCTGATCAATTTTAGTGTATTTTACAACGCCTAACTCGATTCAATTTCATAAGAAATTACCTATTTATCTGAACGTGTCTCCAATTAATCCACCGCTTTCAACGTTAATTATCCCCATTAAAACCACCAATTGTTTGATCACTTGGTCCACGTGTGTGACACATGCAGTTGTAAATGAGTGTGTTGTATATGTATAATTACATAATTGACCGTGGTCGCCAAAGTCTATTGATCTATTGTGGTACAACTTCAAAGCGGCTACATGAGCTAATGTGTCATATTTGAGCAATCTCTGTCCGATGACTGCTCGTTTTAAATAAGGCCAAAGTATAATTTAATTGTTTCTCCGGCCATTTTTTTTTTATTTTGAAAACAGACGTGTGCGTTTAAGGCTATTTTCGGACATTGGTCATGTCATGACAAAAATAGATTATGAAGGAATATGCACATCAAGCCGACGAAAATTAAAACGTGCATGTACACTATTGGGACTTAAATATGACGACTTACGGAAGGGTAAAACCTGCAACCGCGGGACCAGTTGCCGACTGAAAACGCTATGTTTATCTTATTTTGTCTTAGAAAGTGAATAAAATAGTCATAATGTCAGGACTGTAGCGGTACCTGAGAAATTTTAATGTAACAGTTTCAATTTCAAATTTCAATTGATTCTTGGGTCAATTCATCCCGTTGTTTATTTATGAAATAGCTCCGTATAACGATCTATTAATGGACGAATTGAACGTGAATTATTTCGCCCGTAAATGGTAGGTATACGTCATGATTTGGTTACCTCGAACTACTGATAACTCGACATATTTTGCCCAGTCCCTTGAAATTCGAGGTATCGAGAGTAGACTGTATTTATCATGACCTTTGTACACTAATGGCATTGTAAAAAATGCTCTTACTATACATGTGTATGGTGGTAATTCCAAATACCCTTTAATTATTTGCATGGTTTTTGTGGTCTGTAGAATAACTTTTTTTTCAAGAATTCCATCACAGTTTCAAAAGTTAGGATCAAGATCTTGTGTTTGGTTGGGCCTGATCTAAGCACAAACTGTTTGCGATGGTTATGACAGATGAAAAAGTCAACTCTAGCAACGAAGGCGTTAAATTTAAAACGAAGCTGTGCACTATTCTTTGACCCTTATCCTACAAATATGTTTGGCCTGAACATCCTGGTCCATATTGTTTGCAATAATAGGGCTAGGTTACCAAAGCTCTGATCAAAGTGGTTAAAAATGGTGCTGTGACAAAAACTAACAAAAAATTGTCGGTGAAACACTGTACCTCAAACCATATATTTGTTCATGGAACTCTTTTTTAAACAAGGGCTATAACTCTGGTACTGTTTTTCAGTAATTCCTAAAAAAATAATCAGATAATCTGCAGTTGGGGGCATAAAATCATCAGCATCTATTTGGACCATACCTAATAAAATCATTTGCCATTCTCTCAACATACTCCTCAGACTGTTTTCTGACCAGAATATTACCATAGAGCTCTAAAAATAGTTCTGTCTTTTCTGAAAACATACAAAAAAGGGCAATATATTAACTCTTTTTAACCCTTAATGCTCCAATCGCAACAAAAGTCATCTGCTTTTCTCGTCTGCTGAAATGTTTAAGAAGCCTCTATGGCAAACAGTGTGGACCCAGATCAGACTGCTCCTATAGGAGCAGTCTGATCTGGGTCTACACTGTTTGCTTCTATACTTAATTCGTCAGTAATGTTAGGCAATTATTTGCAGCAGATGACTTCAGCAGACGACATTTTCAGATGCATTTTTTTTCTTGGCGCTTTAAGGGTTAACTCTTTTTAAAATCAACTTTTTAGAAAAATTCTTTCAGGAATACCATCAGAGTGTCAAGCAGTTTGGATCCAGATCAGGCCCGAGATTTTGTCGGGCCTGATCTGGGTCCAAACTTTTTGCAAAGTTTATCAGCAGATGATACTAGTAGATTAAGAGTTTACTTCTTCTGGGGTATTGATAAATATCATATTCAGCTCAGGCCTATAGATAAGAGTGTGCAATTAAAAATAAATATCCTTATTTCTCATCCAAAACATACCTTGTGGGTACTCGGAAAATACAATCTCAATGATACGAATGGATAAGAAAATACTCATGTTTTTAAAGTTGCTTATCTATATGTATGCACCTTACATAAATATGACGACACCTTAAAAGTGTACAACTGCAAGAAATTGGCAAAATATTGAAACTGTGCATTTTGCATTGGTTTAATATTTTGTACATTTCTGCAATTGTAACATCAAAAGAGAACAAACAGAATTAATTTAATTGGACTTGATCCTGAGTTTATTTTTCTACTGCTGCGGGTGTCCCAGGTACTGGGGTAGGCAGCAGGTGGCTAGAGTGTCTAACACCCAATCCCCACGCCTCTCTGTTCAGTGGATCGATGCTGCCAAGGCTGCACATTTTCATGTCAGTCTAAACACACTCAGACCAGGTCTTTTTAGGTCTCCTTCTTCTTCTTAACTTAATTTAAGTATATAATATTTTTTAAAATGTTGATGGCTCATTCTTGAAAATAATAGTATAATGTATCTGGTTATCCACCAATTGTGAAATTGTTTAGAAAAGCAAATAATCCATTTAAGAGACAGCCTGGAATACCAACAAACCTATATATTTCAAAAAATAATTGTATTTTTGTAGCATTTAAAGTTGACACTTTGGTAGGAAGAGCGGTCCTTGGCCTCTAGGGAAGAGTGTGTAACAAAAAAAAAACTGGATATTTCTAAGCTAAGTACGGTAAGGGTTAGTAAGTGTTAATATCGATATTATCCAAAGTTCATACTTTTATAATACTCCCACACTTCACATTAATCCCAGCAGGCATGGATAATGACAGGCAATAGCCTGACTTCCATACTCAAAGTCTAAATGGCAGTAAATTAATTTGGCCCAGAATATGTAATTCCTTTGGAACCATGCTGGTCTATCATTTGAACTGAACAAATCAATCAATTTAGGGATCAAACATGATTTTCTATGCATTAACATCTGCTGTACCCTGAGGGTGTTGTTGAAACCCAAGCCTGAAAGAGGGTTTCTAACAACCCCTGAAAGGACTAGCAGATGTTAGTGTATCAGAAAACCATGTTTGATAGCCATTATTGCATAAAGTCATTTTGTCACTTGAAAACTAGGGAAAAACACATTGAAAAGTTCAATATATTTATACCCGGCAAAAAAAGAAATGCACCACTACGATTTTCCCATTCCGATCTCCTTTTAATACGAAAATGTTAATTGTCACGAAATATTCATTTCTGATCAAATCTTACTTAAACTTGAAGGTGACGTAGATGAGTATTTGTACTTTACCTGTGTAGGCACAAAACACATCAAGGCGAATGGTGAACGAGTTTTGGAAGCGTTAATTCGGAGCTACTGTCTGCACGGAATTTCTTGTATGTTTTACATTTGCAAAGTATGATATGTTGTCGTTAGGTGAGACAACCAATGTGTTTATTGATGCTTTTTTGTAATTCTAAAGTCCATTTTCATCAGTTAGGACCATTTAAACTGATTAAAACAATGTTGAAATCTTTAAATGTTTTGTACGGTTTATCTCCAGTGTGGAATCATTATCCAAAGGGTAGTCACAATACATAGGCTACCTAGTGTTCAATTATCGCGTGTGATGAATTTAAAGAGAGAATTTGCAAAGAATAAGTGTTTGGGTACAATTTGATCTACTGAGATGATTCCAATTGCTTGAACTTATCCAGCAAGAGAGCATGATAAAAACGCTTATTTCCTGTGACTTTACAATTTGACCCCCACTTTGTTCATGACCAATTTTCTTTAACACGATTTCGGCGCCAGATTGCAAAAGACGTGTGACGCAGCAGTACCTGACATACCTCTGCACTGATATAAACTAAACTTGCCTATCACTTGTGATTTTCCTGAGAGTTGAACAGTTCTAAGTAGTGCATTTCTTAGTACCATAGATAAGCAGCGTATTTGCGTAAATACACAATTAAAATCATCAAAAAAAGCAATTGAAATGAAATGTGTGCGTACCGAAAAGCAATTCTAACGATTGGTATGCAATTACATGCGATGTCTTTGCATACCATTTGATCCATTTTATTTGCATTCGGCTAATAAACAAATGCCAGTCGGGTATTGATTTTATTTTTACTAGCCAGCGTGCAATATACTCCAGTTTTATGAAAATATCGTTGCCCAGTCCAGTATTTCGCGGAAAAACACTAAGATGAAAGTAAAACTTTGCAAAGTATACACGCTCAAATGTCAACAAGGGGATGAGATTTGCTTCAGGTACAACAAAATCTGCGTGTTTGATACTTAAGAAAGACAGACGATGGGAGTGAATAAATATGCAAGCACATTCCCGATGGCTTCATGCAATATGAAAAGGTGTTATCACAGAAAAAGAAAATGCGGCGTAAAAAATATGAAATACGCAATTGTTTTTGCAAGTACGCAATTGATGATAACCAGGTTGCGTAAATAATCAATTGACCCAAAAGCTTATCTAGGGCGCTGGTTTCTTTTTTTGTCAGGTATATTATCTATAATGGTTCTCAAAAGCACAAAGGATTATTAGGTTTTAAAAATGCTTGTTCCAGAGCTAAGACTTGAGTCATCCTGAGATCATTATATTATTATTATGTTACTTCTATGCACGTTACCATTGATGAAGTTAATTTTTGTTACGGCCCCCGAATGGGTATATGTAAAGTAAAAAAGCTGTGCATCAACAGCATGTGAATTGCCTGATTAATACATGGGTTTGTGCCAGTTAACATGAGTGTTGATAACATGCAACACAGCTTTTTATGCAATAATCATGGTAAAGGTGTTTCACATGTCTTTTAACTCTTTACCGCCCAGTGTCTTCTGGTAACTTTTGCAAAAAGTGTGGATCCAGATCAGGCCCGACAAAATGTCGGGCCTGATCTGGATCCAAACTGTTTGCAACTCTGATGGTATTCCTGAAGAATTTTTTTTGTAAAATATGAGCCAGTGCATGAGATTTCCAACAATGTGGTATGTGCGACCAGCAAAGGCTCAGACCAGCCTGTGCATACACGCAGTCTGATCAGAGCCTTTGCCAGTCGCTTAAATATTCTATGACTGTAAAGCTACTGACAAAACATCATTTGAGGTTTCTAAGCATAAAAGTTGCCCAGCATGCAAAGAGCTAAAGAAACAATTGAACAGCAAATAAACCTGGAGAAATGGATGGACAATCAAGCAAGGAAAATAAACTTTTACCTTGAAGTCCCATTCTATTTTGTGGTTCCAGTGCTATGGTTAAGAATAACATATCTCTGGCATAGATCTCAAGGTTGTTTTCTATGACATAAAACTGAAACAAAATAACATGTGTTACTGTCTATCATTCTGCTCTGTGGCCAAAAACAACTAGCTTATCAATGTACGTCTGCTGATTAACTTTACAAACAGTTTGGGCCCAGATCAAGCTCCACATAATGCTGAGCCTGATCGGGAACCAAATTGTTTGACACTCGGAAAGAAACTTTTTAAAAAAAAGTTGATTTTGAAAAAAATCTGCAGACAACAAAAAAGCATGCAAAATTACCCAGCATGCAAAGAGTTAACACATCTCAGGGTTAAGATACAGTAGAATGTTGATACACCACCGTCCGATATACAGCAATGATCATATCACAGTGTTGCAAGTTGCAACTTGGCTCCCAATGGCTCAGTGGTAGTGGGTTAGACTTGAGAAAGAGGGTTGCTAGTATGAGACTCACCAAAAAGGCACTGTGTTGTGTCCGTGATCAAGACACTTTATCCCCTGCTTAGCATTGGTTCAACCCAGGAAGACACCTGACTGAAAAATTGTTGACTGGAATGTTAAAATGCAACCTGGCTAGTGGCTATCTCATGGTCTCATGGGACCAGGTCCCATTTCATTCAGGATAAGTTTGAAATTTATATTTTACTTGTCCTTGGACAAGTATAAAGGAAGTTAATACATTTCTGTATTTCATATATTGATTAATTTTTACGAACTCACATGTTGAAAGGAAAACAGTGTGGATCCCGATCACTTGGCTTCTGAAGAAGCCAGTTTATCTAATTCTACGCCGTTTACATACATTTTCAAAAGAGTTTATGTATTGTTTCAGCATAGTAAGGCATTAGGCTATAAGCTAATCTGCTCTTTTGGACAAATAAAATTTTCTTTGGATAAGTACAGCATGATCATTTACTTGTGCCTGGGCAAGTATAAAGTTTTACTATTTCCACACCCCTGCCCATAATTCCCACTAAAGTTATACAGTTTGGTCTTATGTTGGTTTTTATTTTTTTCAAACATTCCTAGAGCTGTAGCTCTCAGAAGATGGTCGCTATATACTTACAAAAACTCCTGTATGGGTATATCCGTGTTCAAAAGTAATATGTGTCACCATTCTAAGATGAATTATTCCAAACCAATTAACAATTTGTCTTATTCCTTCAAATAAAATTTGTACTTTATTTTTAAATTAGTTATTCTTTTGTATTAGAATAAATATGGTAACACAGCAGCTCCTAACTTATCCCGTAAAACCCCTGCAAAAAATGCACCTGAAAATGTTGCCTGCTTAAGTTGTCTGCTGTATATATTTGCTAACTTTATTGATGAATGTAAGTATGGAGGCAAACATTGTGGACCCAGATTACTGTCTGATCTGTGTCTACACTGTTTGTGAAAAAGGCTTCTAAAACATTTCAACAGACAACAAAACAGATGACATTTGTTGTGATTGGAGCTTTAAGGGTTAAGGTCCTGTGCACTGTGTTATAAACTGTCAACTGTTATTGTTGTTTTAGTTTAAAGTCCCAGTCAACAGCTATGGTCATGTCGAGACGGTCAGATAACCTAACCACACTTTTTTCCTTGGCAAGCTTAAGACTAAACAGTTAACCAGTACATGCACTCAGTGCACATACTTTCACTTGTAACTGACAACAGCTGTTCATGAATCAGTGGTAGAAGGAGAACGACCAGGGAAAACATTTCATGATCAATCTCCACGGAAGTATGGGGTCGTGCCAGGATCAAATTCACAACCTGGATCATAAATCAGACTCGAGCTTAGGGGCCCGGCACTGTTATTGGTTATTAACTCTTTGCAAGCTGGGTGGTTTTGCCTTCTGATTTTTTAAAATAAACTTTTACATAATAATCCATAGACAACCATTGAGTGAGAAGTCAATGCTCTGATTTGGTTGAGTCGTTGCTCAGGTGATCTGAGTCTTTGATTGATTGATTGATTCCATTCTTTACCTCCAATCAACAATCTTTCAGTTAAACAGGGACGAGTCTTCCTGGGTTGAACCAGTACTAAGCTAGGATAAATGTGTCTTGCTCTAGGACCACAACACAGTGACGCCAGTGAGGCTCGAACCCACGGCCCCTTGGTCTAAAGTCAAGCACTCTACCACTGAGCCACTGCGCTCCCTATCCGAGTCTTTGCTAGGTTCACAGCTCTCATGCTGTTTTTTAAAAACTTTTTTCCTTGCTTTGTAAGTAGATTCCTACCGTTACTTACATGTAGTTTTCTCTTATGATGTCTATAGGCCCTAGCTACTGTCATCAGTATATGACGTATATCACCTGCTCCTATCAACAATATATTCAGTTCTCCTGAAATAAACTTACAGTATATATTCTAAAATCTAAAAACATTTTTTGCTTTCCATTCTCACATAATAATAATATGTTGGACATCGGGGCTGGAATTCACATAATGCTTGTTAGAATAGCGAAGGCAGAACAGAGAAGGTCCTGATCAGACTTCTTATTAAGAAGCAGTCTGATCTGGATCTGTGCTGTTTGTCAAAACCTTTTTGGCAGGAAAATAGGGTTCAAAATTTCAGACTGTACAGTGAGAAAAGATAAGGGAGTTGTTTTAACCCTTAAAGCGCCAATCACGACTGCAGCAGACGACAAATTTTGCAACACCTTTTCTAATTTTCTAAAAAAATAAGGTACTCTCATGAAATATTGTACCTTATTTGATATTTTTGAAAGAGCGGCAAAAATTTTAATTAAATTGTCGTCTGCTGCATATTATAGGTGGGTCTTTATGGGTTAAAAAATCTTTTAACGTAATTGCTTTTAAAAAATGACAAGTGTGCCTTACTCTTTTCTTGCATTTGTTTTCTGGTGATAATCTTTACAAACAATTTGGACCATGATCACGACCAACAGAATGTCTGTCCTGGTCTTGATCGAGACCGTTTCATGCTCTGATAGTGTTCCAAAAATATTTTTTTTAAAAAGTTATTTTTTGAAAAAAGTCAGCAGTCAGCGGTCAACAGCAAAAGCATTAAAAAATTTCCCATCACGCAAAAAGTTAACAGTCATTTTCCTAAAATACCTTTGTAAACTTGTCCCTTTATAAAAATATTTCATCCATGAAAAGATGATTGATGATTTATTCCTTAATATAATATCTGCAGCCATACTTAAATGAAATGCCTTGAGATAAAACACAGTTAATCGGAAAGGTACTAAAGTTGGACTGCAGTGAGTGTTCCATTCTTAAGTTATTTATGAAAGGCCTCTGCATGTCTGTATACGAGCTCGAAAAATTGATTGATTGATAAAAACAGTTGAGTTTGAGTTGTACTTATTTGAACATTTTATAACAAATCAGCACAGAAGTAGACTCATGAACTACATAAAACCACAGGTTTATATAAACAAAATATTTGAGCATGAAATTGTAAATACATGTACTATATCTTATACCCATCAGTTTTAACATGTGTTTTGGTGCTCAAAAGAACCGTCTCACTGAGACGGTTCTTCTGAATACCCACAACTTATGTTTGGGTTTAGAAATTAGAAAATTAGTTTTCTGTTACGCACTTGTAAAACACTAACTGTCAAACAACAAACTTAAAGATGCTAATACTAATAGATTGAATTTTACCCACTAAGGCCAGATTTTCCTTATTAGTTCATTTACGGGAATTTTTTTCAGATCTAGGGTCGGGGGGAAGAAAAAAAATAAATAAAAAAGCTCTGAAAATGACCAGTTCACTGGTCATTTTCAGAGCTTTTCTTTTTTCTTTTTTTTCAGAGCTTTTTTTCTTTTTTTTCCTTTAATACCTCAAGAAAAACAGTAAAACTAGTAAGATAATCTTTAAATATTACATCATTTTCCTAAAAATCTGGACAGGACAATCACTTTTAACAGTGTCATTCTCAAAAATGCACAGACAGAACCTCAAAAAATATCATTTTTTTCAACCAAACAAATAATATTTAGAGCCGGCGGATGAAATAAAAAAATTTTTTTAGAAATTACATTTTATTTTTTTCCTACTTTCCAGAAAACTGCAGCCTAAATTAAAGTGGACTCTCAAATTTACCTTGATCAGAATCTGTTAACTTCATCTTTTTCAATGCTGATATGGCATCTGAAACAAAAATACAGAAATAAACTCCAATACTTCATCAATTTAATCCTTGTCCCGCTAAGCTTGGATTTATCCATTTTTGAAAGCACTGTCGGTAGATCCAGACCAGCTGGCTTCTAAGCCATCTCATCAGGATCCACATGGTTTTCCACTCTGATTAAAGATATATGCTTACAAAGGGAAGGCTGCATGTTCATGATGTTAACAGGTCTTACAACATGATATCCGTAACGAAGTAAAGCACAGCTGAAAATATTCCCACACCCTGGCTGGGAATCGAACCGGGGGTCGCCCAGGTACAAGACCAGTGACCACTGAGCAAAAGAGTGGACTCTCTGACGCAGTTGTCAGAGTTTGATTATAAATATACAAGAAGCAATTCAAGCTATGCCAAACCTACCTTATGTAGATATATAGGTGAAAGTGCCTGGCCCATAACACAGGATAAAACTTGGGAGCAGTGTAGTACATAAAAATCATGACATTAGTGACAATGTTAAAGTATTATTGTACCCAGTTTGTGGAGCTCAATGCTGAGTTCTAAAAAATAGTAGCTGATAACAGCTTTAAAAATAAACAAACAACAAATTAAATCAGAAAAAGGGTTGAACCAGTACCAAGCAAGGATTAATGTGTCTTACTCAAGCAGACAATGCAGTGATGCCGGGGAGGCTCAAACCCACAACTCTTCAGTCTCAAGTCAATTGCACTCCACCACTGAACCACTGCGCTCCCACCAACTGAGCTAACCTGATACACAACTGAACTATTGTTACAGTACTGTATTTTAATCCACAGGGAGGAGTCTGGGCATTTCAAAATCAAGATAGTTTACTAATGAAATGCCAATATTTCGTCAGAAGGTGCCAGGGAGTAAGTTCAGTGGCAGATGCAGGATTCCTTGATGGGGGTACATATTTACAAAGGCAGGTTCAATTTGTTAGTTTTACCTGATTATTTATCAATTTTTCCTGATTTTCTGAAAATTCTCCATGAAAATGATTTTTTTTTCCTCAAAGGTGGGTTCGAGCGAACCACTTCAAAGTCTTGAACCCCCTCTGGCTCTGCCACTGAAATCCCCCCTGGCAAGATGGCAGGTAGTCATGTAAAATTTCAACAATCTTAGCATGGAACTCTTTACCAGCTTCTATAGCTGAGGCCCCTGACTTGGTACACTTCAAGTAGGGGCTGTCCAGTCTTACATTCTAACTTCTAAATAAAGGTAGGGGGCAACCTGCAAGTAGGATCAGAGGGTTCTCAGAGCTGTGCCGGTTGGGTGACCATACCCAGAGGCATGCAGTTACTGTAGCCAGATTGGTCTGACCACCCAATGAAGATCTGAAAATAGGGTTGTAATCTTTCCTTTCTTTCTATACTTCTCTCAATAACTATCTTTCTGCCTGTCCTAATTTCCATCTTCTTTTTCTTTTTCTAATCCACCACCAGAGACATAATATTCAATAATGAATGCAGTCTCTCACAAAAATGAAAAAGAAGAAATATTTTCAAGCTAAATTATCATTATTTAAGGTAATGAACAGTGATTGTCTAACATACGAATGTGGGTCAAGTCGGCCTTGGGTCAAGTCGGCCTGAGTCAATTCGGCCCGGGTCAACTTGGCCTGGTCCTATATAGCCTAAGTTTTTCACAGTCTGTGCTATGGGTCCGAGATTAGAAGAACGGCAGTGTCATTCTTTTTATGTGTTTTATTAAAAATGTTCAACAAAAGTTTGAGGGAATAATGTTTGGTCGTATCTATATCCTTGTCTGTCAATCTTGACTACATTAGCCTACTCACCGGGTCCAACTTCATAACGGCATGTAAGAAAAGGGAGATGTAAACAAAGAAAATATAGTCTCCAAGAAGTTTTTGCTAATTTAATGTTAAGAAAACATAATTGCCTTGTTTGCAAGATATGGAAAAGCGATCAGTGAGTGCTCGACAAATTTAAGTGTTAAAACTTTCATAAATTCAAGACAGCCATTACCTTTAATCAAGTAGCAAGTTCACCCTCAATTCCATCAATTAAGAGCTTAATTGCAACGTTTGTCAATATTTTTTAATATTTATCTTTGATTTAGTCCAAAAGATTATGCAAAACCTAAACCGTATATCATGTACATACATGTATGTAACCGAACGCTCTGAAAATACACCGGGCCGAGTTGACCCAGGGCCGACATGTCTCAGGGGCTGATTTGACTACAGGCCAAGTTGACCCGCTACCTAACATACTACCGGACCCGAGCCATTCCTCATAGACAAAGGCAAGGCTTGGGGTCCAGTACCTGATGTAGAGACTGGCAGGTTAGAGATCCTTTACTCAGCCCTAGGAATATGGTTCTTTACCCCCAACACACATCCATAAATATTTCCTGACCAGAGGAAATTTTGCACCAGAAATAGTTCTACCAAGCCCCATTACTAATGCAACAATGTGAATATCTTGAGTCAGAAGAAAACGCAGGCTCAAGTTCTGTTGAGACTGAAAATTAATTCAAACTATGGATACCTTCATCTTGCAAGTCTAAAGCGGGACTAAAACCCCACCATGTGATTGCACCAAACCCATCCGTCATTTTTTTTTTTTTTCTTGGATTATCTGTGCATTTGTAAACGGTACCAAGACATGCACCAACTTAACTTATGGCAGTCATTTGTAAACAAAACAGTTCAGCAGTTACACCGTAGAGAAAGTAAAAATAAATAATGACTTAATTTAATTTTATTATATATTTTGACATAGTATATCTATGAATAATTTTTTGTCCTCTTTAGTCTATTTGTTTTATTTATTTTATTGAATGGACTAAATAAATTGAATCAAACTGCTGCGAATCTTCAATATGGCAGCCCCCTGCGCTCGAAATTTGAGTTCTTCAGGCCGAGAAATAAATGAAAGCTTTTCATTTATCACTAGTGAATTTTTTTCTTATTGCTTCAAATTATTTGGACAAGTGGATCTATGGCAAAACGTTTGAAGATGTCAGTTTTCTTTTATTATCTTGCATTCTGCAAATTCCTGGCAATTTTCTTCTTGATCGATTCACCTCCAGCCGTTTCGGCCGCGGAGTCACTGGTGCAAATTAATCCAAATGACCTGATTTAGCCAGTGAGATTTGGTGAGAATCTCATAGTATTAAAGATTCAGAGGAAATAACTCTTAAAATATAAAAAGAATGCTGTGAATAGCTTTTTATTGAATAAGTTGAAATCTTTTTATACGAAAAACGCAGTGTCTCGGAGTCCGGTACCGGCGGGGATACTATAAAGAATGTCTCGGGTACGGTAGTGACTTATTTAGCAATGCCCTTCGTTTTTTTTTCTTCTCTTTGAGGTTTGTCTCGGTGTTACTATTCATTTATTTATTCGTTATAATTGCTATCTGTAATTGTTTATTAATGGCCATTGCGCTATAGGTCACCGACAAGGATAATCATAAAGCCTTCCATTAATCCAAGCGAACGGTACAATTATACACAATTAACAATTTGAAACAAATCATCCTTGAAACTGTGCAACTCGCGCCTCAGGGTCTATGAAATTTGTAAAGGGCAGAGTTTCTAACAAGACTTTTAATGAAGCTCTGCAATATCATGATTCTTTTGGGCATCCAAAAGCTTGATAAGAAATTATTCTTGGCATAACAGCATGATTACAGTAATGCTTAAGTTTGTTGCATACACCTAAATATTCGCACTTTAATTATATGTTTCGCCTGTCAATGAGACGGTTCTTTTGAACACCCAAAAGCTATAATGTCAAAGCTAAGCAGAATTAAGACTTAAAAGTGGGCCACTGACGACCCCCAACGGAATGCATTTTAAATGGAGTTCCACTGGTGGGATGCGCTGATTTTTTGACAATGCTTGTCTATATGAGGAAATTAGCTATTGACCATTGACATAAGCTATTACACGCAGCCACTGAGACGTCGTTTTAGATGCATTTAATAGGCCCTATAATAGTCTGCTAGTCCATTTAAGACGTCTTTGTAGCAAGCAGTGTGACCTAGCCTAGACTACTATCCTAGGATCCTACAAGTGGATTGAGTCCTTCTTGTCTGACAGAAGCGGTTGACTGACTGAAAATTTTATTTGGATTGAGTATTTGTGATGTTTAAGATCATTAATGGCCTAGTGGATATCCCAGCTGCTGACTTTGTTACCCCAGCCTCTACCAGAACCAGATCACACCATGGCAAGAAGCTGAGACAATATGCTACATCTATGGGCACCTTAAAGTACAGCTTCTTCCCCTGCACCATTTCATTGTGGAACTCCCTTCCAGCTACCTTAGCTGAGGCCCCCGACTTGGTATCCTTCAAGCGGGGGCTGTCTACCTTCTCATTTTAATACAGTTAGGGGCCAAATGCAAGTAGAACCTAGTGATGGCTAGAGCTGTGCTGGTGAGCCTACCATACCCCTTAGCGGTCACCGTAGCCAGATTGGTCTAGTTTGAAGGGTCGAAACACAGTTGGAAATCTTTCTTTTATTTTCTTTCTTTCCTTATTACTGATTTCTATCTTTCCTATAGTTTCTCTTTTTCTACCGCCTACAGTATCATAATGGTCAATGGTGACAGACGATACTTAACTATTAGATGTAGATGTAGGAGCAGTCTGATCCGGGTCCACAATGTTTCTTTATACGGAAATTAGCCGTTTTCGTAAGCCATTTAAAGCATGTGCAGCAGATGACCACAGCAGATGTCATTTTAGATGTTTTTATGCGACCGAGTCTAGCAATCAATAAAGATCCAGTTTAACGTACACAGCACACATTGTGGATCCAATTGAGAGCAGTCTGATCTTGGTAAAGACTTTTTGTACGAATTCAAAGTAAGTCATTTCTGTTTTGGCCATATAAGTTGTAAATGAAAGGAAAAAAATATATAAAAAGGATGGAAAATGCTTGCAAACAAACTGTGGGGGAAAAATCTGTCTTTTTACAACAGTACAACACAGATCATAAATTTAGGGTCCGTGTATGGATACAGTGGTAGGACTCGCCGGGTGAATTCACCGTACATGCTTGTTGGGCGTTCGACATTGAGATATCTCCAGGAATGCAAACACTTAATACTTTCGACATTCTGCAGTTTCAAAGACAGAAAAAATGTCAAATTGTTGACATATAAAGGCTAGGTATGGACTGACTGAAAATTTTATTTGGATTGAGTATTTAATGGATGGATGCGCTATCAATAATGGGCTGCGCCGTCTTCGGGGTTTCCATCAAATTGATATTCAACCCTGCCTGCTCAGCTACAGATACTAGCTAGAAAAATTGAAATTTGCTCATATTAGATATGGTCCATTCCAGTATACAAATAACAAATGCGCTGATCAGACTGCGTGGATGCGCAGGCACCTTTATTGTTCGTAAACTGCTGAAGGTAGGTTTTCTGGTGTCAGGCCCATTATTAATGTAAATGTGTGTTTGCATGGGTAAAAGAATACGATAAGTTGTTGTCACACTGCAGACGAGAAATTAGTGGACAATGAAACAATATATATATAATTGATTTTCACAGTTTATCCACATTTATCCATAGGACTAGGAGACACCCGACAATTATTTAAAGAGACTGCAACACAATTTTTTGTTGGATAATAGATCTATATCTATAGCGGTAGAATACATTTAATATTACCTAGTTTGCATATCCTTAGAAAATTCGCGAGAGTATGTTCCCAGAAGATGGGGAACGGACAAAAGCCCACTGGGACAAAAGCCCACTAGGACAAAAGCCCACTGGACAATATCCCACTGGACAAAAGCCCACTGCTTAATTTGGCAGGGTGGACAAAAGCCCACTTCTTTGAAAAAAAATAGGTTAAAGTCTTTTATAACCGCTATACTGTGATTGTTGTACATACTACCGGACCCCGAGCCATTCCTCAGAGGAGTGTCTCGGAGTTAGGTACCGGATCCGGAGCCTCTGAGTCTAGGGGTCCGGTACCGGACTCCGAGACACTGCGATTTGTGCGTACCAAAAAACAACAATATGGTCGGTGGGCAAAGGAACTCTTCTGGCAAAAGAAACCAAAACAATTATTTAAAGCGCCACCAGTACTAGCTACACAATTAAGGCTTCGATCTTCAGAAAAATGCATATTTCATGAGTGGCAAAGCCACGAACATACTTTTTATCGCTTCATGAGATGAAATAAATGCATATATTCATGACAGAAATTAGAATTTTCTTTTTATTATATACAATTATAAGCGTGACAGATTTTTGCACTAATGATGTCATAAACATTCGCACATTACCTCACTTTAATGAAGTGAAGGCTCAAAATTCTGCTTGCCCCAAAGACAAGATTACTGGCATTTACTGCCTCCTGAAGATTCAGAATGGGTGTGCCATCTTATTTCAAATACTGTCATAAAACTCTAACACTTATAAGCAGGATAAATATTGCACCTGAGAGTTTTGAAGCAAGAAAAATCTCACTTTTTCAGCATTTTAATTTTTATGAGCAGGTGAAGAAATTTCATGCTCAGTTGAATTGAGCATGAAAAAAGTTTTCTAACCTCGGGCTGTATCTTATCTTTTTTCAGACTAGTAAGTGGAGATGTGGATGGAAGATTTGACCAGTTGTTTTCAAGAATCAACAGTATTCAGAAGAAAAGTGGAGTTTTTGATGTAAGCTTACATGTTGGTCTTTTGTTATCAGTGCTCACACAGTCACCAACACCATTTATGAAGGAATGCAGGCCTCCAGATAAGAGAGTGTAATAATATTAAAAATTACTATTACTATTTCTCATTCAAAACATATGTTGTTGGTTCTCAAAAGAACCATCTCAATAAGATGGTTCTTTTGAGCACCAGAAGCATATGTTTCAAATAATAGATAAGAAAATACAATTTTACCCATAAAAGTTCATTTATCAGGACCTATGTGAATGGCCATGGGATGACACTTTTCCAATCTGACAGAATGCACAGCTATCCAAGTGAGCTACAAGTCTTGTTTTTGGCATGATTCTTCATCTTCCTCATCTTACCAAACTTTCTGTGAGTAAATTGTAGAGATGTGTGTAGGCAGAGACTGTTAACTGTAGATGTGCACTTTGCTGGACATATGGTTTCTCAAACTGGTACAGTGCAGTACCTTTATAATGCTATGTTTGGGAACGTGTTATAAATGAATTGTGTTAAAAAGGGACAATTTTACAAAGGTATTCTAGTAAAGTGACCATTTTATTGTCATTTTCTTATAATTCCTTTGTAAAATTTCATGGTCAAAAAAGTTGGGACCCACAACATGTCTGCACATATGTATTATATCCTTATCCATGTTATGATGAGGTAAACTGTTAATAGAATGTGAATCAGTTTTACAGAAGCAGTCAGTGGTTGGCCTTCTACCAACATTACTGCAAAAGGGTGTGAATTCTTACATAATATTTTCCTAAAATAGGAAACTTCAAAACTTCTTCTAAAAGTAATGGTCATTACTCAAAACTATTTTTGAAAAATGTTCACATTGTGATTTTTACCTCATGAAGTGGAACCATTAAAAGAAAATAGTCCGCATAGTTGATATCCTTAAATTTCCTAATATGGTTGACAGAAGGAAAACGAAAATCTTTTACATGTGTGAAACCATTGACCGAAGGAAATGAAAATCTTTTTCATGTATGAAACCATTGGCCAGATTACATTTAATCTTTGCAGATATTTTCAAAGATAGGTAATGTTAAAACATGTAAAATTTGTTTTCCAAGCACCTCTTGTTTTTAACCATCTTTTTGTTTGCAGTTGTTGCTGTGTGTTGGGGATTTCTTTGGAAACAACAGAGAAGATTGGAATAAGTATGTCTCAGGAGAAAAGAAAGGTATGGTAAATACCCTAAAAATTTGCACAGGAAAAATGAAAAAAGTCAATAAGCAATGCTTATTAGATACCCCCCGCACAGAAAGAGTCAGTGATAAAACTTGGCAAGTTATAGTTCGAACAAGAAGACCTTAGTTTTGATAAGAAGATTTCAGTAGAACCTGTGCAAACAAAAATTATAGACTCCTTCATGCATATGTTCAATGTGTTTACATTGTATAGGCAAAGTATAAAATTGTTCGATCAAAAGCTGTGGTAGGAGTTGATCGGCCCATGAAGGCACCATCTATGCATATACAAAAGCCTTATTAGGGAAAAATTGTCTAAGTTCTCACAGCTGTCATTTTGTCAAAAAATATTTTTTCTAAACCAAATTCCTTCATGCATATGTTCAATGTGTCTACATTGTATAGGCAAAGTATCAAATTGCTCCATAAAAAGCTGTGGTAGGAGTTGATCGGCCCATAAAGGCACCGTCTATGAATATACAAACACCTTATTAGGGAAAAATTGTCTAAGTTCTCACAGCTGTCATTTTGTCAAAAATTATTTTTTCTGAACTAAACTCCTTCATGCATATGTTCAGTGTGTCTACATTGTATAGGAAAAGTATCAAATTGTTCCATCAAAAGCTGTGGTAGGAGTTGATTGGCCTGTGTATGGCCTATAATAGCATAAGCATAAAGCACTATATTAAAAGCCATTTAGAACTACAAAGGGAAATAACTCTAATAGAATTGGCCCCTAGCCCTTACTTTTTTGTCTAAAGTATTTGTCTTGCATATATGAACATGTTTGCAAGGTTTGATGAAAATCCAGCAATGACTCTCCAAGTTATTAAGGAAACAAAGCGTTACGGACGGACGGACGGACGGACGGACGGACGCACGGACGGACAACGTAAAAACAGTATACCCCCTACAAACAAAGTTTGCGGGCGGAGGGTATAAATAGTCCTTTTTTCCAGTGTTTGAAATTTTAGAGTTAATTTTCTGAAATAATGCTACTGTTCAAAATTTTAGAATGTGATCTTTGCGATCATGATGAAAATAGGTACACTGTATATGCCAGACAGTCCAAAAGTGTTTAGTGGGCAGGGCTGTGGAAATATCATGCTCAACTTGTCTGATCTGGTCCCATTTCATTCAGGACAAGTTAGAAATTTCTATTTAATTGTCCTTCCAGACAAGTATAAAATTAATACAATTCTGCATTTCAAATCTTGATTTATTATTATGATCAAACATGTTGCATTGAAGACAGTGTAGATCCTGGTCAGCTGGGTTCTACACTGTTTACAAGAGAATTGATATAAATCTGGTTTCAAACTGTTTTTGAGAGAGTTTATATATTCGTTATAATCACAGTAAGGTATAAACTTATTTGTTATTTTGAATGAGTAAACTTTATTTGGACAAGTACATCATGGCCATTTACTTGTCCCTGGGCAAGTATGAAATTTTACTATTTCCACACCCATTTATTAGGTGTTGAAAAGGGTGAATATTGTAATATTGTTAGTTAGACTGCTCATAAAGTGATAATCTGTAATGAAAACCTTTCTTTTTTTTTGTTTTTTGAGAGTGACCATTTTACATAGATTTTACTGTAGTATGTGCACAGAACGCTTATTAGGTTGATAACAGTATTAGTATATGGGGCACAAGGTGAGAAAACTTGTCATTGGGGTTTCCGACAAAGGGAGATTCAAACCAGCCTGCTCAGCTACGGAGAAGAGCTAGAAAAATTGAAATTTTACTCATAACAAGTCTAGATATGATACTTTCCAATAAGTGAATAACAAAGGTGCTGATCAGTCTGTGCGGATAAGCAGGCTGGTCTGTGCCTTTGTTGTTCGCAAACTCCCGAAGACAGGTTTTCTCACTTCGAGGCCCATGGGAGCGCAGTGGCTCAGTGGTAGAGTGCTTGACTCGAGACCGAAGGGTAGCGGGTTCGAGCCTCACCGGCGTCACTGCGTTGTGGTCCTTGAGCAAGACACATTTGTCCTAGCTTAGTACTGGTTAAACCCAGGAAGAACCGTCCCGCATAACTGAAAGATTGTTGAGTGGACGTAAAGAATCAAATCAAACAAAACAAAACTTCGAGGCCCATATTTTGACTAAATCAGTGTTCTTTTTTTAATATGTCTCAAAGAGAAGAAATTCAGAATTAATGATTTTTCGTGGTTGTAAGCTACATGTATTCATGGGTGAAAGTTTTCAGGATTAATCCTGAATTCAGGATTTTGAGGCTGACTTTTCACGGAAAGTCAGCCTCAAAATGCTGAATTAAGGAGATTATAATATCTTCTCTTATTAATTTTCAGTCTGTCTAAAGACAATTGACCATTTAAACTTGAAACTGTGAATATTTAGTGGGCATACTGCAAGTTTTAAGGTTTTTGAAAATTTTGAACTTTCACCCATGTGTACTTCATATTTCTTTGTTTGTAGTACCATTATCAGTGTTGATTCTGGGTCCCAACAAACCAGACCATGAACACTACTACAAAGAGAGTAAAGGCGGGGATCTATGTGATAATGTCACTTATTTAGGTGAGTTTAGTGCCAACCCTTTTATACTGATGGATTTTCCTGTGCATATCCATACAGTAAGGATGGCATCATCCATTATATGGGGCTAATCTTATCACAAGAAAACATGTCTCGGGGGTTTGCGAACAACAAAGGCGCAGACCAGCCTGCACATCCTTGCAGTCTGATCAGCGCCTTTGTTCTTCCCTTATTGGAAAGTAGCATATCTAAACTTGTTACTGGTGAAATTTCAATTTTTTAGCTAGTCTCTGAAGCTGAGCAGACTGTTTGAGTGTCGCTTTGTCGGAAACCCTGAAGACAGGCTTTGTCACGTCACGGCCCATATATTTGAAGGGGTTTCCTGTCGTAATCTATTTCTGTCCCTAATGATTGTTATTTTCTTAGCAAGATTCTTTATGAAATACAAAATCTGAAAATTACATGGACATGAGTACTTCTGAATAAGCAAAAAAATTCAGCGTAAATTGCTACTTTTTTCAACCCATCAGTTTAAACATTTGTTTTGGGTGCTCAAAAGAACAGCCTCAGAGAGAGACTGTTCTTTTGAGTACCCACAACATATGCTTTGGTTGAGAAATAAAGAAAACAAAAACAATAATTTTAAATTATGCTCTCTCGTCTAGAGGCCTGGTCAGTTCGAAAGTTAGTTTTGACTACGTTGAATGACATTGCCAAAATTTTACAGGAAAGAGAGATCACATACACAGTAAACTAAGCTGTCCTCTAGAGATATATATAAAAAGAAAAGGACAGGTATTTTAATTTTTGGGTTAATATGCCATGCAAACCTTAGCATCTAGACAAACAGTGTAGTTCCAGATCATACTGCCCATCACTGTTTGCTGTTCAGACAAGCATTTTATGAATCAAAGATCTGAATTCCAAATTTTTTTAATTTAGAACCGCCAACAATTTGACATTTTGACAAGTGTTTACTCGGATGAGCCTCTGCAGCCTCCTTTTAAGCTTTGAAACTCCAAATGGTGTCCAGTCAGTAGCTTAACAATCATAGAACACTCAAGAGACTAGCAAAGGCTCTGATCAGACTGCGTGTATGCGCAGGCTGATCTGAGGCTTTGCTGGTCGCACATAACACATTGTTGGAAATCTCATGCACTGGCTCAAATGGAACATTTTAGAACACATGATGTAAACTAAATTTTGCTCTTCTTTTTGAAGGTAAGAAAGGTCTTTACACAGGAAGTTCAGGTCTTCAGCTGGCCTACCTCAGTGGAATGGAGTCAGATATCGTCTCAGACAGAACAAACTTTAATGCCGTTGATATAACTTCTCTCACCAGCCCAGTTGTCAATGATGCCAAATTTAGAGGTGTAGATATATTGATAACATCACAATGGCCAAGAGGTGTGGAGAAATATGGGTCAGCTTTGGTAAGAAAACGGGCGGCCAAGGGCTTCCGATTCCTACCTTTCTCTTTACAGTGCAATCTCTCTATAGTGCTATATTTAATTCCATTTGAATTACAAGTGGATTGTTTTATAAAGGGATAATTTTTCAAAGGAATTATAGGAAAATGACCATGTTATGGCAAATAAATACATGCTATCACAGTTGCAGAAAATGTACCATACAGTAGAAACTCGAAATTTCAAAACACCAGTTTTTCAAAACACTCGCTTTTTCGAAATAAATTTTTGGCACACTGGATTCAGATAAGGGGACCTATTTATGAACTATTTGATTAACTGTCTATGAAAAAGATATGTTTTGGTTGCATAAAAGAAACGTCTGTTTGAGGGATCGATGACATTTGGTCGAAAACCATTTCGTCGAAACGACGTTTGGTCGAATGCGACATTTGGTCGATACGACGTTTTGCCGACTACGACGTTTGGTCGACTACGACAATTGGTCGAAAATTGGTCGAATTACGTCGAAATTTGGTCGAAAACTGATTTGTACAGAAAAAATGTTTACATTTACGGTTCTCTTATCCCCAATATATTTCCACGCCAGTTTCAGTATTCGTTTACTGAAAGCCCTTATATGCCACATTTTGGGCCCGCCTATTGCTCGTGAAAAATGATGGTACATCCATTTCGAATAACTAATCAAAACACTAGGCTAATGACTAGTCCGACAGCAGAAAGAGAGAATGAACATTCATTCATCTCACAAATGTGAGTTCTACTTACCTTTAAAACATTTCACTCAAAGATCGATGCTGAAAGCTTTAGACCACTGCCCATTATAGAGTAATTAAAATAGATACCGTTATACACTAATTAGCTTTGAAGTACATGTAACTATATAAAATTAATCGAGTGTGCCTTTGTAAGTTGTACGTCAGGTATACAAAGTGATTTCTTATGATTTTCTTTTTTGTAAATAATCAATGGCATTTGGTAAATGCGACGTTCCGCCGAGTACGACGTTTGGTCGAAAAACAATGGCTTGACAATTTCGACCGATTGTCGTACCTGACTATTTTTTTTGACCAAATGTCGTACTCGGCGAAATATCGCATCGACTAAAAGTCGTATGCGACCAATTGTCGTATCGGCGAAATGGTTTTCCACGAATTGTCGTGCACCCCTGTTTGAGACGTTTCTTTTACACACCGAAAACATATATCTGATGGGGAAAAATTAATGATAATCATTTTTGGGGTTATATATTTTTATATCTACCTTCCTATAATACAAATTTTCGATATTTCGAAATAAAACCTCTATACCGTAGGACTTTGAATTTACGAGATTCGACTGTATTTGAAACCTGTTGAAGATGTTTTATATTTGTACATTTCATGAGGTACTTGTTAACCACTATAAAACCTTCTTTGTCTGGCAGGTATCTGTTAAAAACATCTGTCTACTTTTGTGATCACAATAACATTTTCAAATAAACCAAATATATACTAGGCCAAAAAAGAAACGCCACATACAATAATTAAAAATATTGTGTGTTAAATGAGAGTGGCAAAATTTCATCATCTGTCTATGTTTTGTTATTTTTTCTTCCGCACATTTTCCCCATTGATTTATTGAGGTGAGTCAATAAAAACCTGTGTACTGACCAATTTCCATTTTCCTGTTTCTCACGTGCAGTCTCAGTCCATTCAGATTTACATGTGTACTAACTACTGAAATCTCTAGTCGAACATCCCAAGCGTCTAAAAACATTTGAAAACTTTGGAATTTTAAATTACACATTGCTAATTTACGGTGATAAAATTGGCACATATGGAACGTGAACGTGCAAAAGGAATGTTAAAATCTAACGTGACGCCATTGGTAGTAGCCAAACGATTTCAGTTGCATGTTAGGATGATTGGACGTCTTAAGAATCGTTTCAAACAAATTGGGACAACGTCACACCGTCCGCGTCCAGGGCGTCAACGTGTGTCGACGCGACGTCAAGATCAAGACATCCAGACGTCACATTTGCGCAATCAATTTCATCTGGAGTCAGTCACAGCTAGGACATCCCAAGGAACTCATTATCCAAACATCAGGGCTCAAACTGTGAGAAATCGTTTCAAGAGGTTTGTTTAAGACCCCCACATCCCAACATTTGATGGAACTTAACTTTGGTGCAGTATTTACGTCAAATTAAGGAACACACGGTAGTGCGAACGTCTTAATGAATTGAGAATATGGCAAAGAGCATTCACTAGCACCATTTTGCTCCAATTTTTCTAAATACTGCATGTTTTTAATGAAATACACAACTAGTACAGTTAGCACTTTTCATACATAGCGGCATTTCTTTTTTGGCCTAGTATATATGGCCTTGACCTTTGGCCTAATTTTGAAAATAAACAATTGTTAATTTGAGCCGCGACATGTGATTTCCAACAATGTGGCATTTTAACAAGTGTAGATTCAGAGAGACGAGCCTGTGCAGCCTCCTTTTAAGCTTAGAAACTCTAAATGATGGTCAGTCAGTAGCTTAACACTCATAGAATATTCAAGCGACTAGCAAAGGCTCTGATCAGACGGCTGATCTGAGGCTTTGCTAGTCTCACACACCCACATTGTTGGAAGTCTCATGTCGCGGCTCAATATCTTTACTTCAAAATGCATATTTTCAGGTGCATTAGTGTTTCCGACATTCAAGACAGTAACTGCTCTCTCATCTGCTGATGTACTCTGGTAGCCTATATTGCAAACTTTATGGAACCAGATCAGAGCAGTCTGTCATATCAGGGTTCATAGTGTTTGCTTCCATAGTAAAAACCTTCCAAAATGCATTTGAATATATGTAGCAGACATGATATGCAAACTACATTTTCTGGGTAAATAAACATTGGCAGGATAACGGTTAACTGTTTTGTCGTCTACTGATAACCTTTGCAATTAGTTTGGACCCATGTCAGGACAACAGACAGTCGGTCCTGGGTTTGATCGAAACCGGTTGACACTCTGATAGTGTTCCCTGAAAGAATTTTTGAAAAACTTAATTTTAAAAAAGGAAAAAGTTAATTTTATAAAAAAGTCAGCATACTGCAGCAAAAATATGAAAAATTACCCAGCATGCTAAGGGTTCAATTGTATTTAGCATGCTAAGTGTTAAATTGTATTTGCAGGCAGATCTAGATACTCAGTCTTGTGGTTCCGAATCAATCTCTCAGTTAGCTATGGTGCTGAAGCCTAGGTACCACTTTAGTGGGTGTGAAGGTGTACATTATGAGAGGCAACCATATAGGTAGGTCTTTAGTGAATCAGAGCCTTACCTATAAGTCATTCTACAAAATAGTTAATGGGCCAGCAAACAAGATTTTGGTACTATTGGTTCTAATCACATATTCCTAAATTTCAAAGTCACTTTCAAGCATGTATGCACAGCTATCCATGGGGATTGAGGCATAAGTTTTGGACTGAGCCTTCGTCAATGTTTCTACTTTGTGTTAGATTCTATTTATCAATTATGATACTTCAGTAAAACCTGTCTTAAGAGGCCCCTCAAAAAGAAGACCAAAAATTGTTTTTCAAGACCGATTATAGCTTAATGCAGGTCAAAAGTATTGCAGAATGCTCCAAGGGGAACATTCTGCAATATTTTGACCTGCATTAAGCTACCATTTGTCATTAAGATCTTTGTTTTGTCTATTTTTGAGTGGCTGCTTAAGACAGGTTTAACTGTTTAAGTACTTTGAAATCATGCTTTTTGGCGTGCAAAGTTCAAGATTGTGCCATATATATGTTCAGTGCAAAGTGAGAATCGGTACAATTCCGGAATTGTACCTGCGCATTGTGAAAATTCCTACTTTGTCCGCTGATTTCGGAATTGTACCGGACAATTCTAGAATTGCGCAAGGAGTACATGTATTTTATCGATTTTTGCTATAGCCAGGCTTTGCGCAAAGTAGAAATGGGCTGGACAAAGTGAGAATTGGGTGAACATGCTTGGGAGTCCCATTTTAACTTTGACCATTTGCAGAGAGGTGTTTTTTCATTCAAACTCAAATATAATCCGACAGCAGCCACTTCAAACACATTACATTTTGTTTGCAGAGAGAGAGAGAGAGAGAATATATTGATATATTGAGTGAGGTTAATCCGGTTATCAATAAATATGTATCAAAGTCGCCAATTTTGAGAGAGAGAGAGAGATGGGCAGGTAACACTTTATATTTCCCTTTATATTGAATAAACAGTCTCAATGTGAGTGGTGTTCGCAAGTCATTTATTCAACAGTTTTCCGGGTATCACTAGTTTATAGATGATGTCAGCAAAATTTTGACTTAAAATAAAACGGCTGTCCGTGAGAAGAATCATAACAAGCTTCAGTCAGAGAGAGAGAGAGAGAGAGTGAGTGAGAGAGAGAGAGCGAGAGAGAGAGAGAGAAAGAGAGAGAGAGAGGCGGGGGGAGATTATGATAAGGAAAATGGCATGCCCTTTTTTTAAATAGCACCATCATGTATCCCAGAAGTCAGTTTAAATATTTTGAGTGTTTAGACTGACGGATGGATGTACTGGACAGACGAAATGGTGCCAAACAAGCGACGAATCGCAGGTTAACTCGATACATAATGTTGGCTTCATTATTTCATAATGCGCCTCTTATTGATATTCCAATGTCACGCAACGCAAACAGTGCATGTCCATGCCGGTGCAATACGCAAGTTAATGTTTGGTTTATTCGCATGTACGAGCGATAATCCTCTCTTAGGCCTGTGAGTTAGGTTCTAGAACACACACACAACCCATAAAATAACTTTAACTTAAAACACAATGAAATCGTCACAAGAAAAATAGTATCAGATTTTTAATTAAATTCAACTCAAATGGATTGGTCTACCCTGTTTGCTTTATTATACACGCGTAGGATTGTCCATTCATGTTTATCGTTGCCCATTAATACAGATTAGCTTGTTTTTATTTGATATATGATCGGAGAGTAAACCTAGCCAGAATCCAATCGCGGGCCACTATCGCTCCGCCAGCGAAACGCCATTCAGATTCGCTGACAGGCCGTTAGTGCCCCGATTTTACGTGCATCATGAGAAGTATGACAGAGATTACCCTGTTCTATTGTAAACGGTATACACAGAACAGAAGTTACAGTATGTGGCCTCTTTTCAATTTCATTTTTCTGATGCCCCAATTATTATGATATTGAAATAAATTTTGCCCAAATATGTGCCTTTCAATGTGCTAAAATTAAGCGATGCTTTGTAATAATTTTCTATCACTTCACCATTTTTGGGTTCAAAAAAGTAAAAATCATTTTTTAAGAAAATAAGCATTTTGAGTGTAGTTTTATTTAATAAAATTACAAGTGATTTCAAACCCATATGACTTGAAAAGGCCAACCACTTGATTTTTTGCTTATGACAGATTTTTTCTTTTTTTCATCTATTACTGTTTCGATCCATTTTTGATCATTACGCCATTTTTATGATCATTTTTCGCATTTACGCTAAATATTCGGATACATATGCCTTATCATACAGTCTAAGCACAAATTAGAATGCAATTTGATCAGGGTTTACCCCGCCATTTCAATCACCATGGGGGAGTCAACATTTATTCACCCAAGTTTTAGATACAGTGTTGTTATATATTTTTTTCTTTTATCTTATTACATTTTTCAGTAAATGCCAAAAGAATCAAATAAATAAAATCCTAGAACTTTTCAAAATAATTTTAGTACAAATATATCGGCAATTTGTATAGCTTACTATAATATATTTTTCTATTTTTAGCATTTATTTATCTTTATTGCTAATTTCGTTTTTAGAGACATGAATAAAACAATTTAGGTGTGAAAATGAAATAACTGGAACCAATGAAACGATGCTTCAGGCGTGGCATGAAGGTCACATGGTCAGTTAATCTCTACAATGGGCGGAGTTTTGTTTGTCTCCAAATGTCTCCTGTTTATCGGAGTTTATTAGAAACTACCAAATTTACCAAAAAAGACCTGTGAGGCCAAGATCAGCCGACACTCTGAGTTGGGCTGCTCGGGATCTTCGATTACCTTTAAACTCTAGGTAATTTAGGCCCAAGCTAGTCATCAGTCCCATGTATGTCGGACTGTTGGATTCGGTATCCGTTTAGAGGTGTAGTAGAAAACAAATCTAGATCTAAAAGTGGTTTGATGCTCAACATCACATATTTGCTTATTTTACTCACGAATATCAATTATCAAACTCAATTCAACATTATTATTTGTTTTTAAATCGCGAATACCGAAAGTCAAACTTTAGAATCTGAATCCAATAATCTTTTTTTTTTAATCTCGGATACCGAAAATCAAGATCAATCCAAAATTCAAATTTTATTTTTCAAATATTCGATATTAGATAGGGGGTACTCTGATTTTTTTCTTCATACGTAGGCTCGGGCCGCGCATCTACCGTTCATCCCCCAAAAATATCAGGAATTTCATCCACCCCAAAAAATATTTGAAATTTTGGCAACCCAGAAAATATCCCCCCATTCTGTATTTTGACCTTAAGAAAAGACCCTAAAATTCATAGAAATGTCCCCTAAATATAGTCCAATTTTGTGATGACCCCCAAAAATATCCACAAAATCTTCATGCCCCCAACAATATTCATTTTTCTGAAAACCCCCAAAGATATTGAAATTCAAAATTTTGAGCCCAAAAAATGACCTGAGCCCTCGTATGTATGAAAATAGCAGAGTAACCCCCACCCCGCTGCCTAGGACGGAGACGCTCATTAGATGAACATTTCCGTGTGGAAAGGGTATAAAGCATCCAAACAGCGTTTTCAACATAAAGCTCATGTTCTATTAAACAAGGAGGATCAGACAGTGAGGTTATAATATGTTTTAGTACAAAGTTTGATGTATCAGAAGATCTTACAGTTATAGAAAGTTATAACAGGTTTGGGATTTACCTTTCGGCACTGTCATAAACGACTTGTGGAATAGTACAATGTTATCGCTCACAAATATATTAGTACTTTTTTGGCGATCGTAAACACTTTTTTTTCATAAATAGGTGCACATACAGTCACAATGATATACATTCGTAAGACGCACAGACAGAAGAACAGAAGCAACAGGTTGATGAACAAAAGGACGAGAAGAACACCCTGACATGCCCACAAGTATGCACAATGCCGATGCAGGCATCAGCATGTAGCCACAATATTCGGCTTACATGCATCGAAGTTTGTAGTCAGACCTACTGTAAATATTAACTCTTTTCTCGTCAGTTGCATGCTTCAAAGTGAGCAGTCTGATATTTTACACAAAACTTATCCTCTACATATACTTTTAGAGTTCGACCTCGGCATTTTGCGCAAATACAATGAGTGCATAAAGAAAGAAGATAAATAATAATTATAATAATTAGCACTGCGAGTGTGAAACAAATCAGGCTTTGCTGCAAATTTTCTTTTTTGATCATCATTTTAATAGACTAATGATTTCCCCCCTCTATTTTGACACCACAACACCCAGATCACAGTAAAGTTAGACTTTGTACCCGATCCCCTGCCATAAAACCGTTAACCCCTCCCTCATCTCAGCTGATTAACGGTAACCATACTTTTAAAGGCAAATATGCAGTTGAACTACTTTGTAAAAGTTTGGAAACCTCTGTTCCATAACAATATTACCCGCAAAACATATTACGAATATACAATTCTCACTTTTTCCCGATTCTCACTTTGCACATGAATTCTCACTCTGTCGGCCAATTTAGGAATTCTCACTTTGCGCAGAGCGATTCTGGAATTGTCCAGATTCTCACTTTTCGCAGAACATATACACAACATTGTTATGACCATCAATATATAAAGGGTTACTAAATATGTAAACCACTAGTGGTTAATCAATTTTAATCCATAAAGCGCCACCTATAATTTGCAGCAGACGACAATTTCAAATTTTGCTATTTTTTTCAAAAATAACAAATAAGGCATGATATTTAATGAAAATCGTCTGCTGGCAGAGGATTCTTATGTAATATCATGCTTCATTCTTTTCTAAAATTAGAAAAGATGTCGCAAGATTTGTCGTCTGCTGCAGTCATGATTGGCGCTTTAAGGGTTAATACATGGGGTTATATCACTCCCAGATGTGATGTCATGTGATAAAAATGTTTGAACTTCTTTAAACAAAATAATGCTCAATATTTCATTTGAATCATCTACTAACATATGAATCACAAAATTGAAAAATGTTGCAAAATTATTGGGGTGGTGCTTTGAGGATTTAATAGTGATATTAAGATAAACAAAAAATTTGAACATGAAATTGTGATTATTTTCTTATCCATCTATTTAAACATAGGTTTGGGGTGCTCAAAAGACCTTCCGCATTGAGACTGCTTACCTACAACATATGTTTTGATTGAGGAATATTTTTACCACACCCTCTAATCAAGAGGCTTGAGTTACATAGTTGATACTTAGATAAAATCTTTCAGTCATTAAATGAACTTTATGAGCTCATAATTTCATACAAAAATACATCAATTGTAGGGTCCTGTTATAAAGAATCATTGCTAGATTTGTGTAGTTTGAAATACAAGATGCTATTTAGGTGTCTTGATGGTCTGTAGCAGTAAAAGTGTTATAATAACCCTTTCCTTCATGAATATTCATCCTAGGCTCCACCCACTATGAATAATTATATAAGTTAACTTTCAAGTGGGTACAGAGAACAAAGAAATTACTTGTCAGGTCCACTAGCGTAGGATCATATCAGATCCTATTTCCATAAGCAAACAGAGTAGACCCTGATCAGGCAGCTCTTACAAGTGCTGTCTGATCTGGGTCTGCTCTGTTTGCGAAAGCGTTTAAAGGTGTCTCTATGAGGTATAGGGTTAACACATTGCGATTCATTTTAACCCCCCCCCCCCCCCCCCCCCCCCAGTACCAAAGATTGGCCATTGTTGAAGGTAGGAGCCACTTCTATGTGTATGCAACAAACTTTAACCAGATTTCACACAGGCTTGAAAAGTACTTAAATTATGGAGGGCTTACCTGAAACAGTCAATGAAAATTTAACTTGCCTTGAAAAGTGCTGGAAAATCACACCTAGGCTTTGAAAAGTACATGTAGTAGTACTTGAATTTTACAATTTACTTTAAGACTTAACTTTTTTAATGGAGACCAAGATTGGCATACAATTGTTTTGCCTTTATATGATGCACCACATACTGAGCCAAATAATGGCAAAATTATTAAGCTAACAACTCGATAGTCCCTTACATTGCAAAAAGATGAGCACATGAAGATGCGAAACATAAGAAATTGCTAAACTTATTGTGCATAGTATAAATTCAGGGAAAAGACGAGAGGGTGTGCGTCACGACATTTGGCCAGTTCCTCTGAATTAAATCAGTCTAAATACAGAGTCATTTGGTTTCTACACTGTCCGCCATGCAGATACTTAGTAAACTTGTTTATATATGATTATCTGCTCAAGGGCCTGTATGGCCTATTGCAGACAATATTTGTTTTGATTGTAAGGTTAATGGGGGATGGCCTCGACCACTATTGACCTATTACGAGGTTAATAAAATTCTTCTTCTTCTTCTTCTTCTTCTTCTTCTTCTTCTTCATGCACTTAAAACATCCTTGAATTTTACATTTCTTTGCCTGTATTAATTCTTTGCCTACTGGGAGATTTTGCAGGCTTTTTAGTCTTCTGCAGATTTTTTTCAAAATTAACTTTTTCGAAAAATTCTTTCAGGAATACTATTAGAGTGTCTAACAGTTTCGATCCAGATCAGACCTGACATTATATCCAGCCTGATTTGGGTCCAAACTGTTTGCGCAAAGGTTATCAGCAGACGTCAGTAATCGGTAAGAGTTAACAGGAATTGCCTCTGTATAGGGAGTATAGTGATTCACAGAACACACCTTGTTTTATGTTACAGAAATCACAAAGTCCTTGCAGAATCAGCAAGACATGTAACCAGGTTTATAGGCCTTGCCAAAGTTGGTAACTCAGCAAAGAAAAAGGTCAGTATAGCTAAATTATATGAGTCACGAGAATGCCTGTCTTCAGGATTTGCAACCAGGTTCAAAATCTGCTTTGGTGCAGACAATATCTTTAAACATTTATATACTGATGAATCCTTCCTTTTGGTTTGAAAGAACGAGCCTGGGAAGGTTCATTGTACATGGGATCACAAGCTAAGAATTTTCAAATTAAGATGTATTCCAGACCCTTATGATTGTTTTTTTTTTCTTAGCAAACAGTGCGTACCCTGATTATGTGGCATTCATGTGGGTCTTTATTGTTTGCCAAAGTACATGTACTTGTTTAGGGGTTTTCAGTATACAAAAGGTTAATAGTGGTATGCTGGGCAATTTCCTTTTTTTTCATCTGCAGATTACTTTTCAGAACTGACTTTTTAAAAGAAAACCATTCTGGAATACCAGCAGGGTGTCAATTAGTTTGGATCAAGATCAGGACCATCATTTATTGAGCCTAATCTTAATTTAAATGTTTTCAAAGGTTATCAGCAGACAATTTTTAGTCAAAAGTCACAATTTTATCGCCACTAGCAAGTAGAGAGTGAAATGGTTATGATTTCATAACCATATGAAGTACATCATTTGCTCTGCATTGTTATGGGTAACAGAAAATGCTACCATGCCATCTTTGGTGACCTTGACCACTGACCTTGACTTTGATGATAAAACCCACAGCAGATGACATTTTATTAATCTTAATTTTTGCAAATAAGGCTTTATATTTCCTCATGAGTCATCTGCTGGAAATATTGTTATGATTTTGGTCACAAAAAGATACGCTTGAATTTTCATATGCTGACTGCTGAAATATAGATGGCACTTCAATGGTTTAACAAAATGGTTGATGTTGTTAACTCTTGCTTGCTGGGTAATTTTTAATGCTTTTGATGTTGTCTGCTGACTTTTTTCAAAAGTAACTTTTTCAAAAAAAAAATTCAGGAACACTATCAAAGTGTTAAACAGTTTGAATCCAGATCAGGCCCGACAAAGTGTCGGGCCTGATCTGGGTCCAAACTGTTTGCAAGGATTATGAGCAGACGAAAGAATTTGATGCTAGCAAGGAAAGAGTTAAAGATGTCAATTTCGGCTGATTTTTATGCCCCCAAAGGTACTTTGGGAGGCATATAGTAATCGCACTGTCCGTCCGTCCGTCAGTCCGTCCGTCCCGCTTTCGTGTCCGGTCCATATCTCCTATATTCTTTGAGGTAGGAATTCCAAATTTGGTGTGTGGATACATCTTGGGATGGCGGAGTGTCGCGTACTATTTTCCGGTCAGTGTGACCTTGACCTCTGACCTAGTTTTTAGAATAATCGTGTCCGGAGCATATCTCTTATATTATTTGAGGTAGGAATCTCAAATTTGGTGTGTGGATGCATCTTGGGATGATGAAGTGTCCCGTACCATAATTGGGTCACTGTGACCTTGAACTTGACCTCTGACCTAGTTTTTAGAAACTGCATTGAGTCTGGTGCATATCTCCTTTATCTTTTGAGATAGGAATTCCAAATTTGGTGTGTAAATGCAGGTGTCACATGCCATTTTTGGGTCACTGTGACCTTGACCTCTGACCTAGTTTTAAGAATTATTGTGTCCTGAGCATATCTCTTATATTCTTTGAGTTAGGAATTCTAAATTTGGTGTGTGGATGCATCTTGGGATAGGGGAGTGTCATGTACCATTTTTGGGTCACTGTGACCTTGACCTCAGACCTAGTTTTTAGAATAATCATGTCTGGAGCATACCTCTGATATTATTTGAGGTGGGAATCTCAAATATGGTGTGTGGATGCATCTTGGGATGACGAAGTGTTGCGTACCATTATTGGGTCACTGTGACCTTAAACTTGACCTTTGACCTAGTTTCTAGAGACTGCATTGAGTCTGGTGCATAGTTGAGATAGGAATTCCAAATTTGGTGTGTCAATGCATCTTGGGATGACAGGTGTCCCATATTATTTTTGGGTCACTGTGACCTTGAACTTGACCTCTGACCTAGTTTTTAGAAACTGCATAGAGTCTGGTGCATTTCTCCTATATCCTTTGAGATAGGAATTCCAAATTTGGTGTGTAAATGCATCTTGGGATGACTGGGTGTCACATGCCAATTTTGGTCACTGTGACCTTGACCTCTGACCTAGTTTTAAGAATTATTGTGTCCGGAGCATATCTCTTATATTCTTTGAGATGGTGTCTGGAGCATATCTCTTATATTATTTGAGGAAGGAATCTCAAATTTGGTGTGTGGATGTATCTTGGGATGACGAAGTATTGCGTACCATTATTGGGTCACTGTGACCTTAAACTTGACCTTTGACCTAGTTTCTAGAGACTGCATTGAGTCTGGTGCATACAGGCCCCCTAGTGGAACCTTTAAAACCTTTAGAAACCTTTTAATTTGGTTGCAATCCTTTAAAACCTTTAATTTGGCTGAAAAACCTTTAATAACCTTTATTTTGATTAATAAACCTTTAAATTTTGCAAGATCAGTTTGAAAATAAGAAATTAAAGGGGACAGCAACTCTGATGATTACTATGATTTATATGAAAAATCTTTATTAACCATTCATTTTGATACCAGTTTCATCTAAATCGGTTGAAAAACTAAGAAGTTGTAGGCGTTTGAATATTTGCGAATGGACTGTTATGGAAGCGGCCATATTGTAGGCTTAGTGACGTCACACAGCCTAATTAAATATGCGTAATCAAAATAAAAACCAAAATAATGGATAACTTGCAATTATATTGCATAAAACATTTTCCATATGTATAAAGCTGCATATCTGCTGAAACACAGAAATCCGATGCACTGATAGTATTGATAACTAAAAATTAAGCAGTTAACAAAATTCTGAAAACTAATTCAATATTCAAAATGGCAGCTAAATGTTGGTCATATTGAATTCTTTAAATATCCATAACTTCCCCATTTTTCAACTGATTTTGATGATACTTGTATCAAAATTCATGCTTTATAGAGCTCTTTCTGATAAAACATACTTATAATTAGGGTTGCTGTCCCCTTTAAATAGACCATATGTATATTGACATGTAATGTCTGTGACATCTTGAGCTGTCTTCATCCTCACACCATTGTGTCTATACCTACCTCTTGCACCAGGGTGACTCTTATAGTTAATTTTTCTGAGGCTTCAGATTAGGCAGCAATAAAAAAGGGTGAGATAGAGATGGGTTAATGCGTTTGGGCTGAGGTAATGTCTAGTTGATCCTATCCTTTTCCTAGGCTGGCTTAACCCAAATCCTTTCACTAGTACTCAGTGCTATTCTTTCACTAGTAACTGACAATCAGTGAAAGAATGTGAAACTAGTGAAAGAATGTGCCTGATCTGGGAATAGAACCTGCAAAACTTCAGACATTAGGTTGGACACACTACGAACTGCAATAACTGCGTCAACAAATATTAATGGATAGCATCTATTGGGTTTATTGACTTTTGAATACTGACCTGATTTTCTAATGTCATTGTCTAAAGTTGTCAAATCCAAACAGTGTTATCTAACCCAACCCCAAGACTAATACAGACAAAATGTATATCTGTCTAAATTTTATATTTAAAAAAGAACATACAGTAAAACCTCGTTATATCGCCCCCTATTAACCGCCAAACTCGCATACCGCCATCACATCCCCATGTCCAGATTTCCACAATGCAAAATTCCCTCGTTAAAGCTCCAACCTCGCTTAACGCCATCCGCCACTCATTTCAAAGTACAAAGGGATATTTTAATGCATAAATTCCCCCAAAATCACCGCCACATGGCGAGTGTCTGTATTGATTAGATGATCAAAGGACTGCATTGAACTAATCATGCGACCAATCAACCATTGTTAAATGAAGTGCATTGATGCGATAATTACAATTAACAATGCACCATAATTGATAAATTAGTATACCCAGGTAAAATTTTCTGGGATGATTTCACCTTTGTTTTGCCTGCAAAAGAAAAGAAAATAATGTATCGTCAGTTTGCTTATTTGTTAGTAAAATGTCATCGCCTAAATGGAAAAGAGTGAATTTGCAAAGAACATTCGAAGCATATGCAGCAACATATTGCGGGTTTTATCGCCACAAAATAGGACTTGCAAATCAGTTGCAGAAGAGTAGGTGATATTTCCTAACTAAGCGGTTTTTATTATTTCTTATATTCATTGAATATTTTGCAAACTGGAAACACCCGCCGACGTCCTGATGTTGCATTTTCTGCGACAGTATGGCCTTAATTACAATGCAGATACTGTTTTTCATCAATAGCGCTTACATGTTCTTATATGTCAAAATTTATCTGGCAGAATTACAAACCTGGATCTATCGCCAACCTCACTATACTGCCAAAATTCTCGCTCCACAATGGTAGCGATATAAAGAGGTTTTACTGTACAATAAATGGGAGCAATATCCTCTGAAATTGTTCATTTACTAAAGGTAAAATTGTCCTTACAAAATGACCAGAGATGGCTTCTCCTGCTTTCTTGGTTTTCAAAATTCTTCGGGGGAGAACCACCCCCCCCCCCCCCTTCCTGATTAGAAAATATGTATTATTTTCGATTCAATACTGCTCAACACAAGCCTTTAGTTAAAAGTGAGGCTTTTTACCAGGGAAAAAAACAACAAGAGTAATTGTCTATTGAATTGTGATTAATGGGCTATAAATCTATTGGATAAGGATTTGTTGCACCCATTTCATACCATCATCTATCATAACATGGATTTAAAGATCAGGATCCGATAAAAAATACTAGAAAATTTGAAGTTAATTTGCTCGTTATTTTTGTTAGAATTTCAATGAAACAACCTTTATTTTGCCTAAAATAGCCTTTATAAAAAACCTTTAATTTCATGAGAGTCTGCTAGGGGGCCTGTGCATAGTTGAGATAGGAATTCCAAATTTGGTGTGTCAATGCATCTTGGGATGACGGGTGTCCCATACCATTTTTGGGTCACTGTGACCTTGACCTCTGACCTAGTTTTAAGAATTTTTGTGTCCCGAGCATATCTCTTATATTCTTTGAGTTAGGAATTCAGATTTTGGTGTGTGGATGCATTTGGGATAGCGGAGTGTCATGTACCATTTTTGGGTCACTGTGACCTTGACCTCTGACCTTGTTTTAGAAAAATCATGTCCAAAGCATATCTCTTATATTATTTGAGGTAGGAATCTCAAATTTTGGTGTGTGGATGCATCTTTGAAGGACGAAGTGTCGCATACCATAATTAAGTCACTGTGACTTTGAACTTGACCTCTGACCTAGTTTCTAGAAACTGGTGCATATCTCCTATATTCTTTGAAATAGGAATTCCAAATTTGGTATGTAAATGCATCTTGGAATGCCTGAGTTTTTGGGTCACTATGACTTGACCTCTGACCTTGTTTCAAGAATTGTTGTGTCCAGAGCATATCTCCTATATTATTTGATGTAGGAATCCCATATTTGGGGTGGTGATTCCTCTTGGGATGGTGGAGTGGTGCATATCATTTTGACCTTGACATTGACTTCTGGCCTCATTTCTAGGTTTTTCATACTATATTACAGCTAACTTTCCTCAAATATGTCTTATGCTAGACCAATTCCTTTGGGGGCATTCGTCACGTGTTTGTGACATTTCTTGTTTTCAGTATTTTAATCATTTGAAATAACAGTTATTTTCTTTCAGATAAACTATTGCTGTAACCTTAACCATTTTTAGTTTTATTTTAATCTTATTTCAGTACCTGTATGCCTTTAACGTTATACCGCTGTCTAGTGTGGACCCAACAGAACTAATTTCTCAGCCTGATGACGTCACAGAATGTCCGTACAAACAGAAACAGTTTCTTATACGAGAAGAAGAAGAGAAAAAGGCAAGACACACTAAAATACTTGGAGTGGGCATAATTCTGTGGAATCGGGGCTATTCTGAGTGCATAAGAGTTAACCCTTAATGCGCCAATCGCAACAAAAGTCGTCTGCTAATCTTGACTGCTAAAATGTTTAAGAAGCCTCTATGGCAATCAGTGTGGACCCAGATCAGACTGCTCCTATAGGAGCAGTCTGTTCTGGGTCCACGCTGTTTGCTTCTATACTTAATTTGTCGGTAATGTTAGGCAATTATTTGCAGCAGACGACATTTTCAGATGCATTTTTTTCTTGGCACTTTAAGGGTTAAGATTAATCTGATGGAAATTCTTTTTTTAAAACATGATTGTTAAAACAAAGTAGCAGGTCATACATTAATTTCTGGCATGCCAGATCAGGATTTTCGATGTTTTTTATCCATATGAGAAAATTCAAGGGAGCGCAGTGGCTCAGTGGTAGAGTGCTTGACCCGAGACCGAGAGGCAGCGGGTTTGAGCCTCACCGGGGTCACTGCGTTGTGGTCCTTTAGCAAGACACATTTATCCTAGCTTAGTACTGGTTCAACCTAGGAAGACCCGTCCCTGTTTAACTGAAAGATTGTTGATGGGACGTAAAGAATCAAATCAAATCAAACAAATATGAGAAAATTCTATCTCACATACTCCATACCAACAACCTGTGGGAAAGATCAAAATCCAACAGCTGCAGGTTAGAAGACAAGTGACGTGATTGATGTGTTAAAGTGATGTAATCTACATGTTATGTCACATCTCAGCATATTCAGGAACTTCTTGCCTGGAAGAAGTTCAGGGAGCTACTACCAGTTCTCACATCCCGCCACCTCTCTTACAAGACCCGTGGCCATGTGTACAGCTCTTGCGTGCGGAGCGCCATGCTCCATGCCAGTGAAACTTGGCCACTTACCAAGACAAACCTGCAGCGCTTGCAACGCAATGATAGGGCCATGATCAGACAGATCTGCAGTATCAAGCCAGAGGATGTGGCCAGGGTAAGGTCAAGCGAGCTACTGGCAAAGCTTCAGCTTGAGGACCTCGACCTCATTTTGAGAGAGAGAAGGCTTCGCTGGTTTGGGCATGTGGCGCGTTCCAGTGGTGCAATCAGAACAGCATATGATATGCAGATTGATGGCAAGCGGGGGGCAGGGAGGCCCAAGCAAACATGGAAGAAACTGACAGAGAAAGACTGCCGTGAGTGGAAGCTCACCACAGTTGACCCTCAAGAAAGGAGCACCTGGAGATCAGGTGTGAGATCTGCTATGCGTGCAGCTAGCCAGTTACCTGGAAAGGGGCCCACTGATGTGGATGATGCCCCTGCACCTGCACGTTAATCAAAAATCCGATTATGATGATGATGATTCTGGAAACCTTTTGTTTGAATATAAAAATGCAGTATTAAGTGGTGAGCAAGAAAAAGAATGAATCATGTGAGCATGGGATAGAAAAATCCATCCATCGCGATCATCCTTGGTCATCACTCATCAAGCCTCATGATGCCAAATGGTGATCCTTAGGATGGATTTTTCTGTCCTACCCTGAGGCTCACTCTCATGATAGATTCTTATAGTCTTTAGACAGGTAACCCTTAAGGCGCCACCTATAATTTTCTGCAGACGACAATTTCAAATTTGCCGCTTTTTCAAAAATAACAAATAAGGCATGATATTTCATGACAGACGAAATATCATACCAAATTTTTTTCGAAAATCAGGAAAGATGATGAAAATTTTGTCGTCTGCTGCAGTCTCGATTGGCGCGTTAATGGTTAATTTAAGCCTCAAAGAATAGAAATAGCCTATTCACCTAATTAAGTAAGTTCATGCATTTGAGGAGTGCGGTGGCTCAGTGGTAGAGTGTTAGGGTCGCTGGTTTGAGGCTCACCGCAGGTATTCATTGTGATTGTGTCCTTGAGCAAGACACTTAATCCTCTGCTATAGGATGGTCCATTGTATATATTGAGGGGTCAGAGTTTATAATTTCCGAAAAAAATATTATATTTATACCCCCCGCAAACTTTGTTTGTAGGGGGTATACTGTTTTCACGTTGTCCGTCCGTGCCTCCGTCCGTCCGTCCGTCTGTCCGTCCGTCCGTGCGTCCGTCCTTCCGTCCGTCCGTCCGTAACGCTTTGTTTCCTTAATAACTCGAAGAGTCATTGCTGGATTTTCATCAAACCTTGCAAACATGTTCATATATGCAAGACAAATACTTTAGTCAAAAAAGTAAGGGCTAGGGGCCAATTCTATTAGAGTTATTTCCCTTTGTAGTTCTAAATGGCTTTTAATATAGTGCTTTATGCTTATGCTATTATAGGCCATACACCGATTTTCATCAAACCTTGCAAACATATTCATATATGCAAGACAAATACTTTAGACAAATAAGTAAGGGCTAGAGGCCAATTCTATTAGAGTTATTTCCCTTTGTAGTTCTAAATGGCTTTTAATATAGTGCTTTATGCTTATGCTATTATAGGCCATACACGGGCCAATCAACCTTGCAAACATGTTCATATATGCAAGACAAATACTTTAGACAAAAAAGTAAGGGCTAGGGGCCAATTCTATTAGAATTATTTCCCTTTGTAGTTCTAAATGGCTTTTAATATAGTGCTTTATGCTTATGCTATTATAGGCCATACACTGATTTTCATCAAACCTTGCAAACATGTTCATATATGCAAGACAAATACTTTAGACAAACAAGTAAGGGCTAGGGGCCAATTCTATTAGAGTTATTTCCCTTTGTAGTTCTAAATGGCTTTTAATATAGTGCTTTATGCTTATGCTATTATAGGCCATACACGGGCCAATCAACTCCTACCACAGCTTTTGATGGAACAATTTGATACTTTTCCTGTACAATGTAGACACATTGAACATATGCATGAAGGAATTTAGTTCGGAAAAAATAATTTTTGACAAAATGACAGCTGTGAGAACTTAGACAATTTTTCCCTTATAAGGTGTTTGTATATGCATAGACGGTGCCTTTATGGGCTGATCAACTCCTACCACAGCTTTTTATGGAGCAATTTGATACTTTGCCTATACAATGTAGACACATTTAACATATGCATGAAGGAGTTTGGTTTAGAAAAAATATTTTTTGACAAAATGACAGCTGTGAGAACTTAGACAATTTGTCCCTAATAAGGCTTTTGTATATGCATAGATGGTGCCTTTATGGGCCGATCAACTCCTACCACAGCTTTTGATGGAACAATTTGAGACTTTGCCTATACAATTTAAACACATTGAACATATGCATGAAGGAGTTTGGTTCACAAAAAATAATTTTTGACGAAATGACAGCTGTGAGAACTTAGACAATTTTTCCCATATTAGGCTTTTGTATATGCATTGATAGTGCCTTCATGGGCCGATCAACTCCTACCACAGCTTTTGATGGAACAATTTGATACTTTGTCAATACAATGTAGACACAATGAACATATGCATGAAGGAGTTTATAAGTTTTGTTGAACTTAGACAATTATTCCCTTATATGGCTTTTGTATATGCATGGATAGTGCCTTTATGGGCCTATCAACTCCTACTACAGCTTTTGATGGAGCAATTTGATACTTTGCAGATACAATGTAGACACATTGAACATATGCATGAAGAAGTTTATAATTTTTGTTTGCAAAGATTCTACTGAAATCTTCTTATCAAAACTAAGGTCTTCTTGTTCGAACTATAACTTGCCAAGTTTTTTCACTGACTCTTACTGTGCGGGGGGTATCTAATAAGCATTGCTTATTGACTTTTTTCATTCTCTCTGAATATTGATTTTGTGCTATTAGCGAACAGAGCAGACCCTTATGAAAATGCTGTGTGTGCCATCTCGTCTGGGTATTCACTGTTTGCCAAATTACCCGTTTAGTGGTTTCTGGTCCTTAATGAGTTAATCTCACTTCAGGTATATATCATATGAGCATATGCATGATTTTTGTTTGTTTGATTTGATTCTTAACGTCCACTCAACAATCTTTCAGTTATGCGGGACGGGTCTTCCTGGGTTGAACCAGTACTAAGCTAGGATAAATGTGTCTTGCTCAAGGACCACCATGCAGTGACGCCGGTGAGGCTCGAACCCGCAGCCCTTCGGTCTCGAGTCAAGCACTCTACCACTGAGCCACTGCGCTCCCAGCATATGCATGAGATTTCCAACAATGTGGTATGTGCAACCAGCAAAGCCTCAGATCAGCCTGCGCATAAGCGCAGTCTGATCAGAGCCTTTGCTAGTCGCCTGAGTATCTATGAATGTTAAGCTACTGACTGAACACCATTTGGAGTTTCTAAGCTTAAAAGGAGACTGCACAGGCTCGTCTGAGTCTATACTTGTAAAAATGACACATTGTTGGAATTCTCATGCACTGGCTCATATCATGTTATGTTTCTCTTTTGTACAGGAACAGTTTTTCTATGACATGAAAGGTGGGGGAGAGAAAAGAAAAGGTGGTGGACAAGATAAGCAAAATAAAAGACAAAAAGGAGAAAGACGTAGGTTTTTATGATGACCATATTAACTGTCTTGTTATTTATCTGCATTGAGGCATATTGTCTAATCATTCATTGTGTGGTTGTAAAGTTAGAAAGAGGGCAAAGATCAGGAATCTATACAATCAAGTACCACACCTGACCCAGGATACCAATGGGAAACTCACAATTAGACAACACAAACGAGAGTCAAGAGGTCAGCCTTTTTCCAGCAGGTGACGACAAGGCATCAATAAACAGATGCACACGAAAGCATAACAAACACAAGACAGAAATAACATGAATGATCCACAAAAGAAGTACCACCTCGGAACGGTCAGTAAAAATATATTACTAATACTGGAGGGCTTAAACAGGTTTCACGGCGCCAACCTCACCCTTAGTTCAGATGTGGTTCAGATGTAAGTCTGTGTAAGTAATTTGTTTCTTTTTCACATCCAAAACATATTAGGTCATGGGTACTCAGAAGAACCATCTCAATGAGATTCCCCTTTATAGTATTCTATACATTAAAAAAATCTTCCTCATTTGAAAATATGGAGTTTTTAGCCAAATTAGTGAGTCCCTATAGCTTGAACTTTGCTTGTTCTTGAAAAATTTAGGAGAATCCCTCAGTGGTCCGTGAAAAATCCTTTAATTTTGGGCCTCGACCCAAGAAAACCTGTCATCCGGATTTGTAAACAACAATGGGGCAGATCAGCCTGCGCATCTGCGCAGACTGATCAGCACCTTTGTTATTCACTTTTTGTAAAGTAACATATCTAATCTTGCTTCAAGCAAAATTTCAATGTTCTAGCTAGTCTCTGTAGCTGGGGATACTGGTTTGACTCTCGCTTTCATGGAAACCCCGATTATACCAGCATGCAGGACTTCAACATGAGTTTCCTATAATTTCTTTGTACAATTTCATGTTAAAAAATATGTCTGGGGTCCATAGCCTAGGACCATGCTACAAGTGAATTGTGTATTAAAGGGACAATTTTACAAAGGATTTATAGGAAAATGATCATTACATCCATGGTATATCCAAATCTGTGCCATGCCAAAAGATAAAAGTGTGTGAATAAAGTTTAATTTGATTATTTCTCAACCAAAACATATGTTGTGGGTACTCAAAAAAACACATCTCATTGAGACGGTTCTTTTGAGCACCTGAAACATATTTTAAATCTTATGGGTAAGTAAATACCCACAATTTTACACTCAGATATTGTGTTTATCTTGAGCTAAGGTGTATTATAAAAGGATTGCGCTGTATCTTACTTTCAGCTGTTCCAACAGGGCCATGTTGGTTTTGTCTCGGAAGTCCGCAGGTGGAGAAACATTTGGTGGTCAGTGTCGGCACAGAGGTAAGCATTTACTAATAACATTTTGTCACAGGAAACTGCTGACCTTTATCTCAAAATGTTCACATTTTTAATGCTTTAAATTCATTTTAATCGGACAAATGTTTCATGTGTTACTTACAACTGAACACTCTTTTCATAAAACCTTTTTTCGCACATCTAAATAAATTATAAATACATGTAGACATTACAATAATGATAAATTCACAGCATTTTCAACTTAGCCATTTATAAACCATTCCATATATAAAATGATGGTTAACAGTGCACACTTTGTGAAATAGACTCCACCTACAGCTTTCAGTGTATCTTTTCAATACTTTGTGTGTATTTTACAGACATATTGAAGATGTGCATTAAGTAATTTGATGCCTTTTTTTTTTTGGGGGGGGGGGGGGAACAAATTTATAGCATATTGAACTTGGCCATTTGCATACCTTGTTTCAATTGTTTTACAGAGCAAGACTATGGTTTTGATTGTAAGAGTTCTTGCCATTGCTTATATTTAATTTTACATAATCTTATTTTGGGCTTTTTTAAAATTTTGGTCAATTAAGACTGAGCGAGTTTACGGAGGAACATAATGTTTTTGGGGGTTAACTGAAAACCTTGCTTGCAACCAGTCTTGTTATGCTTGCAAACTAGTTTAAACACTAGTCAAATGAACAAAATTCTATGTTCAAATTATGAGATTCACATTGTGTTTCAGACATATCTGGCCCTGGCTAAAGGAGGATTAGTAGAAGACCATGTGTTGATACTACCGATAGGACATTATCAGTCCAGTGTTACAGCTCCAGCCGATGTGATAGAGGAAATTGACAAGTATCCTTGATTTCAAGATGGTTAACTTTTAAATGAGCCACTGTATGTGATTTCCAACAATATTGGCATTTTGACAAGTGTAGACTCTAGACTAACCTGTGCAGCCTCCTTTGAAGCTTAGAAACTCCAATTGATGTTCAGTCAGTAGCTTAACACTCATAGAGTATTCAAGCAACTTGCAAAGGCTCTGATCAGACTGCACATATGCGCAGACTGATCTGAGGCTTTGCTGGTCGCACATGCCACATTGTTGGAAATCTCATGCTGTGGCTCAAATGAGATTTTGAAACTTATCATGGGAGCGCAGTGGCTCAGTGGTAGAGTGCTTGACTCGAGACCGAGGGGCCGCGGGTTCGAGCCTCACCGGCGTCACTGCGTTGTGGTCCTTGAGCAAGACACATTTAACCTACCTTAGTACTGGTTCAACCCAGGAAGACCTGTCCCTGTTTAACTGAAAGATTGTTGATGGGACGTAAAGAATCATTTCAAACAAACAAAACAAGAAACTTATCACATTCCTTTACTCTTTGCATGCTGGGACATATTTAATGCTTTTGTTGTCGTCTGCTGACTTTTTTCAGAATTACTTTTTTCTCAAAAGAATTCAGGAACACTATCAGTGTGTTAAACAGTTTGGATCCAGATCAGGACCGACAACCTGTCGGTCCTGATCTGGGTCCAAACTGTTTGCAAAGGTTATCAGCAGACGACAGAATTCTCCACATGTTCAGCTATCAACTAATTTCCCTAACTTAGTAAAAGATACAAGTCTGCATTGAAGAAATGTTTCAAGAAGCAAGGCAAAGCTGTAGTGTTCTTTGAAAGAAATTTTAAAACTCAACATCTCCAAATACAGGTAAATACAGACATCACTTGTTAACTTTTATACTTGCTAGTGTTGACTACTGATAATTGTTACAAACAGTTTGAGCCCAACTTTTTGTTGGTCCTGATCTGCGTTTGAACTATACTGAGGGAAAAAAGTTTAGCAATATACTTTGAGGATTCACAGTTTAGAAGAAATAGGGCTTTTAATTTCATTGTGTCAAAAATATATGTTGGCAAACATTCACGAGTACGATGACATTAACAGGTTGACATTTCACATAATTTAAAGTCTGTTTTTATGCCCCCTTGGTAAAACAGCTTATCTGGCAATAGTGCGAAAAAGTTTTCGACTAAAAGTTTCAATTTTCTGTCAAATGTTTAGATACAAAAGCAAGAAAGTGGAAAACAATTTAAAACTGAATGTTATGTTCACCCTTTTCGTACAGTTTTAGTTGAAAATCGTACTTTTCCAAATTATCTCCCTTTCAATTGAATAATGTTTGAAATTAAAATGCTCTGCAGATCAAATACTCACTATGAAGTTGGATTTTGTTTCTTTTGACCACTTGCGGGTAGCCGTTAGGTCATTTTCAAACAACCAACATGTTTGCGAACCTGCCAGTTAAAAAGGTCTAATGCTTCAAAGATCGCCTATGGGAAATCCTGTTATAAACAATTGCTAAACTTTTTTCCCTCAGTAAATTTAACATTGATGGTGTTTCTGAAGGGACAATACATTTGAGCGAACAATACGTTTGGGCAAATATGTTTGGGGGAACTTTGTAGGCATACATTTGGGGGAAGTTTTAGCAAGTTTCACAATATGTTTCAATGAACATTTTTGAAAAGAGAAAGGAAAAGGCTTCAACAATTGAGAGAAATTTGGCTGGAATATAACAGTGGGGAAACAGAATGATTTGAGTTTGTCAGAAAAATGGCTTACAAAGCACTGCCTGCCTGTGCACATGTGAACATACACTTTGATGATGGGGACATGTACATGTATTGAGCCGTGACAGGTGATTTCCAACAATGTGGCATTTTGACAAGTGTAGACTCAGACGAGCCTGTGCAGCCTCATTTTAGGCCAAGAAACTCCAAATGATGTTCAGCCAGTAGCTTAACAATCATAGAATACCCAAGCGGCTAGCAAAGGCTCTGATCAGACTGCGCGTATGCACAGGCTGATCTGAGGCTTTGATGGTCGCACATACCACATTGTTGGAAATCTCATGCACTGGCTTATATGATTTTAAACTTAATTAAAATACATACATATAGCAAACCTGTTCAAATCCTTGGTGAGTCGGAGGCAACCGATAAAATATATGTTATCTGACTTAAAAAAAGGGTTTCTTAGGTATATCTGAATACCTATGAAAAAAGTCGCTCAAACATATTCACTCATTCGTATTGTAAAAAATCGCTCAAATGTATGGTCGCTCAAATGTAAAATTGAAAAAGTCGCTCAAAGGTGTTGCGCCCTTCCTGAATAAACAGTTAAATTCCCCTGGAGCACATGTGATTCGCCAATGTTAAGTTTTGTAACTATATATCAAAAGTAGGTCAAAGGTCAAGGTCATATACTTTTATATATTTGAAAAGCTCTTTAACTATTAAAGGTATACATTTATGAAACTACATAACTCCAGGTCCAGTAATTCGAAAGTTATTGTCAACATTAAAGTTTGTTGCATGCATGTGTGCACGCACACAGACAAAAAACATTATGCCCCCAGAGTCTTCGACAAAGGAGTATATTATTTCATAGGAAAAAAGGAAAATTATATAGGATCCAAAATTTAGTTTGACTGTAGCAGGTTTTGAGTTTATATCAAGATTTGAGAGATCAAGTCTTCTGTCAAGTGCTAGTCCGAACCAGCTTTTCCAAAGACAAGAAAACAGGATTTTTTTTCTTGAACAGAATGCATTATGACCAGGGAGGCCATGTCCGACATGGTATATCCATGCTTTTCCCTGGCATATAGATTTGTGCATTTTGCCACATTTTTGAAGCAAATATTCTGCATTTGTTTGGATAGTACACCCCAGACCATATTGGTAAATAAATAATGCTGCCAAAAGGTACTTGAATCTACACAGTGAATAGGAGTACGAATCTACACAGTGAATAGGACTGTAATCCTCAATGTGACATTGGTCGGGTTTTCGTACATTGGTCGGGTTTTCGTATTCATTCCATAATTTCCAATTATTATATAAATGATTATAGTAATAGCTGAGTGGGCAGAACCTGTTAAATTATTGTAGACAGGACTTTAGTTAAGACACAGGAGCTTGAAGTTTGATCCTAAAATCACTTCTAAACCCTAAAACTGAAAATCTCATAATGTCACTATGAAATGACATTGTGAGATTTTTGGTTTTGAGACTATAGAGGTGAGATTAAGTCAAAGTTTAAAGCTCTTGTGGGTAAGAGTGCGTAACAGAAAAATATTTTTCTTATTTCTCAACCAAAACATATGTTGTGGGTACTCAAAAGAGCTGTCTCAATGAGAGAGTTCTTTTGAGCACCCAAAACAGATGCTAAAAAGAAAATATTTACGATTTTACATTGTTAATTTTTGTTTATCTAAACCTGTGTGTAGATAAAATAAAGCTGCACAGAATACTATTTGTTACTTCCCCTACAGAAGTTTTGACTTTTTATTCAATAGAAAAATAACTGAATCTTCTTCAGTGAAATATAAAAACAGTACTCTTTGAAGTCAACACTTCTGTCTTGAGTGCTAAAATCACCATAAACGGGAAAATAAGAAAATGGTTTTTATCTATCGTCTTTTTACTGGCGGCAATCTGTCACATGATTATTATGCCAGGGAAATGAGAAGTACACATGGTGACAATGCAATGACATGCATGCTGTCACATAGGTCAATCTTATTCATTCATAACTGTGTGTACAACCTTTAGATCTTCAATCCTCACTAGACATGAACATTCAAAATTTCACTTGAATGCTCTGAAACATTTCCAACTACAGTTTTAAAAATGCATATTAAACTAAAATCTCCAAATAACCGTTAAAATTCAATTTTATTGGGACATGTGTCCCATCCTCTAAATGAAAATTAGAGGGGGAAATCTGGTATAGTCTGTCAAAATTGACCTTAGACTGATTAATTTTCGCCAAAATCTTCGTGATATTCGTGCGTTTTCGTCGAGTACTCCGACCTTGGTCACGCTTTTACAGAGAATGTGACGATAATGTCAATTCGTTAATGCAAATAGTCTGATAGCCTAGTGGTTAGTTGACTAGTTACAAATCAACCATACCTGGATCGAAACTTGGAAGGAACTTTTTTTTATATAATTGTCAAATTGCTTTCTTTTTTTAAGTTAAAATTTTTCGTTTATTTTACATCATCTTGTGATGAGCTTTACATCTTTCTTTGTATTTAGCCGCTTTTGTATTCATTATTCCCTTAGTTTCCCACTCTTTCCTTGTCAGCTGATAACATTTGCAAATAGTTTGGACCCAGTTCAGTACCAACAGAACGTCGGTTCTGATCTGGATACAGACCATTTGACACTCTGATAGTGTTCCTGTTAGAATTTTTGAAAAAGTTAATTTTGATAAAAAGTCAGCATATGATAACAAAAGTCTCAAAGAATATTCAGCGTGCAAAGAGTTAATCACATGTAAGCTTATTGAAATTATGCAAGGTGCTTTATTTGTTACTTAAACGCATGCCAAATTCAAATACATGTATCCAGTTGTGCACAAAATTGAGAATACAGACAAAGAAACTAGCAAATCGAAAAAAAAAAATATTCAAAAGCTACTGGACTCGAACCCACATTTTTTGAGTGCTAAAACACTCGACTATCCATTAGGCTATCAACTAGGCTATGGGGGATCGTGATTAACTTCATGCAGATTAGTAATTGTACAACAATCTCAAGCACACTTTGAAGATTCACGAGGACTGAGTAAAAGGTCATTGAATATTCATATGTCTCGGGTCAATTTTGACAAACAATATATCCAAAATGCCTGTATATGAACAAATATGACATCAAAATTTTACAGGTTGTCCCGGTGCCATCGGATTGTGTTCAGGAAGTAAAAGATACATTTATGGAATGTGCCGAGAGTGAATCATTAGAACTGAACGAGATACCAAAACATTCTGATATAAGACAGGTAAGACCTTTTAAAGTCTTTGAAAGTTAAACCTATGATGATGAAAAACTTTACAGTGCAGTCCCTTTATAACATGCCTCCTTATGGATTTGGATATAACAAAGTCATGTGGCTCCCCGTTGTTTTAACATGGAATTTTACAAAGAAATTATAGGAGAATGACCATTATGGTCATTTTTTTATAATTCCTATGTAAAATTGTCTCTTTGTACCTATGGACCCCAAATACAGCATTATAAAGGGGGGGGAGGGGGGGTTCAAGGGAACTTGAACCCCCTCTGGATTCCCCACTGCCCATTGAAAACAGTACATCATATGATAAACAGCTATTAGCATTACCTCAGTTGCCAATCATTTGAGAAAGGGAGCGCAGTGGCTCAGTGGTAGTGCTCGACTTGAGACCGAGGGGCTGCTGGTTTGAGCCTCACCGGCATCACGGCATTGTAGTCCTTGAGCAGGACACATTTATCCTAGCTTAGTACTGGTTCAACCCAGGAAGACCTGTCCCTGTTTAACTGAAAGATTGTTGATGGGACGTAAAGAATCAAATCAAACAAAACAAAATCATTTGAGAAACTGAATTACATGTACATTTCTTGTTTTCTCATAAAGTTGTGGTCCATGAAAACTGAATAATTAAGTCAGTATTTTAACTAGGAGTTCCACAACCGTGCTTGAAAAAATCCTTACATTTACAAATCCTTGAAGGTCCTTGTTTCCGGCGTCACTACGTTGTGGTCTTTGAGCAAGACATATTTATCCTAGCTTAGTACTGGTTCAACTCAGGAAGACCCGTCCCTGTTTAACTGAAATATTGTTGATGGGATGTAAAGAATCAAATCAAACAAACAAAAATGGTCCTTGTCTTTTTCAGATTGTACAAGTGGGTGTTCCTTACTTTTATGCGGAGTTACCAACAGGAGAGAAATTATATTGTAGAATATCCAAGAACTTCCCTCTCCAGTTTGGAAGGTATGCCAGGATGTGGAAATACCATGCCCTACTTGTCCGAACAGGTCCCATTTCATTCAGGACAAGTTAGAAATTTCTATTTACTTGTCCTGGGACAAGTATAAAAAGTTAATGCAATTCTGTATATCATATTGGATTAATTATTTTAAACTTGCATGTGGTGTAGAAAACAGTGTCAATCTTGATCAGCTGGCTTCAGCCAGCTGATCTTGATCTACACTGTTTTCAATTGAGTTTATTAATCTTTCAAAAAAGTTTACATTTGGTATAAGCACAGTAAGGACAGACTTAAATTAAGTTGTTTGTGCATTATTTGCTTTTTGGGACAAGTAAAATTTTCTTTGGACAAGTACATTATGGACTTTTACTTGTCCCTGGGCAAGTATAAAAAAAAATGCTATTTCCACACCCCTGCAGGATGTTAGCTCTTGTTCTGCTGATTTCATATATATGCTAGTTTATAAAAGAACCAAAAGAGCTAGTTTCTACATTCTCTCTCAATTCTTATCCAATTAACTGGCAGAATACCTGTTATAAGAAAGCATTTTGAGGCAGAATGAAACATGGTGTGGATCCTGATCAGCTGACTTCTTTCCCTTTAATTATTTGATATGCAACATGACCACTTTCAGAAGAAGAAGAAAACTATTTTTACACCACCCTGAGTCGAGGGTATGTGTAAGGGCAGAGTTATTGCTTGTATTTTGTTCTACACTTCATTCCCTTTAATTTGATATGCAACATGGCTACTTTCAGAGAGAAAAAATGTTTTGACCTTTAGATCCCTACCCTGGGGTCGAGGATGTGTGTGAGAGCAAAATAATTGCTAGCAGGTTGCCATACACTTCATTCCCATTAATTTGATATGCAACATAAACATATTCTGAAAAAGTTTAATTTTGACCTTGACCAAAAACTTTGTCCACCCAAAGGATCAGGTACATGACTTGAAACAAAAATCCCATCCAATATCTATTGTTCCTCTGTATGCATGCAAAATTTTGGTTAAAATATTGATAACTGACTTAGTTATTGCAAAATTTTAATATTTGACCTTTGACCCTGCTTAAGTTAGGGGGGGGGGGGGGGGGGTTGTGCTTGTCTACAGGCACAGAGCAATCATGGCCCATAGTGATAAGTTGTCAGATATAGTAGCTTTAGGGAAATGTGAAGTTCATTAAACTAAAAGCCAATAAGCATTTGCACTATAATTGACTATTCAAACTAAGTCAAGGGCAGTAACTCGTGTTTAAGAAATCGATCAGCTCTAGCAGTGAATTGTTGTGTAATAATTCACTGTTTGGAGGTCAGTTGTAAAGAAGATCAAATCACGAGGGCAGTGCAAGTGATTTATCTTCATACAACCGACAAACAGTGAATTATTACCCAACAATTCACGCACTAGAGCTGATCTGTTTCGACACGACGAAAACACATTTGAAGTATTCGGCTTCTTCCAACTTTCCACCATTGCATGGAATAATTCCCGCCAATAGTTTGACTTTGTCGCATACGTTTACATGTATTTGTAACGTCTTTCAAGCGTAAATATGACATTACGCCATCTAGCACCATAGATGACATCATTTTGTAGCAATAAATGACGTCAGCTAGCTCCCATTTGCTTCACGCTTTCAAAACTGTGAATTAATGTTGATATATCACATTTTTTACCATGTGCTCTATAGGCGAGCTGTGTTAGAATTATGAGTTGATTTAGACAAAACCTATAGTATATTAACTGTACATGGTACCAATTATTTATACCAAGAATGCATCAAATTTGACCTATAGGGATGGGCAGACAAACAGGACACATGGACGACACCAAAACTACATCCCTCTGACTTTGAGGGGGGATAACAAAACTATATCAATCCTATTGCTGCACTCAAAAATCTTCACATTCCAAGGATATGGAATTAAGAAGTTAGAATCCTTGGCTTAGAAATGCTCAATTAGGAGAAGTCTGATCAGGGTTCACAGTGTTTGCTTCGGTGATAAAAATGGTCTGGAGTGCATTTGAATATATGCAGCAGAGAAAATAAGCAGACATTTTCTGGACAAAAATATTAGCAGGATAAGCAGGGTTCATACACGTCAGGGAAATTTAATTTTTTCAAAGTCAGGGAATTGTCAGGGAATTTCATGTTGTGTCAGGAAAAAATGAAGTTTTTCTTAAATGTCAGGGAAATGTCAGGGAATTTTACAATTTCCAATTTGTATCAAATGATTAGAAACAGAAAATGGCTAGAGCAGTTTTCTTAATAATTTAGATACAAGCTAAATCATTTTGATAGTTTTTTAAATTGCTTTAAACACTTAAGACTGGTGCCCCCTGCCTCTTCAGCTGCCTTTGGTTTTGTCAGGAGTCTGGATGAGATCAAAGGTGTTGGTGGACTAGACTGTCAGCATAAGGGTTAGGAGAGGTTGTGGTATTGGTATTATGATCTTACCATTAACAGTTTCATTCAATTACAGTTAAATTAAAACTAATCTCAAGAAGCAGGTGTAAATAGTTATTCAACTATGTTTAGATCAACAACAGCAGAACTTTTTAAAAGGAAACAGCCAAGCATCCCAGGATTTTAGGCATTGCTTTTGGATGTTTTGTTATGAATAAAGTTGATATAGGCAAGGTTTGGAATCTGATTGATTCTTTTAAGCGAGCCGAAGGCTCAAGTGAGGTATAAGTGTGGCAATGGCCTTTCATCCATTTGCCATGCGTCTGTCATTTCAATCATGTAAAGCATCAGCAGGTAGGGGGAAATGCTCCATAAGATTTTGGGGCTGAGTGAATTGGAACTCTGGTTGTCATGGCAACATAAAGCTTCCATAGGCTTATAATGGGACAAACTCTAAAAATCTTCTCTGAATCCACGAGGCCAACAGCTTATATGTGGAAATAACCACAGCCCTCCTACATAAATCCTGCCAATCAAGCCCTTAATGCTATGGACCAAACTGGCCATTCCCAGGGTATCAATAGCTCCCATAGACTTATGATGGGAAAAACTTAAAGAATCTTATTCTCTGTAACCATGAGGTCCACAGCTTATGTATACATTTGTATTTAGTATGTAGCAATGTCTGGTGGTCCCCTACATAAGTCCTACCAATCAAGCCCCTGGGATCTAAACTAGCTAAGCTACACCCCTGGAGACCAATACATGTAGCTCTCATAGACTTGTAATGGGAACAACTTTAAAAATCTTCATCTCTGAAACCTTGAAAATCCCACATCTAATATATTTAGTATATAGCAATATCTAGTGGTCCCCTACATAAATCCTGACAACATGCCCCTGGGTCATAATTGGTCAGGCCCAAGGGTCATTAGCTTCCATAGACTTGATATGGGGCAAACTTTAAAAAATCTTCTCTGAAACCCTGAGGCCCACAGCTTCTATACATAGTATGTATTAATGCTAAGTGGTTCCCTACGTAAATTCAGTCAACTTGATAATGCTTGGGGGTCATTTTTTCCCATAGACTAATATTATAATATTTTTTTAATAAAATCTTCTGAAACCATACAGGTGACCAGTTTAAACTCATTAAGTCTCTTGTTTCAATTTATATCTTTAAAGAGGCAGAATTAAGACTGTAAAGATAGTTGGGATGTCTGAATCAGATCATGATATGATCAAAAGTTAAATTTCACTCAATATTTTAACATAGACAAAATGCAAAATTGTCTGAACTTTCTTTGGAATCTTATGAAGTTCCATGTCAGATGGCCGTATTTTCTGCCCTTTTATTTTCTGTTGTAACTTTTAAAATGAAATGTCCCACATCAAGCTAAAAAAGAAAATTGTTCTGCTTTCCTCTCTATACTGATTGCATTATGGGTGGCTTGGGTTGGCTATAGGGGACCTTAGAAGTCCAATACTGTATAAAAATTTAAAAACAAATAATAGGAAACTAATAGTAATTTGACAATCTGTAAATTTCTATGTTGGAAGCATAGCTATTTATTATAGACATACTGAAAAGCTTGAATAAAAACTTTGCAAAATTCAAGTAATCACTCTATATTGAGAACAGAGCTGTTCACTGTAGCTATACACAACGCTTTGAATAAAAACAAGTTTCTACGATGAGTACGGTTATCTTATGTCAGGGAAATTTGGATTGGCATCAGGGAAAAGTCAGGGAAATGTCAGGGAATTATGTTTTGTCCAGCCTGTATGAACCCTGATAAGGTTTAAAGAAGCATCAAAACGGTAATTACTATTATATGTAGAATAAGGAGAGATGTCATCAAATGTCGTCTGCTGCAGTTGTAATTGGCACTTGTAGGGCTAACTCTTTGTCCCCTGGGTAATTCTTCATGTTTTTTTTTCGTCTGTTGATTTTCTTCAAAATCAACTTTTTCGAAAAATTCTTTCAGGAATATCATCTGAGTGTCAAACAGATTTGATCCAGATCAGGCCCGATGTTTTATCAGGCCTGATCTGGGTCCAATCTGTTTGCAAAGGTTATAAGCAGACGACACTAGTATGTTTGTGTTTGTTTTATTTCAGGGAAGCTCTCGCGAGTCCAGGGATTCTGAATATGACAGAAAGAGTTGACTGGAAGGTGTGTAGTATTGATAAAAGACAGGAAGAAATACTCGCCACAGACTTCAAAAGTGTTTTTAAAACTTTTGATTTCAATATGGAGTGACTGTTATATGGATGAGACATGGAAATCTTAGAATAATGGGTGTTGATCTGAAGGCAGAAGAAACCCTGACCACTTTGCACACATCCATGATAGCCATTACATATAAAACCTAGCCAAGCATTATAGAGATATTGTTGTCATGGGTGTACGAGGGGCGTTCAATATGTAATGAAAACAGCCCAGTATATTCCAAAGTTTTATATTTATACACTTGATAATGACTTTTCTTAAAAGGTCTGTTTCTTGGCTAAATAAATGTAAATTGCAGTTGTCCAGCTCCTTATCTAATTTGCACAAGCCACTTTCAAGATAGGGTACTTAAGTACACTGCGATATAAAATAAAACGATGTTTTCAAAAACAGATAACTACATGAACAAGGGATGTTTTCAGTCTGCTTCTTCGTGTTGTAAATATCCATATATTGGTGATTTATACCTGCAAAAAGTTTTGATATTGCTTTATTTTCTATGGAATACTGAGGCTGCCATTTTGGTTAAAATCCTCCTTGATGCTACATTTTCTGGCATTCTTTCTATTGACTGTGTCGTTTTGCGTGACCGAATACATAGCGAAAATTTATACGAAAAATCAGTTTCTTCTGGTCGCTTTGATGTTCATCTGCAAGTAATACAGCCGATTTTAAATTTCCATATTTAATCTTGTTCATAAAGTACCCCCAAGTACATCATTTGAAATAAGAAAATCACTTAAAAGAATGCCATCTCTGGCTTACACTGAAAATCAAACAAAACACCGCGTTTCATCGATGTTTTCATTCGGATGCATTATTTGGACGTTGCTACACATATTTACATGTACATAATCTGGCTGGCTAATTTCAGAAAATAAAATTATAGGAAACGAAAATGGTATACCACTCAGATGAGATACTCCTTGATATTGGTTTCAGTTTAACTGGTCTGGTGCCTATGCACTGTGTGTATTGAAACTTCGATACAATCAAAGTTGTCCTTTTTTTAGTACAAAGCAACATTTCCGATTTTCAAGAACCGTGGGTATTTTAGTGTTACGTCCATTGCTTTAAATGACGTCAACGTAAAAGAGGGTAACGTAATAAAACCGTTTGCACAAGAAATTGGTAGCAGTCAAAAGTTTGTATCATTATAGCAGATAAAGGGGAAATAAGTCAGAAAACTATGGATATGTGATTCATGCATGTTAAATGTTTGTTTTAGAAAATACAGCATGCTTTTCTACCGTTGTTAAAATGAATCTTTACAATTAGGAGGAAAATATATGCAGTGTATATTAGTGTGCTTCTTAAAAAGTCTGTAACTTATCAAATTTGGAAACATAAAATAATGTTTCATGCACCATTATAATGGCAATGCTTTGATCTTTCGTTTGACATATGGCATAAAATCTTAACGCGTTTGTGGATGGAGTTATGAATGGGTTTTCATTACTTATTGAACCCCCCTCCTATAACCCTTTTCCCCATGTGTTGTCTGCTTTGCCATAAGCTGGTGTCCTATGGAAGCTTATATGGTAAACAATATGGATCCTGATGAGACTGTTGCTATGGAGCAGACTAATTAGGATCCATAGTGTTTACTTTCCTGCTCAAAGTAGTCTTGTAGGCAGCAGTCGTAATAAGCAGACTACAATTTCAGGACATACTGGAAGGATAAGGCCTAAAATGTCTTGTAATCAAATGTCCCCTGACACAGGAATCTGATCATGTTTTTCCAAGGGCAACAGAGCTTCTGATCAGGAGCATATAAATAGGCCAGGCTCTACACTGTCAACCGGGAACATGATGACCTTGCCAAGCACAAGGATGTTGATGTTGATAGTGATAACCCCTTATAGCCACAACAAAAATTTGCAGCACTTTGAAATTTTTTTTCTGCTTTAAAAAGAAGCAAAATGTAAATATACTTAACTCCTGTAAAAACGCAACTTTTACAATATAACTTATCCTAGATTTAAAGCTCTTTTACCATTCGTATTAAATGAAAAGCATGAAACTATAGTCGTGAAATCAAGGCAATAGGCCCCTTAGGTAAACGAAATTTTGGCTTGTATTCTGTATTTTTACCTGCGTCGCTTTAGCGAAAGCAGGTCTAGTAGTGGGTCCACTCCGTCCGTCCGGTCGTCCGTCCGTCTGTCCGTCCGTCCATCCGTTCGTCCGTCTGTCCGTCCGAAACACTTTAGGGTGCCAAGTTTGTGTAATCTGTAACTCCAAAACTTTTCATTCTTTTTTATTCAAACTTTGCCTAATGATTGTACACATATTGAAGATGTGCACCTCCTATTTTGTGCACGTTTCATAATTTTTTTATCATTTTTGAGGGGTGTTGAACTTAGACATTTTTTCCATCCGCAATGCTTAGGGGGTGCCTAGCTTGTGTAATCTGTAACTCCAACAGTATTCATTCCTTTATATTCAAACTTCACACAATGATTGTTCACACATTGAAGATGTGCACCTCCTATATTGTGCACATTTCATAATTTTTTTCTCATTTTTGACGGGTGTTGAACATAGACATTTTTCTCCATCTGAAATGCTTAGGAGGTGCCTAGTTTGTGTAAACTGTAACTTCAACAGTATTCATTCCATTATATTCAAACTTTGCATAATGATTGTTCACACATTGAAAATGTGCACCTCCTATATTGTGAGATTGTTTCATTGTTTTTTCTCATTTTTGATGGGTGTTGAACCTAGATATTTTCCCATCTGTCCGTCCATCCGCAACATTTTAGGGGTGACAAGTTTGTATAATCTGTAACTCCAAAAGTTTTCATTCCTTTTAATTCAAACGTTGCCTTATGATTGTTCACATATTGAAGATGTGCACCTCCTATATTGTGCACGTTTCATAAATTTTATCTCATTTTTGATAGACTTTTTTCCATCTGAAATGCTTACTGTAGATTACATTGCGAAATTTGGGTGTAATCTGATTTCATTCCTGTTTATTTGAACTTTGCATATCGACTGTTTGCACATTGACGATTTGCTCCCGCGACGCAGGTCCAGAGCAGAGTTTGGTCTTGTTGTTATTTGAGTGAAACGGCATTCATTCAAACTGAAATTGAGTAGAATTTAAAGATGAAAGAAGGTTAAGAATTTTTTTGATGAATTTGGCCTTTTTCACAAATTTTTTTTAAAAGCAGATGAGCGTAATCAAGCTCAAGTTTTGCTAAAAGGTTCTTGTAAGTTAGGGAAGCTTGTAAATACACAGACAAAGGGAATTACTTGCTATGTATAGGAAAAAATAATATTTGTATCAGTTGTGTTTTTAATGGCTTTATGTATATATAGACTTGAATGGTTGACAAAGGTGCATGAAAAGACCCAAGAGCCAGACAGATAGCCAGTTTGGCCCCGGGGGCATAATTTGAACAATCTTAGTATAAGTCCACAAGATGATGCTACATACCAAACATCAAGGTTCTAGGCATTGTGGTTTCAGACAAGAAGATTTTTAGAGCATTCATCTAGAAAATTTATTTTTAGTCAGTGTGACCTAGATGTGAAACGGACTGGAATCATTAGAACAGTTATTGAAGAGGGCCATATAAGGATCATTCCTACCAAGTTTGGTCAAACTCCAGCCAGTAGTATAGGAGACGTCCTTTGAAGCAGTTGTTGAAGACGCAAGACAGACGACACAACCAATGATCACAATAGCTCACCATGAGCCAATCAATAGCTCAGGTGAGCTAAAATGTTGAGCCTAAATAACGTGAATATTTTCTTTTCTCTTAGTTTAAACAGTTGTTTAGGGTACTCAAAAGAACCGTCTCATTGAGACGGTTCTTTTGTGCCCCAGAACATATATTTTGGCCAAGAAAGAGAAAATATTATTGATTAGGATCTCTTATTTAAAGTCCCATCTAATACAAATTTCTTGTGAATCTTTAATCCACTGCCTGTATTCGAACCATAGCCAGACAGTCAGCTATGCTACTGACAGTCTTCACTACCTGGGCATGTTCATTTATTTTCCATTGTCCTACATCAAAACTTTACAAAAAATTGCCAGTATACTCAGCTAATGTCCTAAGCATGTAGTTGTATCTAAACATTTTTCCTTGTTGAAGAATCTCTTAAAATGTGCTTTGTGATTGTTTGCTATCATAACTTCAAATTGCAAGGTACCTTACCAAAATATTTTATTGAACTGGCTGTATTGTAACATACTTCATAAGTGTTTTTCACTTAATATTTCATGCTTAAACCAAGAATTGCTAATGGAAGAATTGTATCTTAATAAATGGCTGGTTCTAACATGATACCATTTTGACTCTTTGCTTTTCCAACAGGATTCTTTAAATGCCTTAAAAATGACTACTTGTAAATTGAATTTGGGCAAAAAAGACTGCCAGAATCCTCGGACCCAATAAACATGGACTGGTCACTTACATACAGATAAATGTATAAATTGGAAAAACGTTGTCCTGGCTCAACGGTGGCTGAGCTTTCAAAACTGATGTATGTTGAAGATTAAACAAGCATATCTCCGTTATTTTTCTGCATATCTTTAGATTTTCTTCAAAAAGCAATGGTTTAATACACTATGTTTAAGACTGTATTGTTATATTTATTGAAAGTATATCCGTCTTTATGAACACCAGCAAGAAACCTTGGTACCCTTTTTAGCTATTTTCGGCTTTTTTAGCCGAAAATCGCCAGAAATCAACATAAAATGATGAGAAAACTTCTATTCTTTTTACTGTAACTCGTAATATTTCAGCTTCGTATACCGGGAGTAACCTCTTATAATCTTGTGTATGTTCAGAATCAATTTTATTGGCTGTAGCACTTTGAAATAGCGCTTAAACAAACCCTCAACAACATAACTGTGTATTTCCGTCAGTTACCAGTCCGTTTATACGGGTCTGAGCATAATCATAGCAGACTGTCTGCTACAATTCAAGCACGGTGGGTGAAATCAAACCCAACATAACTGAAACCTTTAACTCTGCCCCTCCTTGGAAATTTTGCATGTTTTTGTCATCTACTGATTTTTTTTTTTCAAAATATTTTTTTTCTTTCTGGAATACAATCTGATTGTCAAACAGATTGGAGCAAGTTCAGACCCGACATTTTGTCAGATCTGATCTAGCTCCAATCCGTTTGCAATAGTTATCGGCAGAGGAAACTCAGAGGTAAATAGAAAGGGGTTAAGCAATCAACTACTTATAAAGCTAACACATGATACAAAATATAACATTTTCTTATTTTCTACAAATACCCATTTTCTAACATACTCATTGAAACACCATCCTGAGATGTTATAAATGAGCCCATAAACAAGAACTTGGAGAAATTAGAGGTGTATACGTAGATGACCAAATAAGTTTTTGTTATGGTTTACCAATACTCACTCCAGGTTCCGAGGTTAGTAAACTTTTTCATGCACAATATAACTGAGCATGAAAATTATCATTCTCATAAATGTTAAATGCCAACATTTGTTGGCATTTTGATTAGCATTTTAGAATGATACATAGCATCTGAGAGTTAAAAGCAAGCAAAACTTTATTTTGCAGTATTTTCGCTTTTTTTTTAAGCAGTTGAAATTTCATGCTCAGTTAAGTTGAGCATGATCAAAGCATTATAATCTCAGGGCCTGTTTTCCACATTTATTTTAAAAGAATGGAGCTGCAAACATCATAACTTAAGCGAAGTGAAATTATATTTATCATATGACGTTGCGTCTGGGAGTGAAAAAAGGCCATGCAATAAAATCGATAAACCACTAGTGGTTTATAGATTTACGGGAAACGTTATGACGTCCATAACAACGTTGAGTACATACTGACAAAATTATAATGTTTTTACGGCAGAAATGAGATTTCAAATTATTTGTCATATGATAAATAGAATCTAACATTCGTGCTCTTGTATATTGAATTTATTAAACTCGTTGCGAAAAAGAGAAGCCTCGCATTTTATCTCTTTTCCCAAACTCGTTTAATAAATTCAATAAAACATGAGCACTCATGTAAGATCCTCTATATAACACTTTTTGAGGGGTCAATAGGAATGGACTATGTAATAAGAGAATTGTGTTATAAGGGGACAATTTTACAAAGGAATTATAGGAAAATGATTGATTCCATGGTAATTTTCCTTTTATTCATTTGTAAAATTTTATGGTAAAAACTTTGGGACAAACATCATGACTATATTTTCAAATACACATTATTATGTCACAGGTCTGTAATAAAAGGGACGGCACTGTATTTGAATAGTCAAACATATTGTTTGTTTTCTTGCTTTACGTCCCAAGTCAACAGCTACATGTATGGTCATGGCAGAACGGTCAGTTAACCTAACCACACTTTTTCCTGGGCAGGCTTGAACAAGCGGTTAACCAGAATCTTGTGCACATACTTTCGCTTGTAACTGACAACAACCCTTCTTGAATGTATCAGCAGAAGGGAGGAGAATGACCGTATAAAATATTTCGTGATCAATCTCCACAAAAGTATGGAGCCGAACTCGTGAACCCTGAATCTACAGTCAGACACGCATCTGTAGCCAGACACGTTTCCGACTGTGCTACGCAAAAATATTGGTCCAACGTATATTTAAGAAGTAGAACGTATACAGTACAGCATTTTTATTTCCAAATATATTGGCGTTATGTTGCACCACATGAGCGTAGCCAGAATGCTAACAGTTACGCGCATCAAAGGGTGACTACTGAATCAAGAAGTGATTATAATCAATTGCTTCTATTTTCATTAATGGGACTTCTCTTAAAGGGAAGAATTTGCTCCCAGAGGGAGCGAATTCTTTCATTTAAATGTAGTCCCTTATGATTGGAAAAACCTTCAGAAACAGCCTGATCCCGGTCTGCACTGTTCGCCTTGGCCTTTTTGGTAGGCAACTGGTGTTCCAAATTTTAGAACATTTACCGCAGATACAAATCAAAGTAGCAATCATCCCTTTTCATTCTGGATACCGATAAACAGGTACTTTGGCAGATAGCTGCATTAAGACCAAAATGAAGTTAACATTTTCTTTCTGGATACCAATAAACAGGTACATGTTCTTTGGCAAACAGTGAAGACCCAGATGAATGCCTGCACTGTATGCTATGATAAAAAACAATCTAGGGATAGAAATACATCATAATTTTTGTAATTTCTGCCAATGACCCCGTTAAAACAAAAAAAAAACTATCCCATACCTATTGCATGAATATGGCTGGCAAAATTCATCAAAATGATAAGGTTTATACTCTGCCAAAGTCCCTTAAAGTGCCATTCACAACAAAAGTTGTCTGCTTTTTCTCTGTTGGAATGTTTAAGTAGCCTCTATGGCAAACAGTGTGGACCGAGATCAGACTGCTCCTATATATAGGAGCAGTCTGATCTGGGTCCATGCTGTTTGCTTCTTTACTTAAATTCATCAGTAATGTTAAGCAATTATTTGCAGCAGACGACCTTAGCAGATGGCATTTTCAGATGCTTTTTTTTCTTGGAGCTTTCAGGGTTCATCTTTTATGAGGATGACTCTCCATAAAAACCCTTAATCTGCCACAAAATCCAAAATTCAGGAATAATCTTGAAATCTTTCACCCATGCAGGGATGTTCATTCAACTGTGACCTAAGTGTAAATTGTTGTCCGCATGTGTCGCAGTTCAGTTGCAGCAGTGTTCATTCAACTGTGACCTAAATGAAAATTGTTGTCTCCATGTGTCTCAGTTACCCATGCAGCAGTGTTCATTCAACTGTGACCTAAATGTAAATTGTTGTCTCCATGTGTTCAACTGTGACCTAAATGTAAATTGTTGTCTCCATGTGTCACAGTTACCCATGCAGCAGTGTTCATTCAACTGTGACCTAAATGTAAATTGTTGTCCGCATGTGTCGCAGTTCAGTTGTAGGAGTGTTCATTCAACTGTGACCTAAATGTAAATTGTTGTCCGCACGTGTCACAGTTCAGTTGCAGCAGTGTTCATTCAACTGTGACCTAAATGTAAATTGTTGTCCGCATGTGTCGCAGTTCAGTTGCTTCCGTATATGAATCAGCGTGTGGCGTTTAAGATGATCCATCTGTTTAAACTCTGCTTGACAAACATTGCAATAATATGATGTCCCCTTTGCAGATCCCTGGCCAGCTCTGGGTTTGACTGAAAGTTTGATATGCCTGTCAGCAGTATAAGGCTGATATCTAACTCCCGGTTTAGCTTTAAATTGCCTGTACCACAATATATCAGGCTCCGACTTATCTTCTTGATGACCATTACTGCTTGCCTTTAATTCATCTTTGCTCGAAGAAGGACTAGGAACCATTCCACTTGAGGTCGAGTCTCCAGGTATATGATCATCATGTAAAAGATTGTGGCGTTGAAAAGACTTTTGTTTTGTAAAATTATCACCACATTTGTCACAATGATAAATCTTCTTACGACCATGCATGCCAATGTGGGCTTCATAATCGGATTTTGTCCTAAATCTTTCATGACATATAGTACATGCCATATATGTTTCCTTCCCTTCTTTCACCTTTCCCTCAGCTGTCATATGTTCCCTTAGGGAAGTTTGTTTTGTAAAAACTTTGCCACAATCATCACATGAATAAAGCTGTTTACCTGCATGTTTTTTCATGTGCTCCACTTTATCTTCCCCGTCCTTGAAGACTATATTACATATTTCACAGTGTCCCTGCTTGTGTTTGTCCATGTGGCGATAATACTTTGCCTTGTGTGGAAAACTTGCATTACAAATATTACAAACGTAGGCTTCATTTCCGGGGTGTGAATGGAAATGATCTTCCAGAGCTCCTTCGCTTACAAATCTCTTAAGACAGATGATACACTGATGAGGTTTGTCTCCAGGTTTTCTTGGACGTTTTGCTGGTACAACCACTTCAGTATTATGCACTACAGTGTTATCAACAGTTGTGTTATCAACATCAGTGTTATCCTTTGCAGTGGATACTAAAGTGGCTAACACTGTAGTTGAGATGGATGCACCATATATCTCAATATCAGTGTTATCCACTTCAGTTTTATCAATAGGAGTTGTTTCCATGTCAGGTAATGTTGAACATGCATGATTTGCTGATACTACCATCTCGATTCCAATGTTATCCATTTCAGTCTTATCTAAATCAATGTTATCAACATCAGTGTTGTCAATATGAGTTGTCTCCATGTCAGGTAATGTAGTACATGTATGATTTGCTGATACTACCATCTTATCATTTTCACTTTATCTCTCGCCGTTTCAGCTTTACTTATTCTGGACTCTGTGCCTTGGAGTTGTCTTGACTTCTCCCTCATATGAATAACATTTTTAAGTACAATTATTTATCTGAAATTATAATTTCCTTCCTTTGGTCTTATCTTTTAACCCTTTGTTCATGTTTACTAGGTGTACTTTGAAACAACGGATATACCAGGATGAAAAACGTTAATCTTCTAAGCAAGCATACCGTAACCACCCAAATCATTGGACAGGTTCTGATCAGGTAGTCAAAGGACTTGTCAACCTTCAACTCTTTGCATGCAGGGTAATATTACATAAACATGTTCTATTTTGGTTTTCTGCATTTTCCCCCCATAATATCAGGTTTTTCAAAATTATCTTTACTGAATACCATCAGATCTCAAGTGTCAAACAGTTTGGATCCAGACTACATCAGATGGTTTTATAAGTAGTGGAGACAGCTTAACTATAAAAGGACTTTGGTATGTCTCATTATCCGCATATTTAGGTAAATATGGTAGCTGCTGGTTAACTTAACAATCTCTTGCTACTGTATAAAGGTCTGTAACTTGCTCTGGAAATAGAAAAAGGTGCCAATAAACAAAAGATCATAGGTCAAGATAAAACATTTTTAGTGTAAAATAGAAAATACCTGTTTATCCATTTATTTTAATATGCATTTTGGGAACTAAAAAGAACTGTCTCACTGAGAAGGTGATTTTGAGTACCCACAACATATGTTTTGTTTTACAAATAAGACAATTGTATAATAAGATTAATAATTTATTATGCACTCTAAGCTAGAGGCCTGAATATATCAGCCAAGAGTTCAAGCTATGGAAAGATTTGGAAGTAAAAAATCTCCTTTCAGTCACTCTTTGCAGGCTGTTTTTCTCATTTTTTTTGTTTTGTTTGACATCTTTTGATTTGATTTTTAATTAACTTTTGAAACAAAATACTTCTGCGGATTACTATCAGTCTTGGCACTCAGTTTGGATCCAACTCAGGCCAGAGGTTTTTTGGCGTGATCTGGGTCCAAACAGTTTCGTAATACAAAAGTTATCAGCAGACAACACATGAAGGTAAAAAATAGACTGAGCCTGAGCTGCTGTAGATTTTTTAAATCCAATGATCAAAGCTTGAGTAATAATTTTCGTCTTCCTCAGGATGTGAATGATGGTCTTGTAAAAAACATGATTATAAAACTGACACCTATGTTAACCACAGTAATCATAATTATTTAAAAGATTATCAAGGCCGCCAAATGAACAAGGACTCTCTATTTCAACATAACAATTATATAGACATGATAGAGATCGAGTCCCTGATCAAGTATATTTGCCATATCATGGCCTGTACTTTTCAAAAGCAAATGACAACCCTGCTTAAGACAGATCTGTTCTAGTCATTGTGACCAACATAGACAGAGGTAAGTCAGAGCATCCACGTGTTGCTTGAAAGTGTGGTCGCGTGTTGCCTAGCAACAAAAAATTGATTTTCCACATACAAAAATCTAATGCTAAAGAAACAGAGATGGACATTTTATTATTTTCATTTATCTGAACATAGATTGTCATTAAATCTGTTATTGTTTAATTGTTCTCAATGTTTTATATAAAATATGGTCATTGACATGTACCAGTTAGTCTTGGTTGCTTAGCAACCAGGCAATTGTGAAAAATAGACTATTTGTTAAGTCTATATTTTTCTGTTGCTAGGCAACAAAGGACACATAGAATAAATGTTTGTTAACGATTATATTTTTCTGTTGCTAGGCAACAAAGGACACATAGAATATATGTTTGTTAACGATCCTGATTTAAAATATAGAATATTTTTTTTTAGTACTTTTAGGGTGATTTAAAACTTATATACCAACCAACAATAATTTAAGGGCAAATTCATGACCCATACCCCCATTTCTGATTCCACAATTTTGCATTTTGTTTGCTTTTTTATGCTAAATGTATCTGTCTATTTGACATTTTTCATAAGAAGTCAATGAATTTTACAGAGTAATTATCTTATGTTGTAGTTTATAGAATACATGCTTTTTTGAACTGATCTGCACATGCCAGTAACCATGGCAACCAATTTAAGGCATCTGGCCAGGTAAGCTTTTAGTAGGTGTTTGCGTTGCTAAGCAACATGCGGCATCACATTCTGTCAAAATTTTAGATATGTTTTTGCATGCGCAACAAGTTATGCCACCTTATGGTTATATTTGTGATGTTAAAGTGGTACAAACTCCTATTTCATAAGGAAATTCTCTCTATTTTTTGGATGACCCTCATATATAGATACAATTATAGTTTTTAGAAGTGATTTTTGCGATGGACGAACAGTTTGGGGATCTGAAAGAGTCTAATCACTGCATAAAAAGAAAAACGAGTTTGTAGAATATCGTACAGAGTGGTTGTTCAAAATAGGCCCCGGGGCTGGTGATTGATTTTAGTTTAACATAATTCAGGCCTTGAAATATCTCAAAATAGGCACTTGCCCTGCATCACAAAAATTATTGACATATATGGATAAAATATTAATTTACATTGGAAATCATCCAAAAAACCACTTGCCCTGCAGCCTGAGGCACTCGTAAATACGAGCGGACGAGAGGATTTTTCGAGCCCTGTGACATATGATCAAGTTCAAGTTACCGCCAACGTTACTGTCTGTAATTCTTGCGTGTTTGAAGGTTTTGAAGGTTTTTATTAACGACCTTGACCCCTGACTGGGGTATAAGTAAAAAAGCTTCAAATTTGACTAGGTTGAGTAAAACACTTTGGGGGCACTCGGATGGTATATTTCGATGAATTTGGTGACTAAATCAGATCTCCAGATATTTCAGTGAATTTGGCATTTGCTAAAATAGTAATCAAACCTCAGAAAAATACAGTCAGTTTAACACTAGCTAATTTCTATAATTTTTTCTTCCAAAATCAAGAAGTTGCAATCACTTGTCACATTCAGCATGCGAAAACAATATATCACCATTATATCCCTGTAACCATGCAAAATAAAACAAGCTACAAAGCAAACAGCTGGACCCCGACCAGCCAGCTTCAAAAGCCGGGCTGATCCGGATCCACACCGTCTACCGGGAAGTCTCATGCGAAACTGAAATTTAGACCTCTAAGATACCGAATAGTTTGTTAATTTGCTAAGATTTTAGCAATACTAACTGATGCAGTTAGTGTTCTTTATACTCAGTAAATAAGCAAGCCAATCACTTTTGGACTGAGAGAAGTAGGCCTATTCACTTGCTTTAACCATATAAAAAGAAATAAAATGTAAAATTGTTAGTATTTCTGCCTGTAACTTCTATCACATGTCTTGGACACTCAAAAGAACCGTCTCAACGAGACGAATCCCCTGAATATTTTGTAGTGAGAAAAATAGTTTAAAAAGAGCAGTAACTCTTGTTGTCTTCTCTAATTATTATAACTGCAACTGTATTTCTGTTTTGCGCAATGCAACGCAAATCGCGTATTCACCCATAGACCTAGTGCTCAAGTGGCATACAGTGATGCCCTGAAGAATTCCTTTTCCCCCGTACTATTCCACAATGGAATAGTCTGTCTCCTTCTGTGACCACTACCCTGCCCACAGAGGAGTTTAGGGCACTCCTTATTTAAACAAAAATTTCAGCCAAAAGTTTGTTTTTGTTTTTTATTTTATCAAAATTTCAAAATTAGCACTCCATGGTGTATAATCCGAGCCTTCTCTGATGTTTTAGTGGCTTTTCCATATTTTGATATTTACCACTAACGACGGTAGTGGCAAATATCAAAATAAAGAAAAGCCACTAAACCGTCAGAGAAAACTCGGACTAGGCTACATGGCGTATAGGCCAGTACATTTAGCCGAAAATGACCATTGACCCACAACTAATTCCTTGGGAAATGATATAAACAGTTTTAGTATCAAGAAGGTGTCCTGTTTTATAGAAAAAAAATCCTCAAAAAAATCTTAGGGGAAATGGTATTTTTGGGGGGGTGAAAAAATACGAAAAAAGAAGAAAAATCAATGAAAACAGGCAATTAATATCATGTTACTGGTACCATAGGATCTAATTTGACCTACCTTCCTACCCCAGGACAAATTTCATGGGTGTTGAATTGTTCATTGGAACCCCAGTCATGCCCCAAAAATTTGTCCCCAGAAAAAAAACTTATTCTAGCTATGTCTAAATGCATGGTTTCCATGGCAACCCATAATGCTATTCTCTTGAATGGGGGTGTACCTACAAAAACAACCATATCTCAGCTGCTTCTAAGTCTAGACTACTAACCATGGTACCAAATTAAAGCCTAGGCCTAGATCTTTTATTACATGGTCTGATATGTAAATTTTCTAATTTGAATATTCATGAATATCAATGAGAACTTTAAAATATGGGAAAATTGGGGGAAAATATCTGTAGATTAACTGATTTCTGCCCCAAAACATCACTGATGTACATTGTATGTTGTTATATCGTAAGTGATACAATTTGACAAGTTCTTTCATCTGGTGGTTCTAGATGTAAATTATCCCATTTGCATATTCATGAATATTTATGAAAACTTGAAAATGATAGGAAAATCATTGTAGAAAAAAACAAGAAGCAACGACTAGAAATTTGGACCCTGTGATAATAGACCTACCTTACACCCCTATGACGATTTCTACTGGATCCCTACGACTAGAAATTTGGACCCTGTGATAGTAGTCCTACTTAACACCCTATGACGATTTCTACTGGATGTCAAATTGTTCATTTGGACCACCAAAATGCAAAAGTATTGTCCTCAAAATTTAACCCATTTGGGTTATGTGAAATTGAATGGTTTCCATGACAACCTGTAAAATAATTCTAAAGAATGGAATGTACCTACAGAAATACTCATATCTCAGCAGCAACTCATCCAAGAGTACTAAACTTGGTATCAAACTTTTTTGTGGACTGTCCGGTATGCAAATTATCTCGTTTGAGTATTCGTGAATATTTATGAAAACCTGAGAAATTAGAGAGAAAACTAAGGAAAAATGGGGTATACAAATCAGCTGCTTATTGCTCTAGTATACAAAACTGCACGTACCAAATTAATGCTGAGACAAAGCTCTTCTCCTTTTAAATATGTTAATTACCTAATTGCCATATCCCATAATATTAATGAAAATTGTAGAAGCAAGAGAAAATTTGTCAAAAAGAAAAACAAGGGAAAAAAGGCCTGCACAGATAAACTCATATCTCATAATTCTGTTACCCACTTGTTCAACATTCAAGTGACCAACTTTATATCTTCAAGGATATCAATGAAATATTGAAAATCACAAATCTCAGAAAAAAATAAGTGGGTATGCTTTTAAAATTACTCATATTGTTACACCCACAGACCGGTAGGGGTCTTATTTAACGTCTGTTTGGGGTATATATGCCGTCAACGGACAGAATACCTGGTGACTAGTATTCGTGGTAGCGTGGCCCAGTCACCAGTAGACTGACAGTTGATCGATTATAGTCGCAACAGTCCTACTATTGGCTAATCAAAATGCTTTGAGCCAACTAGCTGACTGTTGACTAATGAGCTCCGCTGCTTTTCACAGAAAATAACGGAGATGACGGTCGAAGCTTTGGTATACTTTTGAGGGGAAGGGTATATTTACTTTGATCTTATGCAATGAGGCCAAATAACCACTTAAGAAACTCTGAATTTCCACTATTTAATGTTGTGGAATAAATAAATTCTCAGTAACTCATATCATATAACAAGAAACACCTAAACTATGGTGTAGTCTCAGATCTATTAATCTTAAAGAGTTCCTCAGGCTAACTTAAGATCAGCAAGATTAATTTCAGGGTAAGAATATCTTAAGCCTCCCCTTAAGTTTCATATGAAGTTCAAACAGAAAGATAATATTCTAGCTTGGCTTACAAATTCCAGTTAAAAATGGTTAAAATATAGCACTACACCAAGTGCTATATTAAATCAGATTACTAAATCACTTTTTGTTCTAAAACTCTTAAACTCAGACTGAAAACTAAATAAAAACTGAAAAGAAACCCTTAAGCACCTTAAAATAGATGTGACCCCTCTGATGTCAAATGGTAAGCCTCCCACAAAATCCCGAGCAGGCCTTTATATACTCCCACTTTCCCACAGTCAGAGTTCCAACATTCTCCCACGAAATCCTGCATTTTCCCACATCAAGAATTGTTGGAAACAAGATGGAGGCTTAAGAAAGTCTACCCCTACTGCCTAAAATCTCAGAAATAACTGATTTAATGAATCAAACTCTTAAAAGCATTTATATAGTTAGAAAGTAGAATGATTTTTCTACAAAATCATCTAAAAGTTGTTACAATAAAAGTTATCATTAATCAGCGCTACCTATTTGAATGCACAAAAACGGTAAGGTTTTCTGGAGCCACAGAATTCTTCTGCTACAAAGATTATTTTTAGTATCGGTCAAGCTAAATTTATCCCTGACCTTGTTTCCACTGCTCATGCGCGGGGGTAATGTCCAAACAAACCAGACATAGTAAAATCGATACGATGCAGAACGAACTTTTAAAACTCCTAATTCAAAGTGAAAATAATGGATTATTTCGAGTTGTCAGCCGTCAGACCCGGTGCAGTTCAATGGATTTATAGCTGATGCATGACTACAGGTCAGAATACTGTTTGCAAAACTTAGATTTATTAAGAAATTGATAGATTTAGCTGGAGCACATGCTTTCAAAACATTAAAATGGCCGACTATGACTCAGATAAGGTTAATTTGACCGGTCCGAAAAGTAGCAAATCCCTTCCCTATCCGAGAACTAGATAGCTACACTCAAGCCTAAGTACATCATGAATTCTTGCTGCCACCCCTGCTATCCATTAGTTCCATAGGATAACTTGAGTGACAGTTCAAGAATACACTTATCTGAGCCATAGAGTCTAAGAAAGTGAAAGTTGCTATCAAAGGCCTAGATGACACCCCTTGGGTGTCACATTACCCCCCACTTTTAGTGTTAAAGCTCCCGCTTAACACACAATAATCTAAATCTAGCATTGAGAGCAACTTTCATAAATTGAAGTAAAAAAAAAAATTCAGATGAATGGATGAAGCAGTTTTGACATCAAAACAACCAAGGCAGGATATATAGATCCATCAATATTTAGACTACCATCTATAAAAGCCAAACTTCGTGCTGTACCGTCAGACAAGAAGTTATTTTAGGTAAACAAATTAGAAGTTGTCACTAGAACTGTCTCACTGAGACAATTCGAATGACAACTCATAATTTCACAGACTGATTCACCCATAGATCTATCAATAATTTTCACAACATCCTACAAAAAGGTAAAATTCGGCCAATCTCAGAACATATATACAGATACAGTGCTCCAACTGAGTGTTTAAAAAAAAAAAAAAAAATTCTTGTCTAAAGCAGTTGAAATATTTTCCGACTATCCATTCCTAGAAGTTTTACGGTGACGGGTCTTTATTCAAGACATATAAGGGAGCAGTCTCTCATCAGGGCATTATTCGAACCAATATTTAACCTCACACTGACCCCCCACTTTTTGTGTTAAAGCTCCCGCTTAACACACCAAATACGATACAGAATGTCGAGGGTCTGCAACAATGTGATATTGAAAATGTATCACTCAACCTTGAAAGAGACTGCTGCCTGTTTTCTAATTCAACTGTTTAGACAAGGATACATATAGACTTGTTAACCTGAGGAAATCAAAGTGGTGAGTTAAGAAAGTATTCTAAAAAAAAAAATCAGATTATTAGCAATATAACTAGCTAATAAAATTGATAAGCTTATTGCTAGTTATGCAATTAATACTCTGAATAAGCAGTTTCTGTTTTGCAATTATTAAGATATGAGCCAACAATTTATTAAGTTATAACAACATGCAGTCAAATCTGTCTTGGGGATCACCTGTAGCAAGAAACCACAGAATCTGCTATCTAAATTCTAAAATATGATTACTTTTCTAAGCAATCACCTGATAAAGAGGCAAGCCAGTCAAATCTCATTTGACATATCACAACAAAGCATGCAACAGCCTATAGCATGCAAATATCACATTTCCCTCAGGCGCTTAACCAAGACAAGTTTGACTGTAAATAATACTAATAGAACCTGTAACAGACAGTCACTCTCCCATAACAACCTGATGGTTGTCATGCCAGGACCACTCGGGAGTTTCACAATAAAGTTCCCCCAAGTGTAACAAAATAGGCAAATTTTCAAACTAGTTTTAATGGTTAATCATTATGATTTCCTTAAAGAATGGTGTTTGATGCACCTAATCCTAAAAAATCTCCCAGTATCATTTTGTCTTTTCAAAATTATAGACCAGAATGTATAGCCATGTGTTCAAACTTTAGAATTGTATAAAAAATATGTTATTTGGCCAGTGTCATAGCACATTATCCTTCTGTCATGAAAATATGAGCCCAAATACTAGCTATTATGATGGCAAACATTCTCCAGTATGAAATTTTCCTGTATTTTGCAAAAAAAAAAAAAAAAAAAAAAATCCTTTACATTTTGGTTGTTTATTTAACATCCTACTTACTTTGGTTTTCTCTGAAAATGTGATTTCACCAAGCAGTAGATTGTTTTCTATTTTAAAATGACAATGTGCAAAGGGGAAACGACCAAACATTTCTTGTTTGCTGATATTTATGTTCTTAACCCTGTAATACAGCTTTTAATTTTCTATTTATTTCGTCGCGGACACTACAGAAATTAAAGTTTATCACTTATATTATTTTGTTTGCTTTTACCAGAGTTGGGTATATTTTACATCTCTTTCTTTCATACAGACAGACATTTATATGTAATTTCAATTTGAAATATTTCTTGAATTAGTCCGAGTAAAAATATGTCATATATGTGGTAATAACATATAGACTCTGAATATGGAAATATCCAACATAAATATTAAGTGGTGTATGAGTATTTGGACCAGCCATAGTTAATGACCAGACAGTATCTAGGAATAATATCGATATCAATGTTACTTGCTGTGTTGTACCTTTCAAAATTGAATTACACCACGGTTAAAAATCGTTGCGGACACTACATAAATTCTACATGTTTATTGAAATGATCCTGAATGAAAGCAAGATCTCTCTGCAAAATATGAAGCTGAATATAAAAGATGGTGATTACATCTTTGTCATAAAATAGACTGAAAGGAGGTCTTGACTATTTAAACTGTTTTATATAACTATAACGATGATAACAGAAAAAATATGCCACAGTGCTATCTTCTCGTGTTATTTAGAATATACTCCGTCGTACTTTACCCTTTGAGCAGAAATGATGAGCTATTAATGAAAAACATTGTTTGTATTCAATTCACTACATCTGTCTATAGTATTACTCATTTAAATATCATTTGCTTTATTTAGTCTAAAAGTTGCGGACACTACCAGATCATTTTTTTATATGCCCTGACTTGCTAAATGTCAGAAGCATGGAAAAATTCTAACAAGGTTAATAAAGTAAGCAATACTAGTTAACTGAATGAATGAATTTATTGAACTTTTATAACATAACAAAGATATGAGCCGTGTCATGGAAATCATAGGCATAGGTGAGCTACGGAGTAACCCCGTAGCTGATCAGTGTCTAAAATGTTTTGCCCTATATATTAAGAGTATAATCACTCTTATTCTTAAGATACAATTTCAAGCGTCTAGCAATCAACAGCCTGGGCTGTTTGTGTTGTATCTGGTAAAAGAATATCACATCGGATTTACAAGACGTGGCTCAATTACAACAATCAATATTCAAAATTCGTGGAACAAAATTTTTAGAACAAATTGTGATGAAGACCTAACGAAACCCTTGCATAGTGATGTTTTCGTAACGTTTTAATTTGTGTTTAAGACGTGATGGTAATCCCAAAACAATGACGTCTTTGTTTGGTGTTCAAACTGTGTTTACAAATATATAAAAAAAATATAAATCTGCAGTGAACTTGTTTTAAAAACGTGTGCTAGTGATTCCTGAAAGTGACCGAGACGTTCTTTACACAAGAGGTATGCGTCACTCCAAAAGCGTTACAAATTGAAGTTGTCAAACACGTTTGCATTTAGTTTTCAAAACGTTTTTGAGATATCCTGCAGATGTCAGTTTTGCTGATAAACGTCTGAAATACGTGTCTCAGACATCTTGGTCACTAAAACTTACAAAAGACATCTTCGTCACCAAAACGTATGGTTCACTGGGTTGTGTTATTTGGTATACCTGAATCTGATTTCATACTAACTATAGAATTACTGTTACAGTTCAAAAATACCTATGGGATAGTAAACGGTTTGAGCGTTGAGGATTGAATCTCTCTCACACACGCACGCACGCGCGCGCAATACATTTAGAGTAGAAATGTTATATGGTTTGAATACAACTCATGTTTTTATTGATTTTCACCGGATATAATTTCAAACTGTGCACCATTATGTTCAAAGGGAAATAGATTCGTATAAGATGCATGACTTTTTTCTGAATTCCATCATGATTATATTGTAAAATGTATATTTGTATATTACTGTAAATGGAAATATGAATAAATATGTTAAAACCAAAAATTGAATTTATTGCTTATATTTACATTTTGTTATCAATATATAAAAACTTTTCAAAAACATATTTAAAGACATTTTTTTTCAATCAAACACCACAGCACAATCATTTTTGTGCGCTCAATAGCCTTTTAATGTTGTAGCAATCATTAGGTTAGGCTATTAAAAATTTCCGAAGATTCTACAGAGTTACAGAAAAAATCGCCATTTTCAAGAAAATTAAAACTTACAAAATTTGAGCCATGAACTTGAGCAGCGATTGTTTTGTCAAAAACTTTTTTGATCCATTACTTTGACTCTCTTTGCAAAGATATGCAAGTAGTACCTGGGTATTGGTGTCAAAAAAATACAGCTAAAGAAGTGATACTTTACTTTCTAAAAAAATGTAGTGTCCGCAACGTTTTTTGAAATCATTGATACTATAATAAAATGAGTAACAAAAGACAAGAAGAAGATGTATGTTTTATAGTTTTATGATACATGTTTTAAACTATACTAAAAATGCATATAAAGTGTCATTTTGCAGTTGACCAAATCACACCAGGTACATAATCCTAACATTCGGTTATGTATCTCTTTAAAGGTATTCCTATTCACCCTCTATTTTTCTTAATTTTTGAAATTAGCTGGCAAAAAGCAATTGCACTTAACAAATGCTGAAACATATTAAGATATGCTTAAAATGAATTTTATGGCTGCTTTTCAATTCCTTTAGACTATCGTTGCGGACACTACAGTCCGTTGCGGACCCTACATTGGGACACTTTCTGTCCCTATTGTCTAATTTGTAGACATACATGTCCAATATTTTGGCTGAAGTTTTGTGATAGGGGTCTGTTTCCACAACAAAACCATAGGCTTCTTCAATACATGGATGCCAGAATCAGGCAGACTTTTGCGAGCGTTGCGGACTCTACGCCAATTTTCGTAGAAAAGTCAACCCGAAATTGAAAAGGTTGAAAAATGATAATAGCATGTCAATTTGTCTTAACTGTTGTTTATTTACCATGATGTATATTTTGGGTGTTTTTTACAGAAATTTGAGTGCATTTTAATGATACTAATGTATATATACTAATCTTTTTATATGGGATATGCTAAAGATTTTATAACGCATAACGAAGCACTATGTTTGATTAAAATGGCGTAAAATTGTTATTTATCGATCAAATCACATGCGGTAAAAAGTATTCAAAAGATTAGGAAAATATGCTTCAAAGGCAAATTTTGAAATTAAAATCTTATCTGTATTTTTGCAGCTGCCTATCAATAAAAAAGGGTATTTTTTAAATGTTACACCATAACGCGAATTTTTGGCTACTTTTTGGTGCAATATTTGCGTAGCAAAAAAATTTCATGTGTATATGCATGCCATATATCATTTTTTCGGGTGAACATATGTCTTACAAGCAAAAGTAAACTATATTCTCTGTAAATGGCTTGTTAATAACACAGAATTTCCTGCATAACAGAGGCATTTTATCAGGGGGAACTTTATTGTGAAACTCCCGACTATCTTATACCAAGTTTATATCACAGGCCGTTATCACATTTTAATTTGACTAGAATTGTCACATCACAATAAATATCTGGCTAATCATGAAGCCGGAATGCTGCCAGTAATTATAATTTCTCTATTTTGCCACCAAAATTATCTTTTGATAAAACAGATCAATTATATCTCTATCATATAATATAGGCCCTCCAGATAAGAGTGCTTAGTCAAAAATTACCTTCAATTTCCCAATCAAAACATGTTATGGGTACTCAAAAGAAGCATCTCAGCCTGATGGTTCCATTGAGCAACCAGAACCATGTCCCAAAATCAACGAAATAGGAAAGGATCACCATTTTACACATCAAAGTTTGCTTATCTGGACCTTTAATATGATATACAATTTTTTTTTTTTTTTTAACTAATCCATACACTCTCATGGATTATGAGTATTGACCAATACTGTAAGCCAAAAGTATAGATCCTGACTTGCCAAAATCCGAAAAGAGTTGGCTAATCTGGGCCTATCCTTTTTGCTGAATACCTCAATACTCCAATTTTAGCTACTATTTGGCTACTCCAAGCCAATCCATTTGACCCTGTATTCAATTCAGATGATTTTTTCATAGATACCATTTATGAGGTTGTCCATTATATATTCTAAGGGGTCACAGACTCACAGGTAGAAATTTCCAGCTAATTATTTACAGTCCCTGAAGTTTGCATAGATCTATCTTAGCAAACAGTACAGGTCCTGATGAAATGCCACCTTTTGCGGCTCTCCATCTGGGTCCTTACTGTTTCCCAAAGTACCCCTAAATATACAATCAGGACAAGAACTCAGAGTCTTTTAGGTTAGACAATCTTGTGACTATTTTCTGTCTAGATTATTAAACAGTGAAAGACACAATATTTATCCCAAGACAAAAACAAACAAAAACTTTTCTCAGTTCTGCATGACAGATTCCTTCAACTAATGCAAACTAATTCTCACAAATTTTGAATGGAACAGTCCAAAATTCCCGAGAAAGAGTGAGCAGAATAGTTGACCAAAAGTCACCTGATTGTCATATATATAGACTCAACACCTTTGAACCATTTTTTTTTTTATGCCATATATTTGTTTTAAAGTTCAACCAAGGCCCTGCATAGCTCAAGATAAGAGGTATAAATCAAAACTTCCTCCCTGAATTCTTCCACAAAACAAAAAGCCTCTAATTTAGATGCTCATCAGGCAAATTACTATGAGGAAAACACAGAAAACAAATTTTAAGCAGCCTTCTAGACTGAATCTCCCTACTATATAGGACTGAAGCCCTACATAAGAAGGATATCCAGTCATAGACAGTTAACTTTTCCAATTCTCCACAGAAGCATATATCACAACATATGCTTCTATGGGGCAGTAGAAAAGAGCATCTTGTCCGAAGCTATGCTGAGGCAATTTGAACTACATCCCTTAGAGTTAAGTTCATAGTTGCTGATATGCAACATACAACCCTTATTGGGTTACAGTTCCATGGATAGTTCACTCATCAGTGGTTTCCTGGTAAGTTCATCACGTCCGTGGTAGGATATTGGTGAGTTCATCATTGTTGTAGGTTATTTCAGTAGTTATTCGCGGATAAGTTCATCATATAATTATAGTATGATCCTGGTGAGTTCATCTATATTATAGGTTATTTCAGTAGTGATTCGCGGATAAGTTCATTATATCTAGGATACAATCGTGGTGAGTTCATCCATATTGTAGGTTATTTCAGTAGTGATTCGCGGATAAGTTCATTATATCTATTATTTGGCTTCTCAGCTGTACTTTGATATTGAGAATGTCCACAGTTTCCATATAGAATATGAATTCATGACTTTAGGTCTTAAGTATATTGAATTGATTTCACTGAATCAGGTCAGAAAGGCAACTCATTAGGTATTGAGATCAATTCTCTTAAAATTACTCTAAGAGAGAAGAATTCCCGAACTTATACAGGGCTAAGTTACTCGGTAAGGTGCAAATTCTAGAAAAAAAGAAAATGCAGCAGGAATATGTTGAACATGGGGGTGCTGAAACCACTGTATTGTCCCCACCATGGGCAAGCAAGGCCAACCCGAAGTAAGCAGAACACAACTCACCATCAAGATCGAAGGGTCTCAAGGTGGATTGTGTTATGCGAAATCAAGCTGTGCCGTGCTGGGCCATAGCTGGGGCAAGCAGCAGAACCACACTCCAAGGCTCACCAATATTCAGCGACATCTTTTCATCTATAAAGATCCATACGTAAGTAGTTATACTACAAATAAATTAATAGCCAAACTGTCCTTCTTCTGATGTTCAGGGTTTTACATTATTTGAATGGAAAAAGATGAACATCAAAAGAAAAAAACACATCAACTTTAAGTTACATATGAGTTGCCAAGCTGTTCCTGATTCCTATAAACAGGCCATTTTTTCCTAAATTTTAACACACAAAAAAAAAAATTCACAACTTAATTGACTTCTTGCTGTATTTAATTTCTTCTTTTCTTATTGGGGTTCTCACATCTGAAGGGGTGCTTGTTTTCCTGGTCTTTTCTTTTTCTGGTTTCTTCAGCTTCCTTTTGATGTCTCTCCTCCCTGGCATGTACCCTCAGGAAGGAGGCAAGGTTCCCTATTGTGTTATTAAGTTGCTTCAACGAATCTGTCTGAAGATTAATAGCTTTCTCGATGGTCTTCTCAAAGCATCGGAGGGCCCGGCTATTACGTTCCAATTCCTGTTGGACCCTCCGATTTCCTTCTTGTATAATATCGACCATCTGGGCCAGGTACGGTCTCTCTGAGTCTTCATTTCTTCTTGTTTCCAGGTCCCTGTCCAAGGCTCCAGCATCGTTGCCCAAAAGTTGTGGCATGATATCTTCCTCTTCTACAATAGGCTTGGCATCTGTCTTGGTGGCAGTTTTTGCAGTAGCTTCCTTGGGAGAAGAGGTCGAAATGCTGGACACTATGGGGGTCGCCGTCCCAACAGAAACACAGGCATCAGATGATACAACAGGAAGAACCGGAAGAGATGTGGTAGCCCCAGGATATTGGGTGGCTGTAGAGTGCATTATAAACTCATCCGCAAAGGTAGAGGTACTGGCCTGCCATGGCCTGAAAACACCGAGCCTTGAGGGTGCTGAGGGATCCAAGCTGACGGCTGGGGAGGTGAACCCAGAGCTACATGTAATACCATCTTCTGCTAGCGACTCTGGAGAATGAGAAGTGGCTCTGATTATCTGTGCCACTTCCAAGGATCCCGGAGTAGAGGGCTGTGGTCCAGTAGAAGTCATCGATTGTGCCGGAGCTGGAAATGACACTGGAGCTGGCAATGGCACTGGCAATGGCACTGGAGCTGGTAATGGCACTGGAGCTGGCAATGGCACTGGAGCTGGCAATGGCACTGGAGCTGGCACTGGCAATGTCACTGGAGCTGGCAATGTCACTGGAGCTGGAACTGGCAATTCCACTGGAGCTGGCACTGGCAATGTCACTGGAGCCGGCAATGTCACTGGAGCTGGCACTGGAGCTGGCACTGGAGCTTGCTTCCGGATGAAGTCCTGGAACAGGTCCCATAGCTGCTCCTTGTTGCTGGCGTTGACAGCACTACTGGGACCTGATTCCACTTCCGAGATTTGGCTCTCCCGCACCGCGGCATCCAGGAGGTCCTCAGGAAGCAGGGCTGGCTGATCACCCTGCTTCCTCAGAAGAAAGTGAACCCTTGAATCGTCCCTGTCAAGTTTCTTGTAGTCCGTGTCCTGGATCTTGTATGGATTGGGGTTGGACCTGAGACAGGAACGGTCCGCAGCGTCCACCTTCTTTTCTTCGGCAATGAGGGCATGCCTTCGATACCGTACCAAGTGGTTGTCTAATGTGGTGGGTGTCTTGCACTTAAACATGCAGAGGGAGCAGTAAAATGGCACCTCATCCAAGCTGAGGTGCATTTTCATTATGTGGTCCTCGACCCGGATCTTCTCGGCCACGTACTGGACCCCTTTGGAAAGGCAGCGGAGACACTGGTAGCCCCGACCACGATGTTTGGCCTTCTCTTCTTCGCTCTTCATTATGTTTGCAGCCATAGTTTCTTCTCAGCAGACTGTAAAGAGACAAATCCCCAGTTGTATGTTTATGAAAACTTCTATATTTTCATGAGCTGAAAAGGAAATGGGTATCTCTCTGGATGCTCTGGCAGGCTAGGTTATCTAAAATAGCTGCGAGACAAATCTTTAGTAACTCATCAAACACAGTGAGTGAAATATGGCATACATCTTTGAGCCTTATCTATCATGCCTGGTCCTCTAAAAGTAAATTCTATATGGCTCCTGGGATGGTAACAGCAAACAGTGCCATCTAATTGAAATTGGGATACATCTGATCCTCATCAGGTCAATGTTATCATCTAGAAACTTAAAAAAATTTGGATTACATCTGATGCTCATCTGGACAATGGTATCATCTAAAAAAAATGGGTTACATCTGATGCTCATCAGGTCAATGGTATCATCTAAAAAAAAATGGGTTACATCTGATGCTCATCAGGAAAATGGTATCATCTAAAAAAAATGGGTTACATCTGCATGATGCTCATCAGGTAAATGGTATCGTCTAAAAAAATGGGTTACATCTGATGCTCATCAGGTCAATGGTATCATCTAAAAAAAATGGGTTACATCTGATGCTCATCAGGTCAATGGTATCATCTAAAAAAATGGGTTACATCTGATGCTCATCAGGAAAATGGTATCATCTAAAAAAATGGGTTACATCTGATGCTCATCAGGAAAATGGTATCATCTAAAAAAATGGGTTACATCTGCATGATGCTCATCAGGTAAATGGTATCGTCTAAAAAAATGGGTTACATCTGGTGCTCATCAGGAAAATGGTATCGTCTAAAAAAAATAGACATTGTCAGGTGCAAATCTGGCAACTGGATCTCATCTAAAAACATTGTTGGTTCATCTTAGGCCCATCTTGCAAACATCACTTTCTAAGAAAAGAAATGGAATTCATCTCCGGCTGCTTACACGTGGCGGACAACTTCATAAAAAAAACATTCAGGAAAGGCCAATGCTCATCTCATCGCTTAAAAAAATAGGGAATGTCTGATGCTCATACGAAAATCTACGACATCAAGAAAAAAATAGGGAGCGTCTGATGCTCATCCGACAGTGTTCATCATCTAAAAAAATAGAGAACTTCTGATATTGATGCTCCTCCGACATCTTTAATCATCTAAAAAAAATATACGTCATCCGACTGTCTTCATCCTCTAAAAAAAATTTGTGGAACCTCTGACATTCATCCGACAACCTTCATTATCTAAAAAAATAAGGAACGCCTGATGCTCGTCCGACAGTCTACAACATCTAAGAAATTAGCCTAGGCAACATCTGATGTTCATCTGACAGGCGACAACGTCTAAAAAAAATAGGTAACATCATCTAAAAAAAACAATATACATCTGACGTTCGTCTGACAGGCTACATCATCTAAAAAAAATTAGGGGACATCTATGGGCTACATCTTGATAAAAAAAAATCTGGGACATCTGACAGGCTACATCATCTAAAAAAAAATATCCGGGACATCTGACGTACATCTGGCAGGCTACATCACCTTAAAAAAAATCCAAGACATCTGATAGGCTACATCATCCTAAGCAAAATATCTGGGACATCTGACGTACATCTAAAAAAAAATATCTCGGACATCTGACGTACATCTTAAAAAAAATTTCTTGGACATCTGACGCACATCTGATGGACTACATCATCTTAAAAAAATCCGGGACATCTGACATACATCTGACAGGCTACATCATCTTTAAAAAAAAAAAATCCGGGACATCTGACGTACATCTGACGGACTACATCGTCTTAAAAAAATCCGGGACATCTGACGAACATCTGATAGGCTACATCATCTTAAAAAAAAATCTGGGACATCTGACGTACATCTGACGGGCTACATCACCTTAAAAAAATTGCGGGACATCTGACAGGCTACATCATCTTAAGCAAAATATCTGGGACATCTGACGGGCTACATCATCTAAAAAAAAAAATCGGGGACATCTGACGAACATCTGATAGGCTACATCATCTTAAAAAAAAATCTGGGACATCTGACGTACATCTGACGGACTACATCATCTTAAAAAAAAATCCGGGACATCTGACGTACATCTGACGGTTACGTCATCTAAAAAAAATCTGGGACTTCTGTAGGACTTGATCGTCTAAAAAAAAAAAATCTGTGGCATCTGGCCATAACAACATCAGAAAAAAAATCTGCAGATGCTCACAACAAGTCCATGGTCGGGTAACAACAGCCGGAGAGAAAATGGGACACATTTCCAGATGTTCATCCATAGAAAAAAATTGAAACCGCAATAAATAAAAAAATTAACAGGCCATAACTTCAGTCTATTCCATCGTTACACTAACACTGGTGTCTCTTGACTGCTTGTATCCACAATGGGATATTCTCACCTTCATAAGGTTTAAGTTTGTTGTGATGTAGGACACACTCCAGTCCGAAGCGTGACAATCTGACTCTGTAGTCCAAATCATTGTGTTTATGGACAATAAGGCATGGTCCACGATACGAGGCCTGTAGTTTGGGTGACAAACCCGGTTTACAACCTTCTTGGGCCACCCACACTAAGTCACCAACTTTATACTTATAGACAGACAATTTGGAGTCATAAATTTCAGACTGTCGTTTGGCACTGGTGTGAAGATGTTTCCTAGCAATTTCATGAGCATGTTGCATTCTTGACTGCAGCTGTTCTACATAGTCCCCATAGCTATGAAAGTCTCCTATATTATTGCACTGGCTGCCATATGCTAATTCAGCTGGTAGTCGAACTTCCCGGCCCATGAATAGAAGGTTTGGTGTCAGACCAGTAGATTCACAGGGTGAAGCTCTATAGGCAGCAGCAAGGCAACCAAGATTCAGATCCCAGTCTGTCTGCTCCCCTCGAAGATAAGCCTTGATCATTCTTAACAGACTACGGTTGAATCGTTCGGCCTGTCCATTACATCTTGGATTTCTCGGGGAACTTCGAGTCTTTTTGATCTCTAGCAGCTCGCACAGCTCCCTAAAAATAGAGCTCTCAAATGCTCCACCCTGATCAGAAAGAATTGTCAGCGGACAGCCATAGCGTGCTATTACTTCATTTAGCAGCTTCTGGGCACAGGTTTTTGCAGTTTGGTCAGGTACAGCCATGACTTCTACCCATTTTGTAAAATGGTCAGTTGCTAACAGAATGTACCTGTTATTGCGTGGTGTTACAGGTAGTGGCCCAAGAAAATCTACCGAGATACGGTCAAGAGGTGCACCAACCAACATTTTGCCTAATGGGGCCCTTGGGGTTCTGATTGGCGGCTTGTTTGCTGCGCAAATGTCGCACTTCAGGAGCCACATCTGAACGTCTTCACGAACGTTAAACCAGTAAAATCTTTGCAGCAACTTCTCAAGAGTCTTCTTCTGACCCAAGTGTCCTGAGATCACTGAGTTGTGCATTTGCTGTAAGATTTCAGGTCTTATGCTTTTGGGCACAATAAACTGCAAATGGCTACCAGTACCATCTTGGCGGTAGAATCTTCTGTATAGACAACCATTCTGGAGTGAAAGAGAGTTCCAGATACTCCAATAATACCTCACAGCCGGACTCATTGCTACTATCTCAGAGTGTGGAGGTCTATGGTTTTCTGTAAGGGCTTTTATTATTGGATACAGATTTGGATCTTTCTCTTGTAACTTCTGCACTCGAACAAGGTCTTGTTCTGTTAACCACTGATTGACAGAACTAGATACAGTCACCTCTGGGTTGGAGCCTGACTCATGATCAGCACTGGGATTTGACCGGGTGCCTACAGCTCGGATGCTTTCAGAAGATTGTTCACATACTGCATCTGTTGTGTCAGGGCTAGGGTGAGAGGAAAACCCCTTCATCTCCCTGAATCGCTTGCTGCATTTAGCACAAGGTCCACATTTAAGTGACTCCAGGTTGTCTTGGTCTGGACATTGGCAGTCCCAGGGATCAGGGCATCTGGATAGAGAGTCTGCATTCATGTGTTTCTGACCCTTGCGGTATTCAATGCTGAAATCATATGCTGACAGTATCTCGATCCAACGGGCTATGCGACCTTTGGGTTCTTTCAAACGAAAAAGGAACGTAAGGCTGTTGTGATCACTTCTCACAAGGAACTTTCTGCCTAAGAGGTACTGTCTGTAGTATTCCACAAAGTGGCGGATGGCGAGAAGTTCCTTGTCAGTGATGCAGTAGTTTCTCTCCGCTTTATTAAGTGATCTACTGCCATAACTGATCACACGTTCTTTTTCATCTTGGATTTGGCTCAACACACCGGATATCTGTGTGTCACTAGCATCTGTATCCAAAATGTATAGGCCCTCATCTTTCGGGTAAGCCATAATTTCAGATCCCATAAGTCTTTCCTTCAGTATTTCGAAGGTCTGCTGACATTCTTCACTCCAGACAAAGGGTGTGTCTTTATGTGTAAGAAGAGTCAGGGGTCTGACCAGATCACTGTACCCTTGGATGAAACGCCTGTAATAGGAGCCAAGCCCCAATATCTGCCTAACCTGTGTGGTGTTAGTTGGGATGGGCCATTGCTTTATCTTAGCCAAATTGTCAGGATTTGGGAGAACTCCCTCTGCTGAAATGGTATGTCCCAGGAAAGAAACAGAGGTTTGGAGAAGCTGACATTTCTCAGGCTTAAGCTTAAGGCCAGCTTCTGTAATTCTAGACAGCACCTCGTGTACACGATCCATGTGCTGCTCAAAGTCAGAGCCAAAAACGAGCACGTCATCCAAGTAGATTAAGCAGATATGCCACTGAAGGCCTCTGAGTGCTAATTCCATCAATCGTTGGAACACAGCTGGACTGTTGGTCATTCCCATAGGCATTGTGAGATACTCAAAAAGGCCATATTTAGTACAGAAGGCTGTTTTGGGTATATCACTCTCCCGGATTTTTATTTGATGAAATCCTGAGGTCATATCAAAGGTGGACAGAAACTTTGCACCAGCAACAGCATCCAGACAATCACTTATTCTGGGCAGTGGGAATGCATCCTTGACTGTTATTTCGTTTAGTCGGCGATAGTCAACACATGGTCTGATCTTGCCGGAGCGCTTCCTAACAAGACAAATCGGGCTAGCCCAAGGGGAAGTACTTTTTCTGATGACTCCCTGCTCCTCAAGTTGTTTAATAACATTCTCCTCTTCTGAGGCAAATGCTACCGGGACCCTACGGGGAGCTTGCTTAATTGGGGGATGTCCACCAACATCAATGGTATGTTCAGTCAGGGAAGTCAAACCAAGGTCAAACTCATTTTTGGAGAAGGTATCCTGAAACTTTATCAGAGTACGGGCTATTACATCTTTTTCTTCATCTGTTCGACCTTTGCAGGCAGATTCATGAAGGTCCAGAAGATGCTCAGGTATTTCCCCGACCTGGACCCTTCTGGTGCCTATTTTCTGATTACTGGATGCACGGTGTGGAAGTGCATTTCCGCTGGTGCTTTCTTCCGGTGACTCTTTTCCATTGTGTATCATGGAAATTTCAGAGACTTCTTCAGCCGTTCCCAAGGTGGCATCTTGGTTGATCGAAATGTCAAATTTATTTGGGTTGAGAAGCCTGACCTTATGGGTAACATTTGAATTCAAGTCAGATAAGCTAGAAGCCATAAATAGACCATATCTATCTTGAAATTCCAGGCTAGGCTCTAGTAAGACAGACGATTTTTGTTGATCATCTCCCTGTAGCCTGTTCACAAACACATCAATTATCTTTTCACTGTGGCCAGGAATCACAAAACGGTCTGCTGCGGTGATTCGTCTGATTTTAGGGGTGGAATCTACTTGTATACAGGGTATCTGTACACCCAAAAACACTAAAGCTCTTTCATCATACAGGATGTGTGCATCACCTTCACTCAAAAGGTCATGGCCAAATAGTCCATCATCTTCAATATTGGCAACAATTATATCAGTGCTAAATTGTACACCATCTAAGACAACACTAAACAAGGCAGTCCCTAGTTGTGAAAGGGGCTGACCTGAGGCTTCAGTAAGTCCTGCTGTCTTAGTAAGCTTTGGTCTTTTTGATTGGGGAATAGAGTTATATATTTTCTCAGATATAACAGTCTTTGTCGCGCCAGTGTCGATAGTAAATGTCATCTTGACTCCTTCCACTGAGGCTTCTAAGTAAAATCCATCACTGCGCACAATACGCTTTAGGGTTGGGGAGGTATTTGCCAAGTTGGGTGTTAAGGGTGGTCTGTCAGGCCGAAGGCTAGCATCCGTGGCACAGGACCCGATGGAACTCTCCTCATGTTGGTTTGGCACCTTATCTTTGGAGACTGATACGGTTTTAGGGATACATTTAATTTCAAGGTCTTCTGTCAGCTCAGGAGAAATTTTAGACTGTGCAGGCTCTTCAGGTGTTTTACAGGAGCTGTTCCCTGCGGAAGTGGCATGTGTATTGGGTACAATACCAGTGATGCCCAAAATACCCTTTTGGCTTGACTTCATGGACAAATTTGTGCAGCTTGCATCAGACTGTATACAAGCTAAATTTCCAGGTTTGGTAGGCGATGTTTTCCTGGGAGTCTGTTTCTTATCATTTTTCAGATTAACTAGGTTAGAAACTTGATTGAGCATATTCTCATGATTTTGTTTAACATTCAATTGTGCAAGATTTTGGCCGTTACATTCAGGGACCGCCCTTTGGCCACACAAGTCGGTCCTGACTAGTTTAAATCAATGTGGTTTGGGTAGGCATGGGGTTGACCATGATAGGGTACTATGGGGGATGGCCTTCGATTCCTATTCGGACGGGAGGGCAAACCTCGAGTAGATTCCTCCAACAAGACAGGACAGTTTCTCTTAATGTGCCCTTGCTCCATACAATGGTAACATTGGAAATTCGCATATCGTCCTTGACCTTGGTCGTGACCTTGACCCTGAGAATGCTGTTGACCTTGATTTTGACCTTGTCTCCAGCTTTGACCGTAGTTGTGACCTTGACCTTGACTTGGGCTCTGAACTTGACCCTGTCCATAACCTTGACCTCTTTGATTGGGTTGACGACCTCGTGGGGTTGGGCTCGGACTTTGACCTCGAATAGCTGGTGCCTGTGAAAGTTTGACTGGCTGGGGGTCACTACCAGTATTTTCCATGAAGGAAAGGATTTTCTGCAAAATGTCTTTCTCTTCTTTGTCAGGTGTAGAAGTTGGCTCTCTCAAAGACTTGTCTGAGGGATTATTGTTGTTGACTTTCCTCAAAGTCTGTCTGTACAGTTTCTGAGGAAGAGGTGAAACAGAGCGCGCTCTAGCTGTAGGGATGTAATCATCATCATAACTATCATATGCCTCTTCATCATCATTGTCAAATCTAACAGTCTTAGTGTGCGGGTTTCGGTGTCCCCAGTTGTCTATCTTGGGAGCCTGCTGAGCTTCAAGATATGTTACGACATGATGTATAGCATCTTCTATTGAGTTGGGCTCCTTATAGTACTCAACTGCAAATTTGGCCCTCTTGTCACTCAATCCATTTAGAAATTGCTGTAAAAGTAGCTGTCTCCTCATTTCTGGATTTCGCCCTGGGTATGCCTTGTCATAAAGGCGCTTCAGCTCAGCCGCAAAATCTTCAACAGATTCATCAAATTTCTGAACTCGTTTACTAAACTGTACTTTGAAGGTCCTACTAGTTTCCACAGACTTAAACCGCGAGTCAAGCTCAACAACAAGGCTCTGGTAATCTGTTAAGATGGCAGAAGGAATTTCATCAAAAACAAATTCAGCAGCTGGTCCCTGTAGTCGCTGCATAAGCTCACTCAACCGTGTTGTTTCATCCCATTTGTTAAGATTAGCCACTGTAGTGAAGCGTGCATGCCATACCTTCCAGCTGTCGTTAGATTTTCCTGCAAATGGTGGCAGTCTGACATTTTGATGTTTTGCACAGGTGCCGTTGCTCTGGCTATTAGTGGTGGAAATCTGTACATCAGGGATATAAGAGGTACTTGGAGCCGTAATAAACTGTGTGCTGTCTACTGTGCTCAAGGGTTCACAGTGTGGATGACTCGCTATCCTAGCACTTCTCTGGGCTACATTTGCAGTGTTCAGAGCTGAAGTGTAACATGGTCCGCTTTTCGAGATGGAAGCACAAACAGAAATTGGAGCCGTTACAGTTGTAGATATAGCATTTGCATCAAGGGAAGTAACTGCTGCTTGACCACTGGTGCTGTTAAAGCTGGTTATGGGCCCTGATTGGAATGCTTGTGTGGTACCCAGTGTGGTAGGGAATGACAGTCTCTCCTTCCGCATATCACGCACCTCAGCCAAAATCTGATGGAAACTGTTCTGTGTAGAGCTTGCTAGTTGTTCAAAGCTGTTATGTGTAGAGCTCGCAAACTGTTGAAAGTTAAGCTGTGTTGAATCCGCCACTGACTTCACACATTCTTTTACTGACTCACAGGTGTCTTTCAACATGGTCACAGTTCCAGTCATACATTCAGTTATAGCTTTGGTATGTGATTCACCCTGCTGGCCAATCTGCCTAACCAAAGCTTGCAGGAGAAAACTCATCTGTGATTCATCAGGGTTAGGAGGTCTGAGGGGCTCATCACCAGATCCTACAGGGTGTAGTTTACTTTGTGGGTTGGTTCTAGGGCTGGCTATTGGAGCTTCATCCCTCTCTGAACTGGGTCCTAGTTCTGGCTCAAAGCGATCACCTTCCTCAATAGGACTAAATCTGTTCTGTGTGAGAGTCTGTTCAGTCTGTGCATAGTTAGTCACTCCAGTATGGAATGTTTCACTGCGTGCCTCATGCACTGTAAGAGAGCTCTCTGACTCAGCGTCCGAGGAAATATCATCACCGTTTAAATTACTCTCAGAGTTCACCCTACTGAGAGTCGATTTTCGGCCCGCTCGTCTTTTACCCATAGTTTGCTATATGGAATGGTCTATGAATACCGGTCTCTTCTTGAGAATGTGGTATCGTTTCACTGAATCACAGAAATAAACTGTGATCCCACCGCTGTGCCACCAAAAATGTTACACCCACAGACCGGTAGGGGTCTTATTTAACGTCTGTTTGGGGTATATATGCCGTCAACGGACAGAATACCTGGTGACTAGTATTCGTGGTAGCGTGGCCCAGTCACCAGTAGACTGACAGTTGATCGATTATAGTCGCAACAGTCCTACTATTGGCTAATCAAAATGCTTTGAGCCAACTAGCTGACTGTTGACTAATGAGCTCCGCTGCTTTTCACAGAAAATAACGGAGATGACGGTCGAAGCTTTGGTATACTTTTGAGGGGAAGGGTATATTTACTTTGATCTTATGCAATGAGGCCAAATAACCACTTAAGAAACTCTGAATTTCCACTATTTAATGTTGTGGAATAAATAAATTCTCAGTAACTCATATCATATAACAAGAAACACCTAAACTATGGTGTAGTCTCAGATCTATTAATCTTAAAGAGTTCCTCAGGCTAACTTAAGATCAGCAAGATTAATTTCAGGGTAAGAATATCTTAAGCCTCCCCTTAAGTTTCATATGAAGTTCAAACAGAAAGATAATATTCTAGCTTGGCTTACAAATTCCAGTTAAAAATGGTTAAAATATAGCACTACACCAAGTGCTATATTAAATCAGATTACTAAATCACTTTTTGTTCTAAAACTCTTAAACTCAGACTGAAAACTAAATAAAAACTGAAAAGAAACCCTTAAGCACCTTAAAATAGATGTGACCCCTCTGATGTCAAATGGTAAGCCTCCCACAAAATCCCGAGCAGGCCTTTATATACTCCCACTTTCCCACAGTCAGAGTTCCAACATTCTCCCACGAAATCCTGCATTTTCCCACATCAAGAATTGTTGGAAACAAGATGGAGGCTTAAGAAAGTCTACCCCTACTGCCTAAAATCTCAGAAATAACTGATTTAATGAATCAAACTCTTAAAAGCATTTATATAGTTAGAAAGTAGAATGATTTTTCTACAAAATCATCTAAAAGTTGTTACAATAAAAGTTATCATTAATCAGCGCTACCTATTTGAATGCACAAAAACGGTAAGGTTTTCTGGAGCCACAGAATTCTTCTGCTACAAAGATTATTTTTAGTATCGGTCAAGCTAAATTTATCCCTGACCTTGTTTCCACTGCTCATGCGCGGGGGTAATGTCCAAACAAACCAGACATAGTATCTTCCTGTACACCTTCTATACAAGGTCACATACGACCTAGTGGCCATTCCTGCCTCTGACTACCTGATCCGGAACACCCGCCCCTCTTCAAGAAATCACCCGATAGCGTACCGACAGATCACAACTCTAAAAGACTTCTACAAATTCACCTTCTTTCCTCGGACAATAATACATTGGAACGCCCTACCACACCACATACCCACTCTGCCTACCTTGGCACAGTTCAGTACAGCTGTTTGCCAGGTAGCCCACTCCACTCCCTAGATACCAGCATCTGTTTTATCTTTTAACTTTACTAACACTCTCTATCGCACTGTACAAACTCATTTCACCCACTTTTTCCTATGCTTTTATTCCATTAACACCCTTTAGCTCCTGGTATATACCGGAACACCACCTTACGTCCTCCTCGGAGGTTTAGGTGTACAGGAAGATAGAGATAGATAGATATAATACTGAACCAGTGGGCAATCATGGGTGGCTCTGGACCGCTCACCTGAATCATAACACTGGGGGCACTTTGTTAAGCATAGTTGAATGACTTTGAGCAATATAAGGAACATACATCAATCTGAAACATTTTTTGTAATTATTCTGAATCTGGATCAATGGATCAGATGTTGGGTAAAGAGTTCTTTCTTAGCTCTGGTGATTATTAGATTCAGAAGAGCAGAACTGGTTGGGTAGCTTTAGTAGAAGGCCTTACAAGGAATGTCATTACAAATTGAATGAAATGATTTCTTATTTGGACCAGTACAAAGTAGTTCATTTCTTGTTTAAAATATTTCTTATCTAGAGCTCTGGTGGCCATCTTGGCTGGCAGAGCGAAATCATTTGGGCAATTTTTAGAAGTCTAAGAATTACAGCAGCTGAGGTAATGGTTATTTTGTGGGTACACCGCTATAAAATTTTCACTTTTTTCTCATTTCTAATATTTTTTTATTAATAATGGTGATTTTGCAGTTCAAATATTTCCAATAAAGAACATATGATTTGAAAAATTTTGCATGTTGAACCACTTGGTAATTATGTTAGTGCCATGTTTGCTGCTCTTTGGCAATTAGCAGCTGAGATATTAGTAATTTTTAAGGTATACCCCCTTCATTTTTCTGGGATTTTCTGTGAGTTCTTATCTTCTCTTTAATAATCATGAATATCAAATTTAGATTACTCTCACTTTGAACCAATGGATAAAAGAAATGAGTCTTAGCATTAATTCAGAACCAAGTTCAGTAACTCAGGGCAACTAGCAGTTGTGATATGAGTAATTCTGTAGTGATACCCCCTTCATTTTTCTGCGATTTTTCTATAATACCTTATGTTTTTATCAATAGTCACAGATATGTCTTTGCATTATGTAAGTGCCATGTTTGCTGCTCTTTGGCAATTAGCTGCTGAGATATTAGTAATTTTAAGGTATACCCCCTTCATTTTTCTGGGATTTTCTGTGAGTTCTTATCTTCTCTTTAATAATCATGAATATCAAATTTAGATTACTCTCACTTTGAACCAATGGATAAAAGAAATGAGTCTTAGCATTATTTCAGAACCAAGTTCAGTAACTCAGGGCAACTAGCAGTTGTGATATGAGTAATTCTGTAGTGATACCCCTTCATTTTTCTGCAATTTTTCTATAGTACCTTATGTTTTTATCAATAGTCATAGATATTTAAGGCTAATTATTTGCATGTTGAACCACTTGGTAAAAGGAGTGTGTCTTGGTATCAGTTTGGTACCATGTTTGGAATCTAGGGAAATTGGTAGCGGAGATATAACCAATTTTGTAGGTATACCCCCATAGTTTTTTTTAGAATTTTCTCTTATTTCTGAAGTTTTCATTGACATTGATGGATATGAAAATAAGTAAACTTGCATATTAAACTACTGCGTAACGGGACAATGTCTCATCATCAATTTTGTACCAATTTTTGACCTGTAGTTTAATAAGCAGCTGAGATACAGGATATTTTGTAGGTACACCCCCTTAATTTTGTGCAATATTCTCTAATTTCTCATGTTCTCATAAGTAAACCTGTATATACAAATTAGATAATTTGCATATCGTACAGTCAGGGAAAAGTTAGATGACTATAAAATAATTTGGTACCAAATTTAGTATTTTATGATGAATTTCTGCAGAGATATACATATTTTTGTTGGCACACCCCTATTATTTAGGATAATGGGTTGCCATGGAAACGAATATGCTCTCTGCTGACCATTCAGTTTACACACTTATAATCAGAAAACCATCATACCTGATTTATTCAGCATTTGCTTAAAAAGAATGTGAAATTTATAAGCATACTTTGTCAAAAATCATTAATTCCATTTTTGAGGTACCCCACCCACTAATGATAAAATCTTAAATCTTAATTTTCTCGAATTTGGCAACGATATTTTTTGAGGACTTTTTCATGGTCATTTACACTACACAACCCTGTGCTTTGGTGCTAAAATAATTTCTCAAGGAATTATCTTGACCTTAAAAGTTAAAGTTCATGGCCTAGTAATGCTCAAGTAAGTGCAAAGCCAGTATAATATATAGATAGACCCATTGCAACCCTCGAGAGGATTACATGCAAGTTCAATCACGTCTTACTGTCACGGTAGGGGAGACGGGGGCTTGTTCGGCCCAATTTTTGAAAACGTACTATACCAAAATAAATTGATAAACAAATCAACTACAAGTGGTAGGGGAGAGAACTACAAGAGGGTAGGGGCTAGTTCGGTCCCATTTTAGAAAATGTACAATTTTCGAAATAGGGTAGAGCGCGGCTAGTTCGGCCTTGGGGTATGTTCCCTTTACAGGTAACTCTAGCTTGGCGCCTTTGATAACGTGCCGAGAATCGTATCGTGACGTCACTTATGACGTTACTGTTTACGTCAGTACACAGTTCTTGGGAATCTGCAGAGAAGATAAGAGCAGCCAAATTTTCGTTTTCTTGTATGGTGAGTAAATTTTCCATTATAATTTCAGTTTTTATTTTATTTGAAGTGTGTCTTGATTCAGATTTAATTTATATAGGAGAGACTGGGGCAAAATGATACACGGGGCAAAATGACAAAGGGCGATTTTCTAAACGATGATGCTATATGACGTTAATGTGGAAGCGCAGTGGCTCAGTGGTAGAGTGCTTGACTCAAGACCGAAGGGCCGCGGGTTCGAGCCTCACCAGCGTCACTGCGTTGTGGTCCTTGAGCAAGACACATTTATCCTAGCTTAGTACTGGTTCAACCCAGGAAGATCCGTCCCTATATAACTGAAAGATTGTTGATGGGACGTAAAGAATCAAATCAAACAAACAAAATCAAACTGAATGCCCGTTTTGAAATCTGCCATATTATAAGAAACGCTTCGCCAAAACAGAGCAAAGTTAAGCTTGTTATATAAACAATTGACTTTTGAGGCACCCTAAGCACCCAGGTGAACCGCATGTCTAGATCTCGGAGGGTGTTGGCTATCGGAGGTAAACATTGAGATCATGGACGTATAGGGTCTGTATTTATCCGTTTTTATTTCATATTGAAAGTTTCTTGGGGAGGAGAGCAGAAAACATGTTGCTTCTATATTGAGTGATAAGGACTCGTAATCTGTTAAATACTTTTGATTCATGTCTGTAGGATTCAGGGCGACTTTTCAAATGGCGAATGTGAATTTTTCAATGAAAAAAGGCTAGTCGTTTTATCATTGCTGGACTTATATCAACCTTTGACACTAATTGCTTGTGCCGCTACCATTCTATATCGTTCTCCTGCATGGCTTTTAAGTGTCATGTCCAAAACTGCTATTAAAACTTCAAATTTTGAAAATCGCTTACGTTGCTATCGTTTTGATGGTTAGCAAAATGTTCAGAGGACTTACCTCCGAATGGAATGCTATCCATAATTATAACACCATCGTCATAAAATTGCAAAAAAATAAGTGTTGTACACGTCTGTTTGAATTATATTGGACTGATACATTCCAAGGAGAGGTTAAACATTGCAGCGGTAGTTATGAATCAAGAAAAAACAAAATAATACATATAAATATTAACTGATGAATTCGAAATATTCGTTCAAATCACCGCAATTCAGAATTCAAATGCGATTTAAATTCAAACAGATTCAGTTCAAAAACATACATTGCACTCAGAATTCTTGTCATTCTATATACTTACGGCTTATATGTTGATTTTATTCCTTAATGTGGTTCATTATGATATAAAACCATCTCAAAGCAGACCATGTGCAGCCCAAAACTCCTTTGTTTACCTCTGGTAGCCAACACCCTCCGAGATTTGGACATGCGGTTTACCTGGGTGCTAAGTGAATTTCGAAGGTATCAGTTTTTTATGAAGGTGAAAAATGTGGTAGAAATGTATCATAATTGTATCGTGTAAATTGAACTATGTAGATACTGTTATGTCTCATAATAATCAAAGTTATTGTGGGGTGTCGTATTTTTGAATTGTTATGAAAACACTAAACAAGAGGTCACTGGGGCAAAATGATACAGCGTGGTCGGGGCAAAATGATAAAGTCTGAAATAATCTAATTTGACTCTGTTTTGAGGTATTCTCAAGATATTTTTTTATCGAAACTGTCTATTCCTATCACAAGAAAATTAAATGATACTGGTATATCAGAAAAGTACCATTTCATTTTTCAGAATGTTAAAAATGTGTGGTCAACTGTATCATTTTGCCTGTGGCAAAACATGAAACATGAAGGGTAACAAATTTGACTCAGAAAACTGTACGTGTTCAATCATATTTCCGTGGCGATATTATACAATTTTTGACTTCAATGAGGTAGACATCAGTATTTATCTACCGGAAAAAGTGATAAGTAGTCACAGTGGCTATTATAGGACAAAAAATTGAGTCAATTTTCGCAATCAATGTTTCGAACCTGATCGATATCAGGCTGATGCAATGTTTTGTAATGCAACAACGTCTAATTATAACATTTATGGTAAACCATGATTCCTCTTGGGGAAAGTCCAATTTATGCGCTAAATATAGTGCTCTTCCCTTTTCAATGTAAATTGTATACGAAAGGCCAACAAACAATTTTAATTACACAACAGTTAATCAACTTTGAACCAGATCAGCCTCCCATTAACTAGTTTTCAATTCCACTTACCCTCCCTACCACCCTCCCCAACTTACTCTCCCTCCCTCCCTTCACCCTCCCTCCCTACCACCCTTCCCCACTTACCCTCCCTATCATCCTTCCCCACTTACCCTCCCTCCCCACCACCCTCCCCTACTTACCCTCCCTCCCGACACCCTCCCCACTTACCCTCCCTCCCCACCGTCCTCCACCACTTACCCTCCCTCCCCACCACCCTGCCCCACTTACCCTCCCTCCCCCACTTACCCTCCCTCCCCCACCACCCTCCCCCACTTACCCTCCCTCCCCACCACCCTCCCCCACTTACCCTCCCCACCACCCTCCCCCACTTACCCTCCCTCCCTACCACCCTCCCCCCTACCCACTTACCCTCCCTCCCTACCACCCTCCCCCACTTACCCTCCCTACCACCCACCCCCACTTACCCTCCCTACCACCCATCCCCACTTACCCTCCCTACCTGCCTCCCCCACTTACCCTCCCCCACCACCCTCCCCCACTTACCCTCCCTCTCTACCACCCTCCCCCACTTACCCCCCCTCCCTACCACCCTGCCCCACTTACCCTCCCTCCCCACTTACCCTCCCCACCACCCTCCCCCACTTACCCTCTCCACCACCCTCCCCCACTTACCCTCCCTCCCTACCACCCTCCCCCTACCACACTCCCCACTTACCCTCCCTCCCTACCACCCACCCCCCACTTACCCTCCCTACCACCTACCCCCACTTACCCTTCCTCCCCCACTTACCCTCCCTCCCCACCACCCTCCCCCTCTTACCCTCCATCCCTCCCCACCACCCTCCCCCCATAACCCTCCATCCCTCCCCACCACCCTCCCCCACCACCCTCCCCACTTATCCTCCCTCCCCACCACCCTCTCCCACTTACCCTCCCTCCCTACCACCCTCCCTACTTACCCTCCCTCCCTACCACCCTCCCTACTTACCCTCCCTCCCTACCACCCTCCCTCCCTACCACCCTACCCCACTTACCCTCCCTCCCTACCACCCTCCCCCTACCACCCTACCCCACTTACCCTCCCTCCCTACCACCCTCCCCCACTTACCCTCCCTCCCCACCACCCTCCCCACTTACCCTTCTTACCACCCTCCCCCACTTACCCTCCCTACCACCCACCCCCACTTACCCACCCTACCACCCACCCCACTTACCCTCCCTACCACCCACCCCCACTTACCCTCCCTCCTACCACCCACCCCCACTTACCCTCCCTCCCTACCACCCTCCCCCACTTACCCTCCCTCCCTACCACCCTCCCCCCACTTACCCTCCCTCCCTACCACCCTACCCCATCACCCTCCCTCCCTACCACCCAACCCCACCACCCTCCCCACTTACCCTCCCTCCCCACCACCCTCTCCCACTTACCCTCCCTCCCTACTTACCCTCCCTCCCTACCACCCTCCCTCCCTACCACCCTACCCCACTAACCCTCCCTCCCTACCACCCTCCCCCACTTACCCTCCCTACCCACCACCCTCCCCACCACCATCCCCCTATCACCCTCCCCACTTACCCTCCCCCTACCACCCTCCCACTTACCCTCCCTCCCTACCACCCTCCCTACTTACCCTCCCTACCACCCTCCCTCCCTACCACCCTACCCCATTTACCCTCCCTCCCTACCACCCTCCCCCACTTACCCTCCCTCCCCACCACCCTCCCCCCATACCACCCTCCCCACTTACCATCCCCCCTACCACCCTCCCCCACTTACCGTTCTTGACACCTTATCCCACTTACCCTCCCTACCACCCACCCCCACTTACCCTCCCTACCACCCTCCCCCACTTACCCACCCTCCCTACCACCCTCCCCACTTACCCTCCCTCCCTACCACCCTCCCCCACTTACCCTCCCTCCCTACCACCCTCCCCCACTTACCCTCCCTACCACCCATCCCCAGTTACCCTCCCTACCACTCTCCCCCTCTTACCCTCCCTCCCTACCACCCTCCCCACTTACCCTCC